>JAUBNY010000926.1:2110107-2150360 GCA_032275445.1 Crypturellus soui
GGGCTGGCCTCTTTTCAGTGGTGGCCACCAACAGAACAAGAGGAAATGGCCACAAACTGAAGCATCAAAAGTTCCACGGGAACTTAAGGAAAAAAAAATTTGACAGTGACGGTGACAGAGCACTGGAACAGATTGCCCAGTGAGGTTGTGGAGACTCCTCTGGAGATCTTCAAGACCCACTTAGATGCAGTCCTGTGCCATGTGCTCTAGATGGCCCTGCGTGTGCAGCGGGGTTGGACTAGATGACCTCTAGAGGTCCCTTCCAACCTTAGGCATTCTACAATCCTATGATTCTATGAAAGATTCTCTAGCATTCTTACAGTGGCAAATTGTTGTAAATCCAATAATGGATTCTTCCCATGAGGCACTTATATCTCAAGTACTATTTCATGAGACTATCATGTCATTAATTTGTGGTGTTTATAGGGTACATCATTTGGAACAGAGGCTTTGAGATTGTAATACATCCACTGCAGTGACCTTCAACACAACCTGGAATTCCTCCTCAGGGGATGTTTGCATGAGTTCAAATTGTATTGAAGGGAAGGAGAAGGATAAAAAGAAGGAGAAGGGGGAGGAACAAGCCCACATTGTAATGAATACTTCCTATACAGAAAAAGAGCATCCATCAGAATCCTTAGCAACCTTTATTTCCTTTCTCAGGGATGTCATTTTTAGGATTAACATGCATATCGTGCATTTGACATAAGATCAAATGAACTGAATGTCTCCTTTTTAAGAACTATAAGTTTGGGGCAGTTCTGTCTTGTTCTACGTTCATGCATCATTCTAATTTCAGAGTCTCTAAAAGGTGGATGGCAGAATACCAGATGCCTTTTGTGAACCCACCCCACAAACAAATTAATGTTCACTTATAAATAGAATGACAGAAAACCACTGTGTGGATGCACTGAATGCATTTCCTGATCATCTTTCAGTTTCTTTTGTATGTTCTTGGGAGCTCAAATACATATACCTGAAGACATTTGTGAAATACAACCGTTTTCCGTTCCTCCCTCAGATGTATCACTATAATACCACTGAATTTACCCCTCAGATTATTACCTGTATATGTTTCATGCACTATTGAAAAATTAAAAAGTACTTAATGCTGATTTTAAGAGTATTTTTGAAAATTAGTAATGGACCTAAGGTCTTATCCAATTCATGCTGAAGTCAATGGAAGTCAAATCAAACACAATATAGAAGCAGGAAAAAAGACTATCACCCCTCCCCCTCCAAAAAAAAGACATCAATTTGGCTAAGAAGGCTTATAAAAAAAAATAGGGAGAGAATTATCAAAATGTTCTATTCTGGCATTTTTGTAAAGGAAAGTTTACTCTTTCATTTCAAGATCTTCAAATTGGAAGCTTGATTTTGTTTCAAAACATCATATTTAATTTAAAGTTTTACTGAGATTACAAAAAATAAATAAGTAAATAATATTTCATAACGTAATCAAATATCTTTCAGAATGATGCAAGATTTTTTGTTGTTTTGTTATGTTTTGTTTTTGCTTTGTTTTGTTGTCTTTTGTTTCTTCTAAAATAATTGCTGTGACTTGGTAGCATCATTCTTTCCTTAAATGTTTTTGGCTATCATGTGATTTGAAGGCATCAGTAATCTGCCTGTGAAACTGCCTACTTTTTACTTCAATGGATGCAAGATCTTGAAGAAAAGACAGCAGTTTAAACTGTAGGGTAAACAGCATGTCAGGAAATAGAAAGAAAAGTGTCATTTATTTTGTCCAGAAGCTTTTTCACATGACAGGACAGATCAATCCCATTTTATAAGAAGTTGTCACAGGACTCTCTGACTCACACTATTCTTTATTTAAAGTAAGAGCATCTAATTTTTTCAGCCAGTAAAACCAAATTTCCCATTTAAGGTGGGGCAGGAGGGGAAGCACTGTAGAATTTGATTGCAGTAGGAATTTATCATCAGACAATCCCTCAAGAAGCCTAGGAAATCCCTGGGAATATGTGACAGTATAATCATTCTTTGATAATTTTGTCATTATTTTTCCCTTTATTTCACTGTTTATGTATCTTGTTTTTATTTTCGGGGTTTTTTTGGAGGTTTCTCTTGGAATTAATTATCTTTCTTTTTTCTGCTTAAAACAAAAGATTTATACCTATATCTCATCTCATGTCATACATTTATGACTTTTGCAGCCCAGAATATTAGCGTATTTCCATAAAGTTAAGGATATAGATCACTTATCTATTGGTTTCTTGTTTTGTTACAATGTAGCAATTTTGTAATATATAGGTTTCTGATAATAGTCAGGCAGTCTAAGTGATCACACAATCCCTGCTTAAAGAGTTTTCTGTCTATATTTAAACACGAGAAGTTTACAGGTGTTATGGGAAAATGAGACATGCATCAATCATGCATACTATATGATACCCATCTGAATGTCAGACACATCAGCATGCATCTGACCTGCCTATGATCACATAGCAATGTGGCAGAAATTAGAACCAATCTCAGATTCCTTCCACATATGTTCTAATAAGAAATAGGCAAGTAATATCAGAACTGTGAAGTTGCTTTAAAATAACTACTCCCCAAAAAATCCAAATATTGTCTGAGAATTAACTGGAAAGAAACTCCTCTGAGTCTTAGATTTGTGTGTTTTCTTGGGACAACTCCAAACTCTCATTTTTACCCTTTAATATCTTACACAGGCATCATGCCAGACAAATGAAAGCAATTACCCTCCTTTCTAGTCATGCACATTTGGAGGCCGAGCTCAACCATCCTCCTACTCACAGTCCTTGTCAGCATGTTATTTTTTCAACCCTTTTCCCATTATCTTTATCTCATTTCATTTTCAGTATTTCATTAAACTGTTTGTAATGTTTCTGCTGTATTTGACCAAGTTCAGGACTACGAGCCTTTATATAGAGAATCAACCTTCAAACTGACTGACCCTACAGCTTGTATATCTCATAAGAGACTCAGGCATACAGCAAGATAAGTGGATAATTAATTTAATTTCAAAAAATATCACTCCTATTTTAAGTTTTGCTTTAAAATATTTCATTATTTATTTATTTATCACTGATGTTTAAAATTAGAAGATAATGGAAGTAGATAATAGTTTCTTTGCCCCTCTTCTCTCTATTTTTTTTTTTATTTGTGACGTCAATTTTTAATTCTTCCCAGTATTTTGAGAGGGGAGAAAGGAAAACCTTTATTGTATTTGAGATAGAATTCCAAAGACTCTACATACACTTTAATCAAGAAGTTATGGGATTAAACAACAATTAATACTTTTCAGCCTTTGATATGAATTGTTTGTATTGAATGTAATAATTAACACATTTAGCACATTGTTCTGTAAAAATATGTTCTGAAATTGAATGCATTTAGCCAATCAGAAAGCAGCCCTGTTAAACAGTGACTCACTCAGATTTCTAATGATGATTTAGAACATACCTTATTTTAAGCACTGGAACAATTTAATTAATGCATACAATATCTGTACAAATGCTTGAACTTAAAAACATACATTATGAATATTCACTTGAAGCAGAGCCCCAACTCTAAATTTGGTTCTCAGTAGAAGCATAACTATTTGTTTTTGTTTTTTGTTTTTTCTTTTTTTTTATCCCTCAGGAACTCATTCAGTCTTTTTGCAAAATCTGTGTGTTGGTATAAATATTTTCAATATTTTTCAAATTAGTCATCAATTATTAAAATGAAATAGGAGAAAGAACTCTTTTCTGGATTCATTTTCAGGATATATTTTCCAGAAAGCTTTATGTCCATCATCATGGTACTAAAAATCATCTTAAATGCATAAATATTTATCCTCAGGAATTCAATACAGCTCTCCAAAAGCAGTGAAGAACTGTTCCCAGTGTATATATGATATTAGTTTTTCCAATCTGGCATCTATTGACAGAGCTTCTACAGTATCTTGTGGAACAATAAAACTCATACTCCAGGGAGAAAAAAGTAACTAAATCTATCATTCCAACTTTACATAGTTCTTCTGTATATTCCTTGCAATCTCATCAATCTCTTTCTTATTAAATGTATTAAATGCAGGAGGAATCACACCCATCCTCAAGATTTGTGTGACATTTTAGATCACTCAAACGATACCCACTGTGTGCAGTTAGTAAACCAGAGTTGTCTGAATTTTTCAAAAGAGAGGAGCTACACTTTCAATCTCACTGACACTAAACAAAAGCCAGGACTCCAGCATGGACTGTAAATATACAGGGAAGAGAGTAAAAGATCGTGCACCTCCTACTCGTATTTCTGTAGTCCTGGGGCATGTCTCACGGTCAAGAAGAAGCTTCAGCCTTTCCAGCCCTTCCATCAGCATCAGTGTTGAACCCGGGTCTCTCTCAGGCTTTTCTCAACACTAAAGGTCTAGATGCTGTGCTTGAATGCCTCTTCTGATCCCAATTCACTGGCCATAAAAAGAATTCAAAAATCAAGTCCAAATAAACAGTGGTGGCAGCAAGCAATAACCCAGAATGTCCTCGAGAGCACATGTTGCTCACTAGACCAGGGAGAAGTCAATTGTGGGGGAAATGAAGCACACAGACTATACACTTTATGTGATGTGTTTTCCTGATTGTGGAATCTCTGTGATCTCCCCTTCTCTGAGAAACAATGTCCCAGGGAGGGAAAGGAGAGTCTGAATAGGTGTGCATAAATTCTCTGAGAAATGGAGTAACAAGGTATTCTGGAACAAGGCTGTGCTTCAGGATACAGAACAGAAATGAATTTAGTCACAAGGACAGAAAAATACTAATCCTGCATTACTCACACCACAAATAATAAGAGCTAGAAAAATGATGACTTGTGAAATTCCTGTTAAACCCATTTATGCTTAATTCTCTGCACTGAATATAAACTGTTCTAAAGAACAATACATTCTAACAGAACAGTTCTTCACATAATGTCACTAACATCACTGTCACTTTAATTTAGGCCATTTAAATGTCAGTAAGACAAGTTAACACTGCCTAAGGGCAGCTTTGTCCTACGTACCAAAATCTCTTTGTATTATATCTATTTTTCTACACTGACACATGAATAGATCTAACTTTCTCACATAGTGAGACAATTACCAGAGCAGCAGAGGGTCAGGAATGGTGATTCCCCATTATCACCACCTGCTCTGCAAGGCATATGTAAAGAATTGAGATGCAATGTGGCTACATGCATCTCTGATCTGCCACCTGACCTGTGCTGTGTTTCCTCTGCTATATGCAAATGCTTTTCTTTTATTACTTTCCCCTTGAACTCTTTCGTACTGCAGGGGTGTGTTTCTTCTGCCTTCAAAAGACAATTGCACAGACTCTAATGAGGAAGGAGTGCAATTCACATTTTTTTGAAAATACAAAATGTCTATCTGCCATGCTACAGCTTCAAAGGCCAGAAGATCAACAGGATTATTAGAAATTGAAAAGTTAAGAAGTGCTAAGACTCATACTGATATAGCAAACTTGCTGTTACAGAATAGCAATTTTTTATGTGAAAGACAGAAAATTGCTGAGGGTGGAGAGAAAAGTGGAAAGGGAGACACGCCCTTTTGATTTCTGAAAAGACAAGTTCAACAACAACAAAAAACCTGTAGTAGGTTTTAATCTTTGCAAAACTGGATGTAGACCCCACAGTATTAAATCCTCAGAGATACAGATTTAAATTTTAAAAGATTAATAACAGAATAAGAATATGCAGAAAGTTTCACTGTTGAAATAAGTCCTGCCCCCTCAGCCATAGCTTTAACTCTACTGCCTACAGCCCAACTCTGAACCACATGTTATATGTTCCTATGAGCCTCCTTGCTGCCTGGCCTCAACATTGGTCAAACTAGGTGATCACTGGCAGATGAGGTTACAAGTTTGTCCTGCTTGGAGGAGAATATCAGAGCAGGCACGAAGGGCCCAAAGATGCCTTTGAAATTCAAAGCTCTGAAAAGTGTGAAAATACATCCTATAAATTAACTGTCAAAGGATCCAGGTGGAGCTGTTCCCACTTCTTCATCTTTCTGTAAAGTTAATCTGTAATCTGATATTACAAAAAAAAAAATGTATGTTATTTACTGTCTGGAAATAGTACTTTTGAAATTCCATTACAGCATTTTTCTAATGACTTTGTATATTTGTCCTTGAGGAAAGCACTGCTTTATATCTAATAACAAGAGCAAAATATTCCTCTGGTCATGCTGTTTCTGAATGTTATTCTTAAAAGGACTGGTGGCTGCTCCCATCAAAATTAGCAAGAATGTTATCACTGCTATCAGTGTGAACGAAACTGCAATTATACATTGGATTAATAAACCTTTGTTGTGGTTTGTGTGCCAGGGCAGACAATACCAATAAAAAGAATAACTGCTATTAACAAACAGTTATAACAAATGACCCAGTAAGTATGGGATATGTTACAACAGGGAAGAGGATATTTGTATTTTAGTGCTATGTTGGAAAGCTATATTCCTGTAAAGCCAGATCGATTTCTCCAGTGGTTGAATCAAAGCAATGGCTTAATTTAATTGCACTGAATCACACCCTTTCCTCCTAAGACTCTCTCTGAGGACAAAGGAGCATGAAGATGCAAGATTCTTAGTTTGGGTATGAAAATGATGAATAAGGTAAATACTTCGTCAGTAGGTTTCAGAGGCATTTTCTAAGAGCATAAAGCTGATAAAACTCATCTCTCTATTCAGCATTCTTCAGTCTCTTGGAGGTAAAAGTGCTGTGACTTGCATAGTAATGCTTCAAACATTGCCACATTTTCTCTGCAAGTCCTGGACTTTTTTTCAGGCTCTTCATCTAAACCACAGTCTCCTTAACTATGGATAGATGCTACACATATGTTGAGCTCTGCTATACAGCTGTCACAGAATGGCTGAAGTTGGAAGAGACACCTACAGATCATCTAGTCCAACCCCTCTGCTAAAGCAGAGACACCTAGAGCACTTTGCACAGGGTCACATCCAGGCAGGTTTTGAAGATCTTCAAGGAAGGAGATTCCACAACCTCTCTGGGCAGCCTGTTCCAGTGCTCTGCCACCCTAACAAGAAATAAGTTCTTACTCATATGCAGATGAAACTTCCTGAGTCTTAATTTGTACCCATTACCCCTTGTCTTATTGCTGCCCATCACCGAGAAGAGTTTGACCCCCATCATCTTTACATTGTCCTTTCAGGTATTTGTACATATCAATAAGATCCCCTGTTGATTTTCTCTTCTTCAGTCTAAACAGATCCAGCTCACTTACTTTTCTCATAAGATAAATGCTATGGTCCTTTAATCATCTTTGTCACTCTACACTGGACATTCTCTAGAAGCTTCGTATCCCTCTTGTACTGGGGAACCCAGAACTGCACCCAGTAATCCACACGTGGCCTTACCAGAGTTGAGTGGAGGGGGAGGATCACCTCCCTAGATTTGCTGGCAACACTCTTCCTAATGCAGACCAGGATCCTATTGGCCTTCTTGGCCACAAGGGCACATTGCTGCCTCATGGTTAACTTGTTGTTGACCAGAACTCCCAAATTCCTCTCCACAGAAATGCTTTCCAGCAGGTCTACCTCTAATCTGTACTAGTGTCTGGTGCACCTCATGACGTTCCTGTCTGCCCAACTCTCCAACCTGTCTAGGTCCCCCTGAATGGCAGCACAGACCTCTGGAGTGCTGGCCACTCCACCCAGTTTGGTATTATTTGCAAATTTGCTGAGGGTGCACTCTGTTCTCTCATCCAAGTCATTGATGGACAAGTTGAACAGCACTGGGCCCAGTACTGACCCCTGGGGGACAGCACTAGTCACGAGTCTCCAAGTAGACTTGGCTCCGTTTATCACAACTCTCTGAGCTTTGTCAACCAGGCAATTCTTAATCAACCCACTGGCCACTCATCCAACCCACACTTCCTGAGTGTTCAGTCATAGGTTCAGTCCATCTGCACACTGGTTTTCAGCCTTCTCTCTCAACTGGTTCTTAATCCCAGTCTTTCCTTCCATTTACCAGGGTCTTTCTTAGCCAAATTCGTCTTCCTCCATACCCTACCCCATATCTTTTTCACTGTCACCTGGCTTCCAGGAATACCTTTTTATGTTTATATCTGATTAGCTTACTGCTTTACTCTCCTTTCCTCCCTCCCTTATTTAAACTCAGTATGCCCTGTATTTCCTTCTGGCATTTTGTTTATGTTCTCCGACATCTTGATTTGGTATCCAGCAAGTCCTTACCAGACTTGCATCTCCTATCATGCCAGGCAGTGGTTTGTGTAAGGCCGCTTCTTCTCAGGATGTGCTAAGTCCATGTTCCACAGTTCTTACCCCTTGGCCATGCTCTCCTTCCAGGCACAGCTGCAAAGTACAGGAGACAAAAAGGGAGATCCCCTCACCTGCATTTCCCAATAAAGGACAATAGTTTTCTTCCTTACTGAAAATTAAATGAGAACATAATTATCTCATTTATCTTATCTACCATTCATTTAGCTGAAATGCTGTGCTGCAGAAAGTCATAGTTTGTATTGCTTGTTAAAGAGCGTTCAGTGAAGTGCTTGCTGTTGGAAAATATGGCTATGACAAAAGCCTTTCGCAGAAATTACTTCATTCAATGAAAATTCTCGGAAAACAGGACTCGGGGGAATCCAAGAGGAAAACTGTAGTAAAAAAATGTGTGCTAAAGACCATATTTTTTAGTGGAATAACCATGTACGTGACAAATAGGTTAAATTTTCAATATCTGAATTAGACAGAGGACTCCAACCTGAGTCTCTCATACACCCAGTGTAAGGCCAAACCTCTCTCCCTGTTTGAAGGCTCCTTTCTATTCCAGGGCAAGTCTTTCCATTTTCCTTGCTTGAGTTGTTCTACCATGGATAAATGCTTAAACATTTGTCGAGAGAGAAGCCTGTTTTGCAAAAGATTGATTGTTCAGACCTTCACATTGGATATGGGAAACTGAGAGTCAGATTGAATATTTAATTATTTATGAATGCAAAACACTTGCAGTAAGAAAGAGAGAGAGATACCAACATCTCTGAGGGTGGAGCATAAGCACAGGATGTAAGGGAAGAGAGAAGAAACCCCAATCCCAGACCCACCACATCCCTTGTGATTGTCTCAGCCACTGCATGTGTAGCTCACTTGTCCTGTTACTTCAGGGGAAATCTTCAGAGCTCACTTTCCTCCCACTGGAGACCTTTTTTGATTTTTTTTAATCTTCTCAGCAGTTTTAAGCTCCAAATTTACTTTTCCCGAGCAAATCTTGCTGCAAAAAATACTATGCCATCTTGAAATTGGACTTTGTGATGCCTACGGATATAATATTATCGGTGATAGTCCAGTCACTGCAGCTATCAGTGTAATCACACCTTGTAGCACATAGGTACATAGTACTATCAGTACTAATCCAGTTGCTGCAATGAGATACAGCATAAGGTAACATACATATGGTTATGTGGCACAAATAAATCAAATTCTGTCATATCTCATTTTTTAGACTTCTTTTTTTCAGTCTTAATGTTAACTAACTTCTTACATTGTAAAAATAATTAAAATACAAATAAAAGGTCTCTATCTCTCCTCCATCAGAGTAAAAATATGATTAGTGTGCTATATTTTAGCCTGAATTTCAAGGATTATGTATCTGGAATCCTTATTACTTTAATAGCTGAGAGAAATCAAGCAAATGAATAGGATTTATATTTGGGCTGGAAGTCTTAATGTTTGAGGTCAGTCTTATAGGAGCAATTTCCATTGACTAACGCTCCCAAGCTGTGTGTCATAATGCCTATAATGATCATGAAAGGAGATTGTAAATCAAAAAGGCCTACTGTTAATAGACATTAATGTATTTCCTCAAATCTCTTCACAAAGGTAAGCTAACCACGTGGAGACACAATCCACAGAGTCCAGAAGGAAAGAGCTGATATTCACAAGAAATTTCTATTTGGGAGAAGGAATATCCCATCAGGGATTCACAATAAAATGCATTGTTTTGCAAATGAAATGAGCCTTTACATTTTATGGCATCTGTACACATCTTTTCTTTCCTAATCCTATCTCTCTTCTTCAGGGTTAATTGCTTCCTTTCTATATTTTCTGATTCCATCATAACAGAAACTTCCTTTCATTTCTGTAAAAAAGAGCCAAGATTAGGTGCACTACTGGCTGGTGAAGTAAGTAGCAATGGTTCATCCAGGTCCAGTCCACCCTGATAACATAAAATAATGAACCTGGTTCTGAGTGCAGATACTGTGTTTATCCCAGTTCTCTTCCATCAAACTAAGACAACTGTGTTATAGAAGGAGTGGTTTTAAAGTGGCAGAGGTTGTATAGAACATACTGAAGAAGACCCTGTCTCAATAGTGTACATGTGATTCTAAGTAGTTTGTTACTAGAGTCCTCAAATTATTATTATTTTTTTTTACATCTGAACATGTCCAGGAGTCCTCCCAGACAAAGATGCCAACTAGCATGAAATATGCCTACATTAGTGCTAGTAAATATTCCTGTCCCTCAAAATGCATATAAATCAGAGAAACAGTTAGGACAGGTCAAGTCCATAACAGAGTTATTCCAGCAATCTGCTAGAACAGACAATCATGTTCTAATGCCTAGAATTATTCCCAAATACATCTCGATTTATCAGAACATTTTTGTTGTTGTTGTTGTTGTTTTTAATCAAATCCAGGAGGATCAAGGCCCTTATTTGTCATCTCAACTCAATTCAGAGAAGTTCTAGGTTATGCAGATGAATGATATGATATACACTTTTTTACTGTTTTATGAAAGGTCATTTAGAAATAAACATGCAGCAACAGAGATAAAATACAATGCATGATCCATCACCCTGAGCTTCATAACATATAAAACTCAACCTCAGAGCTCATCAAGGCTCCGAGGTTCAACTGCTCAAGGCCTGGCTGGACTATGCCAATGTAATTCCATTGGCTTCTGTAAAATTATAGTATTATATTGGAGTAACATAATGATAAACATAGCACGCAGTCTGATGAAGGGACTGCATGATATCAAGCTTGGTGGGTTTTTTTCCAACTCAGCCTACCTAATAAAAAATACTACCTCTCCATGCAATATATGAGGCTATCAGTCTAAGTATAGTGTCAGTAGAACTGACAATGAAATCCCCTTATTTGCCTCCAAATTGAAAGACATTTAAGAATTATCATTTTCACAGTGACACCTATTTTTCTACTTGTTCATTTGTTTATGTACAGATTCTCCTTTGAGTTTATTTTTTTCTGACTGTTGTAACATAGTGCAGTGCATAACAACTGTCAATTGGACTTAGACCTTGCTGCAAAGTATGCGTTACATTTTGCATAAGGGATTCGCTAAAAAATACTTAAATCAAATCTAATTCTTCAAGTTTCACTACAAAATTTATATTCTACAAACAATATAGATGGGGAGCTGCCACCTCCAGGTAATGAATTCTATCTCTCTCCCCCTGCATAAATGTAGGAGCATGGCAGCTATCAGCAGAGCTAAGTTGGTGCTTTTTTTCCTCCAGTTTACTTGAGGGAACTGGCTAGTGATGAGCATAGCAGAATCACTACAAGACTGTTTTAAAGAGTGTGGGAATGCCAGTTTGTGTTGCCTACTTCTTGCTCAGGCTGACAGACGGGCAAGGAATGAGTCTCAGGAGCTGGAATAGTAGGGGAGCAGAGAGATTGGGGTCAGGAGGTTTACAGTGTGTGTGTATGAAGCAGGAGTTTGATATAGACATGAGTGTAGTACTGATCGTTAGCATTGCAGTTCTGCTACATTCACCACCCTGCTTTTAATTACCTCACTACCAGTGCCTTTCTACAAAAGCTCTTTCACACCTTCTACAAATGTGTAACAGTAAACAAACTCCCACTCTAAATCAGAAACTTTGGCAGGATAAGAAACCTCAAGCAGGTTTTCTTAAGCTGAGATGAAGTACAAAAAGCGGTTGTGTTGGCTTGTTAAACTATGCATGCATAAGAACCTTGTCTTCTTGCTCTCACCTTTCACTACACTTATCCTGTCTTCCCATAGGCTTTTCACAAGCATATTGTAATTTTTTTCTCTCTTCAAAGGGAAACATCCCTACTTCACCAGGATTGACTCACTAGTGGGTCCTATTCTACTTAAGGCTTCTGTAAAGCTGTGTAGAAATTAACAGATTTTTCTCTACCCAGCTTTCTGGGGTAGAGAAAAACTCTGGGTAGAGAAAAACAGATTTGGGTGTATGTTAGGTCTTGATATCTAAAGAATTAGCCAAATTCCATTAGTCCTTCACTTTCTTTCCTAGAATCAGGTGGTTGAATGTGTGAACATGGTTTGACTAGCACCCAAGTTTTACCTTGAAAACATTCATGTTTTTAAACTGTATATTTCTTTAAAAAAAATACATAAAATAAACTACACCATCATCTCCCAACGCTAAGAAAAAAACAGGTCTTTAAAAAACTGTGTGTTCCTATGAATTCAAGTGTGATGAGCCCTTGGGCTCACACTTCTGATTGATTGCCTCTTGGTTTTCAGGGTCTTTCTGTCTATGTGTTAATGCTCAGCAAGAATTAGATGCAAAATGAACTAACAGAAGGAATTCACATAGTCAGTCTTTACATATTTACTGAAAAAAATATTAGAGAAACTGTTGCTGTAAGGAGGTACCTTAGTCTTGCGGATGGAATAAGAAATGGGAAGAAAGATTTTTTTCATATAAAATTCTGAGAAAGTCCTTCACTGTGTAGACCATCTGCTTGGGTTGATTCTGAGGTGGTGAAGAATATATAGGGTGGGGTGAATAAAACTGTACAGGAACATTGCTTGCCGCAAGTAGTATTTTTTCCTCTTATACCTCATTCAGAATGTCCACACAGTAAGCAGGACTATGATGGCACATCCACGCATGTCACCTCTGCCAGTGGTCTTTGTACCTGCAAAATAATGATTGGGGGGCTGTCTATCTGAGCTTCTCAAATAGAAAAGGTTTCAAGAGAAAGAGTCATTGCCTTGTGAAAGCTGGTTGCAAATACAGATTGCTAGTACCTGGCACAAGGGGTGCTGACAAAGGTGCTCTTTGGATCTAGAGCCTCACTTGCTCCATCAAACTGTCAAGCAGAAGGCAAGATATAGACAACATCACTTATAAAATGAGGATATAAGCCTCCAGAAAGAGAAAGTGGGGGCACTCTTCTTCTGAAGATTTTGGCAGTGCTCTCTGGGAGGAATCAAAATATAAAACTACTCACCAATACAAAGAAAAAGAACTAGTTTTACATAAAAGACACTGTCATTTGCCAGAGAGGAGAAAAAAGGGCCCTTAAGAAGAAGAAGATGAATTTTTATTGCATTTAAGTACACTTGGGAACCCAGGAGCCATGATGGCATTTCGAGTGTAAGGGAAAAGAAAGCAATCATTTGTTTCAGCTAAATGACGAGTCGAGGAGAATTACCTATTATCAAGGAGGAAAATAACTATATAAACAAAGCGGAAAAGGATGAAGAACAGAGACTCCTACAGCAGGGCTATAGCCACACTTTATAGGAACAGAAAGAGCAATGATGGATCATGAGGAGAGGGTGAGAAGGATGTAGTCCTCAGAGAAAGAAGGATATATTAGGAGAGGGTTATAGCAGGCTTAGATGACTAAGACTAAAATGCTTCTAAAAATGGGAGAGCAACAACTGGAACAGACACAAAACCATCACATCAAAGTTTGACTTTCTGTCTTTTAGGATCACACAAATGCAAGATGGGTACTTCTCTTTCCATTAATTAGGAAGAGTTATGCCGAGGAAACTATCAGATGCAATCCTGCCTCAGAGTAAACACTTGCTTATGTTTTAGATCTGTCTCTCCAATGAGTAATACTGTGTTTCAGATGGTCTAAGAGCTGGAAAATTTCAGAACTCATATCCCACAATAAATTCCCAAACTGAATAAGTTCCTATACAACTAACCTAGTAAGCATCATGTATTTACTTCTTTATAATATGCTTTGTCATTACAGACTGAAGTGTGGTTTCATCCAAAGATACATTCTGTGGTCTTTTCAATCCTGTAACTTAAGTTTCACTGTGAAATCAACAGAGAATCAGTCTATGAATTATTGCATCATTAGCATGCTACTTGATAAGGATATCTTATTTGAAGCAATTATAAGCAACATAACTTTTTTTGTGTGTTATCTGCAAAGAGAGATGAGTTATATTTAACCTGGTATCTGGCTGTGATTAAATTCATGGAGATGTCAAGTTCAACCGAGACCATTTTTCATAGTGAAACTTCATTAGGTTACAGAAGTGGATTCCTTTATTTTCATTTATTTCATTTCCTTGACCTTCCTAGTGCTAAATGGTTACAGCTAAGTCATGCAAGTCCAGATAACAGAAACAGCCCTAGTAGAGAAGAAAAGATGATGTTAGAAGCATGAGAAGAGCAGAGTGTATTAAAAAATCAGTCTTCAATTAGTTAAACAAGCGAACTGCTCACAGAAGCAGTTTTCCAGTTTGGACACACAGATGGGAGGATTTTGCTGCTGCATTACAGATGGTGAGCTGTGTAAATAAGAAGTTCCTGCTCTGCATCAGCCTGCCAATGTGTCTCTTGCAAATGGGCATCTACAAGCTGATCATTGGCAGTTTACTTGTTACGATATTACTCGTGTAAACAAGGAAAAGGCATCAGCCAGGGCCAGACTGCTCAGGCCATTCAGACCCAGAGAAGGAGGAAACACATATATCACATATATCATTCAGCAGGTACTTTGGTGAGAAGGCAAAATATTACACAGGCCATAAAAATTATCATACCTCCTGCCTTAACAACAGCATGTTTCAATGTGATGGATAACTTAAACCAAATAAAGATGGACCTCAACCTTCAGGGCTCTTTATTACAGCCAGAGCCAGCGGGCATCTCAAAGCAGCTATTTAAATATTCATGTAGTCTTAATGAAGTCAACAGGAATTCTGACATGATTCAAGTGCTCTTTGCTGAATCCATGCCTATGCAAAGAATTTGCTCTGTTGTCCTTAACCATGAATACATTTAATGGGCCACCCACAAACACTTGTGCTCCATCCAGCAGCATGTATCAGTACTGTCACCTAAAGGGAGATGGATGCATGTGGTGGGCAAGATTTAAGAAGCTCTGGTCATTCAGCAGCTTCAATGGAATTTCTTCCACTTTGAATAATAATCCCAGTATTCGGCGGGAGTTCTGCTTTTTCCCAAAAGTTTACATGAGCTTAGTTATTTTTTATTTATTATTCAGGTGTTCAACTGACAATATAATCTAAATGGGAAAAAACAGATTTGTGCTCAAAATGACCTATTAAACTACCATCACTGATAGTAAAGTTTGTGGCAAATACTTGTATTGGACAAATGGGAATACTATATTTTTTCTAGCTTATGCCTCACAATATAAAACCATAGACTCAACAGTCACCCAAAATTTAAAGTATCTTTTGGCCATGGGCTTGAAAGAGGAATGCTATAGCTGATTTTATTATTTATGTAAAATGGCAGGTGGACACCTTAACTAATACTAACAGACTGCACAGGATATAGGACATCAACGATGGTACACAAGAACTTCCCCACTAGTGATGCATTTTGCTTTTATCCTTGTTATTCTTGCTTTTCTTGTCAGTGATAACAGGAGCTGATCAGTGGAGAATGGGCTGAAAAAAAAATCAAAGCAAATGAACCTCCTGTCAACATGAAGGGTTAACACTGTAAGTGGAAGGGTGAATGCGCATTTGTACTTGCCTTGTACCAACACTGAATGCAACCAGTGAAAGCAGACCTGTAGTAATGCAACCTCTTTTCCTAACACTTCCTCTCTGTCAGCTGGAGACAAAATCTCCATGGCTCAATTTCATTTTTTTTAAGTTGGGTATCTATCTGACGCATTTGAGTTGATTTAGTATCCTAGGTATCCCAGGTATCCCTGCTTAGGCTTCCAGTTGTTCCTTGAGTAGAGCACAGATCTGCCTTGCGTTATGCCTGGCAGTCCCCAACAATGTCGCAAATACTCTAGAAATCATAGGGTCTCTCAAACAACACAAGGTGCCTCTGATTAGAAAACTCATTTAGGCTCACAAGACAGCCCACTTGCATGCAGACACCTAAATGTAGGTCTTTTAACCTTCAACTGGATCAAAAGGAAGGAAGGCTTCCCACTACACTGCTAATGGAAAGGCCAATAACCCCTTAACAGCTGTCCTATAAAATCAATATTTGCAATACTACCTCTTTATTACCTCTGCTGAAATGAGCCAAAATAAACTTAAAAATGCCTCATTGTGTGTTTTAAATCTTACTCTAGATGAGATATTACGTATCGAAAGACCAGAGGATCGTTTCTGAAAAGTCTCATCACCCCTGAGACCTCTGGTTCAAGCTCTGAGTTTAATACCTGTAAATTAAATTATTTCTTAGGAACAAATCTAAAAATAGTTTAAAAAATCAGTACATTCAAAATGAATCTTTCACAATATCCAGAGGAATTTCATTTTAAAGGTATTGATGAAACTATTTTTTGAAGACCAACTAGAGTCTAACACACTCAGCAATCCACAAACAGAATAGACCATGCAATTTATTTCTATGCTAATTCAAGCTCATGATACTAAGATTTTAAATAGCAGTATATTAATAATCACCCACTTTTGAATATTTTACAAGACCCACACCTCTTAAGACAAAAAAAAAAAAAAGAAAAAGGTCAGACAGTTAAGGCAATCTGAGAGTAAAGAGAATGGAAACACAAGCTTTTTCACATTATTTTCCCAATGCAGTAAGACACTGAATTAATCTTCACTGCTGTGTACAGTGCAGCCACTGCCTGATGTTCTGCTCCTGGTTGTATGCCTGACCTTTAAAAAAACATTTCAATTTGCTGTAACTCAGTTTCTTCTATGCAAAATGGCCACTTTGATGCTATGAACAAGAAATGCTAAGGGCTATTATCTTTGTTTTTGCTTATCGTCTGTGAGATCTGTTGGCATGGCAGATTTATGTGCATCAGACAGGCATTCTGTTTTCTTGCATGGACCTGGAATGCTAGTTTACAAGTGTCGGTGTGTGGGCTTGCAATTATGTCACTGTTGACTCTAATCCATCCAGGAGAAGATGGCATAATTTGTATGTAGTTCTGAACAAACCCCTTGTTAGTCTTCTTTAACTATCTGGATAGAGAGTTACTCCTTGAACAGAGCTGACCATGTCAGTTGCAGAGAACACTATCGAGAGTAAATAAGTCTTAAGAGAATAAAAGACAAATGGATCAGTTCCTAGTATTAGATAGGATGGCTACAGTCCAGGAAACTACTGATGACACATAAGGAGACAGTTGACCATTCTACTGCTTGGTCAAGGTGAAGACAGACAGGAAGGCAGGCACCTTCTTACATTAAATTAAAACCCAAGAAAAACTGGTCTCTCTTTAGATTTGATTAGAAATGTGAATCTCAGATTAGTTTCATCAAAGTTCTCAGATATGAAGTGAGTACTGAATGAAAAGAACACTCAGATTTCCAGCAGTTCCAAAATATAGTTACATTCAACCTAGGCTCTAGGGCTGAGGATCTAAGGTTGCAAAAAAAAAAAAAAAAGTTGTGAACCAAAGTTGTTTTAATCAGAAAAAAAAAAAAAGTCAAAATTGAAAATCTGCATTGCTTCCAGCTCTAAATTTGGTCATATAAAAAGCAAAAAATTATCACAATCACTATAAATGTAGCTGAAAATGAAGAAAAAAAGGTTGCTAATGGAACTGCTTGAAAGCAGGGAATTTCACAATTTCTGTGTCTTTCCACAAAATTTCAGACATATGTTCAAGCCTTTGTTAGCCATGAATTGAAAAATTTGATCACTGTTTCTGATTTGTTTTTTTGTTGTTGTTGGGGGCATTTATTTGACTGATAACAACCTTCCAAGTTTGGAAATAATATCTACATTTACTTTTTTTTTTTTTCTATTTTTAAGTTCGTGCTCAGCTTCAAGACTAGGGCTTCAAATCCTCAGTTCCATAAGCATTTCAAACTTTGCTTTGATGTAGCAGATCTCATTTTTCATCTCGTCTGATTACAAGAAAAATAGAACAAACTTATTTTTCATGGACTTTATGAACATGTGTACCTTGGTAGAAGGGACCCAGAAACAATGACATGGATCCATCAGGATCAAAGACACTCAGACAACATGTCTTTCAAGCGTGCTTCATGCCTGCTTGAAACATCTTACCTGTTTATAGGTATATGTGTAGGTACTTATCTTAGTATCTTTCATGGTAGCAACTGAATACATGAAATGATTCAGTGATATCCTGGTACTTTTCTCCTACATAGATGGGACTCATAATAATAAGTGAACTTTTCACAGAGTCCTGCTGTATAGCATAGTACTTCCAGTGTGAGAGGGATGCTTTCTGTGATAGGGTGCCACTGCTCCCTTTTCCCATTTAATGCTTCCTCTAAGGCTTTTCCTCCTTATACTGCTGAGGACATTTCTTACCAGGAGCCCTTTAGGAGAGTACACAGTGGCAGAACTATACTCGCTACAGGAGCAGGTAACCAAAGCTAATATCTTTCCTCATGACTGCTGCAGTGTCATGCCACAGTCCAAGAGATAATATGCTGGTCATATGCTAAGCAAGTGACCTAGGGCTAAACCAGCTCTTCAACCAATGGGCTTCAGATACCACAGGCTTTTAGTACCTAACCTCTGAAAAGGCAGCCTGTTCAATGGTTCAGTATCATCAGAGGGAAACACCAGTCAAATCCTTCTAAACATGTGACCACAGAAGTCTTTTTGGAGAATATGTAAAAATCAATGCTTGCTGCTGCTGAGTGGAACTTACTGTCTTTTTGTACTCTGTGATGGAAGATTTTACGTTTGCTGCTTACCGCTGAGGATTATAAGAACTCTGCAGGCCCTACAAAGATTTTGGTTCAGTTGAACTCAACTGGTCTGTTCATGCCTCTGATATCAGGCACATCTTAGATCTTGAGTTCATGAAACTTTTATCTAGGCAATGTCAATCTACCTCATCAGCATGGGGTCCTCTGTTTTTCCCTCTGATCCAACTGTGCAGAGCTTCTGCTACAGCATGATGCAGTCATTTGGCTACAACACCAGTTATTCATGCTTTTAGATCAGTAGATGACACTCAGGTAAATCTCTACAGCTGGAACAAGCACTTTATAACATCACCACAAACACAGCAGGTCTGATTTTCATGTGAAGGATACAGGATGTTTCTGTTCTGGGCCTCTACTAATGCTCATATTACTCTCACTGTACTTCCTGTCCTGTTTTGCCTAAAAATACCTTCTCTTCTTTTCAGTGTGAAAGCTGTGGGTACTGCCTGACTCTGTTCACCTTCTAATTTACATCTGAAAAGAAATCATAGAATCACAGAATCCTTAAGGTTGGAAGGGACCTTTAGAGATCATCTAGTCCAACTCCCCTGCACACTCCTAGAGTGTCACCTAGAGCATGTGACATAGGATTGTGTCCAAATGGGTTTTGAAGATCTCTAGAGAAGGACCCTCTACAACCTGTTTTTGCAGCCCTGTTCCAGTGTTCTGTCATCCTCACTGTCAAGTTCCTCTTGGTTCTTCTGCACAAACCAGCCTTCTTTTCATTAGATAGATTGCTTTTCACTGCAGGCTGTGCTAGTGAAAAGCCTTTTATTTTTTTACTGACTGACTTACTGACAGGCCTTATTTTTTGCTGTCTGGCTGGTGTGCCTGTTGGCACAGCCTCTCTTGCACCATTCTGGTTTCCTCTGCAAACCTGTGCTGTTGCTTCCTTCAAGCTAGAGGTGCTAATGGCATAGTACAATCAGACAAATACTTAAAACACAAACTTAACATGTCCTATCCCAGCTAATGACTTAATTAACCAAGGCAGCCAAAGTGGCTCCAGAATTTGCAAAATTGCCTCCTGGAAATAGTGGATATAGGCCTCCCTTGTTATGGAAAATCTTCAGCCATGCAAGGACCCATATTTTAATTTTCACCATTTTCATGGACAGCAGTTCTGCTCTGGAATGCGGTCTGCAAAAGGTAATGTCTTGCAGAATAGAATACATCCACGAGGTCAGAAGCCAGCCAGCTAGTCTTTTGTGCACAGTTAGCATTCCTTTGCTTTGCAACATGATAGTCCTGGTAATATAGGAACTTTTCTTCCAAGCCCAGAAAGTCAGAGATGGCTGTAATTCATGCAAAACTGTTTCAGTTTCTTTCTCTCGTTCTTGTTTTTTCTAGGGGCTTGTCCCTCAATACCGGTTTAGTTCAGCAAGGATGGAAATAGGTGCATGCTTTTATGCTGCTTTCAGATCCATTTTCTTCCTTTGCATATTTTGTAATATCTTTTGTCATTTCTGTCCTTACCTAGCTATTACTTTTGCTGAGTCCATCCTTTTTCAAGTAAAAGTTGCTTACCTTTTTCCTCTGTCTTCTTTTCTTTCTTTTTTTTTTTTTTTTGGCTTTTCTAACTAATCTCCTATAGTGCTGAGATACAAGTTAAAAACTGAGAAAGAAGGAATTTTGCTGGAGCCACAAATTTCTCGAAATCTAACAACCTCACTAAAGCAGATTTCAGAAACACTAGGTGTAGGCTGGATCTGTGTGCAAACTTTGGCTCAGCACATGTGCAAACAACCTCCAAAAATAGACTGCACTTTCCCTGTTTACATGTGCTGCACGTGCCTTATTTCTGTGCTCCGCTTTTCAAAAATCAACTGGTTGATCTAAATCTGTGAGTATTAGCTGCTTGATTTTTCAAGCTATTTATTGAAATGCTAATTTTTCAACATTAGCATTAAAGCACTATGCTCTAGAGCATTAAAACACTATGCTCTACAGTCTTTTCATGGAGATATTATCTTGTGGGCACCTCTTCCTATACACAAAAATATGATCTATGTCCTTTCCGATATGCAATTGCATAATATCTGTGTGGCAATGGACAAAGCACTCACACGGAGAAGTTACTCTAGGAATAGAGTGAAATGTAACTTTACCTTCTTTCCTTGCTCCCTGGAAGCAGAGAGGCAAACCATTTCCTAGTAGCCAATCAATTCTCCCTGAAACAGCAGCAAGAGTCCTACTTCCCTTGCAGATTAATGTTCCTTTATATCAGTTAATTTGTCTGACATCACTGGAACAGTGCTGACTTACACCAGCAGTACATCCTGTGTTGCTCCTGCATTTTTACATAACTGTTCCTGGCTTTTTCCTTTTTTTCTCACAGGCATAAAAAGCCTGTTGTTATGCTGGATCTAGCTGGGAATTCCACAAAAAAAATGATGATATCATGAAGAATATTACTAAAGTTTGCCAACTATATATTTTATTTCCTTTACATTTATTTTCCTTTCTTTTCTTTACAGAGCTTTCAGAGTCAGGATATTTAACCATTTCCCAAAATAAAAGACAAGTACTTTATAAAAATATTAAATATACTGCAACATTTGGACCAAATTTGATTTACAGTCACTCTAGATGATCTAATAATGCGCAGATCAGATTCATGCAGCCGTGAGCAATTTGAGGATCAAACCATTATTTGTTTCAAAAAAGGGGGACATAATGAGACAAGCAAAATGATGCTTTATGGAAATAAAGCATTTCGTATTGGAGCTGTATTTTCAAAAGTTTTTTTTGTATATATTTAGTAATGTTTTGCTGCCTTAAAGTAATATCCACTTCAAATGCTGGACATGTTTAATACAGGCAGCATGCTGATCGACCCTAGACAAAGTAACAATGGTTTGATAGCCTGCAAAGACTTTTAAAAATAGACTGTGGAGCCCCTGAGAAAACAACAAGGTCTAAAAATAGGACTAGAGCTGGTGAAAAGAAAGAAATGCCTTTCTGATAATACTGCTTTGGGTCAGCTATAAAACCTAAGGTTCATTCAAGGACACAGAAGAAAACAGTGTTCTGCAATAAATAGCAGCTTGTGCTCTGTTTCTCTCCAGTGCTGCAATGGTCCTTCAATGAGCAGAAAGAAAATGGGATGATATCTCAATGAGAAAAAAAGAGAGATAATAGCAGAATCTTAACATGGAAAATTTGATGCAGTTTGAGGATTACTTCCCTTTGTATCCCTCCCCAGCCTTGATAAAATAAAATGTATCTCTGAAGTAATGTGATTTTGCCTTTGCTTCTCCCATAGTCCTTACTCCCTCCCCTCACCACCACACACACACACCTCTTTTCTTCAGTGCCAATCTTTCTTCACACAAAAAGGGATATTGCAAGCAAGTCTTTCTTCACACAAAAAGGGATATTGTGAGTACACCCATGCTATCCTGATACAAATAGGGCTCTCAGGAGGCTGGGAAAATCATTGTGATTAACCAAATAATTTTGAATAACTGCCCAAATCCTTGTTAGTGATGGAACAAGTTTGACATAAAGCCCACTCTCATCTTGCATGCCCAAGCATTAGAATAAGGCATAAAGCATTTAATACCCTCTTTGGCCAACTACAATTCTGATTTGTCAATATCATTTTATCAAATTTGTGAGACAATTCCAGAGTCTTCTCCTAGCCAAAACTATACAAGTAACTTCGCTGGAGGCTAACCAGAGATAGTTTTTAAGTTAGCTGACCTACTTTACCTTGGCAGTAGCCAAAACAGAGCATGGGAAGAGCTTGACAACAGAAGTGCATGGAATATATTTGAAGCAGGGAACAGTCAGAAGAGAAATGCACACCTATACAGTGAAAGGGTAACACTCAGGCAGAGGAGTCACTGCTATTTTCCCACAGATTTCCACTGGGCCAACTTTAACTATCATTGCTAGTTAAGATCAATAGAAAGTGGCAATAGAGAAGAGAGAACATTTTTAAATGGACATGGTCATTCATTAGAAAGATGCATCTCACGCTTAGAGAATCACAAAGGAAGAAGAAACTTCCCCTAGCCCATTTTATTAATGTTAAGAAATCTCCAAGTCTGCAGCTTCAAGACCTACTCTATCGACTGAGCAGGGCAAAGTGGTTTTTTTCATTTGTTTCTATTTTTTTGATATTTTTTCCCCAGACAACCATAGCCATTAGTAGGATTATAGTTATTCCTGACATTCAATCAGGGCCAACTTTCTACATATACCTTGGACAAGGGAAAAAATTCTTTCACTCTGTCCAGAGTAAAAATAAGAATGAAAGTGGAGTCTCCGTTTGGAACAACTCAAGGAAGAATTTGGCACAGTTTGTGCCATGGGAGAAGATCAAATCGGTGGGAAAGAAGAAAGAAGGAAGAAAATTGGAAAATAAAAAGGACAAAGTTGGAGAAACTTCCTATGAGTCAGAAAAGCACTCCAATTGGTCAGGGAAATTGTTCAGATGTTATATCCTACTTTGAGGTCAAGGTAATGATGAGAAATGAATATAGTTCAAACAAGAGAGCAATTAAGCTGTCTTTAAATACCTTAAAACACTCTTGTCTCACTACAAGCTAGATTTACTCCTGTTCTATAGGGCAATATTTGCTACCATCCAAGTTATTAAATCACTGCTTAAATAGAACAACTTGCTCACCGTATGTGGAGCCAAAGTCCCTTCAGTTTAATGACTCGCTCTACCTGAGCTCTGGAGCCTTCTGACTGAATTATTCAGCATTGATTCAGCCCTTGGAAAAGCAGTGTCAAATCTTCATGCCAGTATCATGTGAATAATATTCAGGTGGGAAGAGACTATGATGCTGAGAAACAGACAATCACTCAGGAAATGCGTGACAGCAGGAACAGCCCAATACAATTTCTTCTGGATGGGGCAAGAAGCATGCTCCTCAATGACCTCCCTAGGCTTGTTCTGCCTGGAATCAAGTCCACACCTCTGGCTTGCACAAGATCACAACTGTCCCAGCAGCAGAAATTCTACTGATGTTCCACCTCAAATCCTATAGATAAGTCCTTCTCCTCTCATCCTAGCCTTGCCCAGCCTCCTGAAAATAAGAATCTCACTGCTCTATCAGTGAGGAATCAGCCCCATATTTCTATCAGGAAACAGCCACCTTCTGATACCGATAAAACTACAGCTTACACAGGAAGTTTATCAGCTCAGTTCACTGTCACTTCCTGCTTTGATTTATATATCCATGATTCTATTCATTCAACTGCTATTGTAACAGAAAGGAGAGATTTTAGATGTGCCTACATACGTTTCCTCTTCTAAAGATATTCCTTTCCTCTAGCAATTGATTTCCAAGGCAACTAACACTGAACATTTGTTTCTTATAGCCAATAGTTTAGATATCCTCTAGTACCACTAAATAGAATTCCATTCACTAAAACTTGGATGTAACTGTAACATCTTACATCTTTCTCGCTTTAGCACACATCATTCCCTGATCATTATCTAAACTGCTGTGGTCCCTAGGTTCCTTAGCCATGGGCCACAGTACCAAGTGCCGATGAATGTCCTTTGTGACTGCTACTGAGTAGGCTAAGACTGCCACAGATAAGAAGAAAAGTCTTTCTTGATGCCAGATATGTTAAGACAGGAAGAGTCTTGTTACTCTGTACGTGCTTTTCTAGTATAATCCTTTGGAACCCAACAGACCATGCTTGTGCTGGTGGCTTTTAGCAAGAACACCTTCAGACAGCTGTGTCACAGTGGGACAACAGAGTTGCCAAATAGGAGAAGAGATGCTGCCACAGCCCTGGAAGAAAGATGTAGGCCCACCACATTGGTTGACATCAAAGAGTTAGTCCATAGTGTTATTCTTTACTCCAGCACTCACTCCAAAATGGCCCATGGATAACACTCCTGGCTTTCTTTGTCTGTAAAGAGCTTCCCCAGTCATCTAAGAAACATAATAAATATTAGAAAAAAAAAGAAAGGAAACTATGGAAACTCTGCCTGCTGGAAAAGCAGGTCCATAATGCAACTAGATCCTCTCTTGCTGTTGTCTTCACACTTCTTCTGTACTCACAGATCTTGAAAGGATCAACTCAGCTGCCAGACACTCCACTCTTCAATCAGCAAAGGTTTGGTACTAGTGGGTCAGAGGACCTATCTTTTAATACTGAAATACAATTAAAGGAGAATTGGAAATTCAGCCCAAGTCCAAAGTTACCAACACCTTTGCCTCAATTATTTGTCCAATATTCTACAAAAGCTATGCCCCATGAAGAAAGATGCCCTGGCAGCTCCATAGACACCTCCTAATTCATAAGCACCACCAAAAAAAAAATGAAGAAGAAAGAAAAAAGTCTAGAAACATCCTAGATGCAGAGGGAGAAGCACTTACAGATCTGAAATAGCTCCGGCAAAACACACACACACGCACACAGGCACATACACATTTTCTCAGGCACGCAAACTCTCTTTAGTTCATTTCTATATGTATTTGACGCCCTCTGCTGAACAACTGTGTTCATTCCAGCCAAGTCTGAGGAAATGAGAAGGGAAGGTGTGAAATGAAAAGGATTAAAGCAAGGAAAAGGTAAACGGCATTTAAAGAGCAGAAAGCCCAAGGGACATAATGGTAAGAGAGAAATAAAGCATTATCATCAGTTGAAGTTGTTGGACTTGCTCCCTACAGGATGTGTACAGGGGAAAGACAAGATGAAAGGAACTTTATTTATCCTCCAGCAGAATTAAAGACATAATAGGCTGTAAAATCTGGATATTAAGATGGAGCAGAAAAACAGAAGAAGTTCAGAATTGCAAATATACTAATAAATTTGAGCAAAAATCTCAGACATCAATCAGAATTGTGCCAATCAATTTTCCAAGCACAGGTCAAATGAGTTGTACCTCAAAAGTCTCTGAAGGAAAAAGATTGTGCTCACCTGGCTCTTCAGATATACTTCATGGCAGATTTACTCAGATATATGCAGGAGGAAGCAGGAAGATAAAAAGGAAGAGATAAAATGCCCCCTCAATACCCTTTAAAGTCAAAAGCATAAATCTCTGTTGTGCTAGTCTCGAATGTGATCTAGCTGCACTGAGCTCTGCCTGGGAACAGGTGAAAGGCTGGATGAGAACTTGTGGATCAGGAGTTAGTCAGCAAATCAGCATAAGAGACATTGTAATGAGTATCTACTATAGATCATCTGATGGGGAAGAAGTACACTAAAACTTCTTCAGAGAACTGAAAGAAGCCTCATGTTTGTAAGCCCTGACTCTCATAGCAGATTTGAATGACCCTAATATGTGCTGAAGGGACAACACAGCAGAGCACAAGTAATCCAGAGGGTTTCTTAAGTGCATATATAACAATTTACTAACATATGCTATCAAGGAACAAATGAGAAGAGATGCTCTGCTAGATGTCATACTCACAAAGAAGAAAGGGACAGAGCTATGAAAGCTGGGGGCACACTTGACTGCAGTGATTAGGATGCTGCAAAGAGGGAGCAGTACAAAGAGTAGGATCACAGCCCTCGACTTGAAGAAAGTTGACTTACGCCTCTTCAAGGACCTGCTTGGAAGAATTGCAAGGGATCGGGTCCTAAGGGGAAGAGAAGTCTAAGACAGTTGGCTGATATTCAAGGACTATCTCCTCAAAGGTTAAAAAATGGTTCAGCAGAAAAGGAGTAGGAGGCCTTTATGGAGGAACAAGAAGCTTCTGGACTTGACATGGTCCTGAGCAACTGCTATAGTTGATGGTGCTTCAGCAGGGTGTTTGGACCAGAGGATTTCTAAAGTTCTTTTCCCACCTCAACAATCTGGTATTTCTATATGATTCTGTGACTCCACTAAGTTACTTGGCGTTACTGTCCCAAAGCACTTGGCATGCTGAAGGTTTAGTAATATATATGCTTGCATATTTTTCCTCTCCTCTCCTACTACAGAGGGTTGGTACAGAATCAGCTGTGTGCCTCCACTGTATCCAGTGAATGCTTGAGTTTACACATGAGAGCAGCTTCTGGGGTCTATGAGATAAGACTCCTGATCCTGACACAAAGAGTCTGCATCATCTTTCAGTCTTGGTGTGACCATAAAGAATTACCCCCTATAATCACTGGAGTGTTATGGCATCGCACCAGAGAAGGAGACAATTAAAAAAAAAAAAAAAAAAGATCAAGATGGAAGTTTATGTCAAAATATATAGTCTTAGATTTACTTCATTTACATTTATCCAGTGAAATTCAGGACTGACTTTACTAAGACTCACATTCAAGTGCTGCTGAAGAGGAAGAAATAGAAAACCTACCCAATTTTTGTGAGAACAACCACAGAGATAGGAGTTTGTTACTGATTATGAGTATAGAGCATGAGCATAGAGCAAGAGTTATCACAAAGAGAAATGGAGTTTGTGGGCTGATCACCTGATGAGACACTCAATAACAGAAGAAAATACAATTTTATTTCAGACGCACAGAGGTACATATGGCAACAGTGATATCTTCAGTTCAGCCTTCTTCCACACATTCTCCAGAGTGATGCAAGTTGTCACTACAGGCAGCATGTGAGTGTCTCAGCACCACATTCTTTGTTGCAAGACTGATTCATGCACTCTGATAGTATTCATTGCTGAGTCCCTGTTCTTATCATTATTGTTTGTCTAAGTAGCCCTTTGAATTTAGTGAGACTATTCATGCTATCAGAATAACAGAATAGCTTTTCTAATGACAAGTTTTAACCTATGTTTTCTCCTGTTTAAGTAGTCCCCATATCATGAGTGAGCTTTCAGTTTGAAATGTTCAGAGGAACCAGTTTTCTCAGTGAGAAAAAAGCATGAAAATTCCTTAAAATCTTTGGGAAAAAAAAAATCAGATCAAGATTTATTTTATTTATTCTTCCAGAAAAGCTTACTTTCTGATCATTATCGTCAATCATAATAAAGGCCTTGAGATCTTCGGTTTCATTGCTCCCCAGATTCAAATCCAGATGAACTGAGAGTGTGATGAAGGAGAAACACAACAACTCAACTTCTTTCTGTCATTTGATAAGAAATACATACCAGTCTAGATGATGGTGAGAGCTTTTTTGTGCCATTAAAGCATTGTAAGATAATACTCCATGAACTTTTTCACAGGGAAGAGGGTATTGTTTCCTCTTCCTTACCCAGATGGTAGTACTTTTAATTTACTCTGGGCCAAAAAGAAATAGCTGGAATTCATCACTGTCATGATGTTAGCACAACTACTAGCCTCTGAAAGGCCTAAGGAATGTTCTTCAGGGGCATAAACGAAGCCTTCGCACCTCACTCTGGAAACTCTTTAATAAAATCATAGAATCATAGAATGCTTAAGGTTGAAAGGGACCTCTAGAGGTCATCTAGTCCAACCCCCCTGCACACGCAGGGTCACCTGGAGTACAAGGCACAGGACTAGGTCCAAGCAGGTTTTGAAGATCTCCAGAGAAGGACACTACACAACCTTTCTTTGCAAGCTGTTCCAGTGCTCTGTCACCCTCACTGTCAGGAAATATTTCCTTAAGTTCCTGTGGAACTTTTGATGCTTTAGTTTCTGGCCATTTCCTCTAGTTCTATCAGTGGCCACCACTGAAAAGAGGCCAGCCCCATCCTCTTCACTTCCTCCTTTGAGGTACTTATACACACTGATCAGGTCTCCTCTCAGCCTGCTCTTCTCCAGGCTGAACAGGCTCTTCCAGTCTTTCCTCAATAGGGCAGATGTTCCAGGCCTCTGATCATCCTCTTAGGCCTGCACTGGACTCTCTCAAGCAGCTCCACATCCCTCTTGTACTGGGGGGCCCAGAACTGGACACAGTAGTCCAGGTGTGGCCTCACCAGGGCTGAGTAGAGGAGCAGGATCACCTCCCTCCACCTGCTGGAGATTCTCCTCTTAATGCACCCCAGAATCCCATTGGACTTCTCAGCCAGGAGGGCACACTGCTGCCTCATGGTCAGCTTGTCGTCCATCATGACGGCCATGTCCCTCTCTGCAGAGCTGCTCTCCAGAAGGTCGATCCCCAGAAGGTCTGGGGTTATTTCTCCCAAGGTGCAGAACCACGCACTTGTCTTTGCTGAATTTCATAAGATTTCTCACTGCCCAGTTATCCAGTCTGTCCAGGTCCCTTTGGATGGCAGCGCAGCCCTCTGGGTTAGCAGCTACTCCTCCCAGTTTGGTATCATCAGCAAACTTGCTGAGGCAGCACTCTGTCCCTTCATCCAGGGACTGATTGAACAGGACTGCATTTCTAGTAAGTTCTTACTAGTAAGTTCCTCTGATGTCCCAGCAGCAGCAAGGTAGAACAGGCATGAGGTTTTATATTTCTAGAGACCTCAGAGGACACATGATTAATGTGCACTAGACATTAGGAATCACGGAATTTATCATGCTTCTTATTCCTTCTCCTACAAGCTTTTCTTTAACCTTCCTTTCAATAGGAATAACAGGGCAATTTTCCTTGGAAATCATGCTTCTCTAAAGGTTTCTTCTGAAGGAAATTCAAAGTAGCAAGTCCCCAAAATGTGGGTTTATTGCAAGAAGTTCTGAGTTCTATAAAGCATGAAGTTCCATTACACTTCACCTGTCTGGCACACATGTACTTCTGAAGTATCACAAATAAAGTGGTTTATGCTAGGCTCAGTCCCACAGAAAGCACAGCCAAAGGAGTTATGGTTCTCCATTTATACTCTAAGGTGCTTTGAGATACTTGACTACGTTTTATGGCCATAATGCATCTTAGCATCATCCGTATGAGCTACAGTCATGGATGAAACAGTCTAGATTTATCATAACACTGATACAAAATAGTTTTCTGTCACCAAAACAAAATTTGATGCATTCTGTCTACTCCATCAACTTCTCTGTGTCTCACCTCAAGGATAGAGTAATACCCCAAACACAGAGAAAAATTACTCCTACTTCTGGAGGACTCTATCCATAATGAAGGTAGTGTTGAAACTTAACTCTTCATCTATAACTGCAACCTATGATATACAAGCTAGTATCACAGGGCACTGTTTTCATAGCCATGTCTTGTAAGGATCTGGTCTCCTCTGAGGTGTAGTGTGGTTCTCTACTGAAAGAAAGGGGATTTCTGTTAGAGTTGTGGAAGGATAAACTGTTTAAACCTTTCCCACTGTCACAGTGAGGACAACCACCACCACACTATGTCTCCAGAAGGAGGTACAGAGGAAGAATAGATGTTATGACACAAAATAGGTCTTCGCAAGGCAGTACAGAGCTGGGCCCAAGACTAACATTACAACTCCTCAAGTGTAGCTGTGCCTCTTCTGCTTGGAAGTGTCTCTACTGGGAAATCAAAGTGCTCCTAGTACAGTTCCCAGAAAGAGTGCATGGTATGGCAGACAGGCTAGAGGCATTAATTCCTGCTAGGTTTAATTCCCATATACACATATAAAGAAAAAAATGGATTATACTGGGAGTACAGACTAACCAGAAGGAAGGAAGTGAACAGCTGCAAAAGGTAACCAGGACCTCACTGATTAGGAGAAAGGTACAGCTACACATTTTTATATAGCAAAGCAATTCAGAAAAGGAGGTGACTTCCTGAAATACAGTTTCCCTTTAAGATGGATATCAGATCATCCCTAAATGCTCTCCAACTCAGGGATGCTGCTATGCTACCTCCAGTCTCTGCTTGACAAAGATAGGTATGCACTTAACTTTCACAGACACCTTCAGCTCCAACAGAACATTCAGGTGCAAATGTTAAGGCCTGTTTTGTTCTAGTGAACGCTTATGTCTGGGATGTAACTGTTTCAAAGGTGCTTCCAATAAACCACTGCGGAATATCTCCTGCTGTTCATAGGCCCCTAAAATTGCATGATTAGGAAGAAAGACCAAATATTCACAGCAAAGAAAGTCTTATCTGAGTACTTGCTTCTCCCATAGGGCTGTCTGAACCTACTGACCTTAGGAACATAATACTATGCCAATAGTCTACTCTAGGTGTATTGACTACAAGAATAATGCAGATGATTGTGTTTATGTGACACATATTCCACTGTAACAAGTGGCTTGAAATGGTGCTTTTCTGGTCATCAGCAAAACATCTTTTTTTTTTTTTAATATATTAATATGCAAAGAAATGATTCTCCTGTGAGTATACAAATCACTACCCAGGAGATGACCTGGACTATTAAGAGATGTTCATGTGCACAAAGCAGGCAGATAGTCTGTTCTATTCAGAGGCAAACATTCCAGTCACACTGGTTTACCTAGGTCTAGGGGATAGAATATGATTTCTTCCCTTTTAACAGAAGTAAATGCTACACAAACCTTGTGTTAGCTGATGGAATCATCAGGAACACCACCATTTTAGTTCAGCTATTTGGGTTTGGTCACTATAGATTGCAAATTTGGTCAAGCTACAAAGATAATAAGCTGTAGATCTCCAATCTTTCTCTTAGAAGCATTCCTAATCTCCCTGATATTAGTAACACTGACTACTGCAATACTAGTTCCATAGGATTTAATTTTTGATGTTTACAATAAATCTGAAGAGTAAGGATGGACTCTACACAGTAATATCTGTCCAGCTAGTCACTGTCAAGCTATTATTCAAGGAAGTCTGAGAAGTTATGAGAATTGTACAGTCTACAGTTTAGTTCTGTGAAGGCCACAAAGTTCACTATGAAACTAGCAAGTTGTCAGTAAGCTGATATTTACTAAACTGCTATTTTTACCTTCACGAACAATATTTAGAAGATCTGCAAAGCTAAAAAGGTTGAAAAACAGTTACCAAGTGCATTTGAATTTGGGAAAGATCAGCTCCTGGTCTCTCCAAAGAGCCAAAACTATACAACCCCCTTTAAATATAATTCTTGAAATTATCTGAATTTTGTCTAGATCTGGATTTTCCAGTTTTGTCCATCTTTTGCATAAATATTAGCACCTCTAAAGAGTAAGAAGTTTAAGTATTGGAGAGGTGGGGCTGATTCTAACTTCATCTCTCTTCGGATCCTTTGCTTGTTAGTGAGGTTAATTTTTAACAGCAGAAGTCCTCAAGTATTCTCAATGGCCTAACTCTTGTACTATGTGTGAAATGTTTTGATGATGCATACAGTTAGCATAACAGTGAACTTGTTGTTGTTTGCTTGCTTGCTTTCTCTTCCAGTGTACACTGGACAATTGATTTTCTCCAAATTTGCACCTGCCTTGAGGAACGGACTTGCTATGTTATTATGAGACATACCAAGAAGGTACATCCTTTTTTTGAATGAAGCCTAAGAATGGTTCTACTGGTTTGGATAAAGGGCTGTCGAGCACCACACCTGTCTGTAGCAACAGCTGCAGATATTTAAAGAAAAATAAGAGCAAACATATATGACATATATAGACAGACATATGTGACAGACATCATATATGACACTTTCCCCCCTCTTTCTAAGTCTTTAATGATTTTAGGTCTCAAGAGCTCCTGATTCCGATGTTTTTGTGTGTTTGATGCTCTGCAATGAATCTTTTAAAAGTGCTTGTCTGGTCTCCCCTTATTTCCATATAAATTTCTTGCTTATACTCCATCATTTGTTAAAAAGCTCACCAGTTCTGCTCCTTTTTGCATGAAGGACCACATCCTTCTCTGTGATCTGAATCTGGACCCCACAAACCTCATTTGGTTATTCCTAGTCTATCAGCTAAGTTTACACTGTCCAGAAGACTTGTCTTTACTCGAGTGTGGATTGAAAAGCCTTGAAACAATAGTTCCAATATGCAATTCTGAAGCAAATAGAATACCTATTGACCTGACACATCAAAACTTATACGCTTTTACTACATGGGTTGAAATAGAAATTCATTGGATTTCAAGGTTTTCAGAATCAATGCTTCCTTCAAATCCAGACTCTCAAATCTTCCCTGAATCAGTCCCTGAAATTTCCCTGAAATCAATCTGAATCCAAAAGGTTTTTTGGCTCATCAGTCACGCAATTGCACTACAGCAAATCACACTAAAAGACAGGTTTATCAGGCATGCAGCACTTACCTTTATGTTTGAGAAAACACAGGAAGATTTTTAGGATGTTTGACCCAGTTCTGGAATAGTTATGTCTTCTGTCAGAAGCTTCCAAGCCCCAAATTTCAAGATAAAGCTATGTAATAATTTGTTTTCTCCTTAGCACCACTGAAGATTAAAGTTTGCCTTTCCCTTTGCTTGCCTGTCGGCACAACTAATTTGTCAGGCTGCACTTACGCCTGGATTCCTCATCAAAATAGGGAAAAAAAAAAAAAAACCTACTGTGCACATGATCCTGGTTCCATTTCACAGAATCACAGAACGTTTAAGGTTGGAAGGGGCCTCTAGAGATCATCTAGTTCAACCTCCCTGCTCAAGCAGGGACACCTAGAGCACGTGGCACAGGGTGGCATCCAGGCGGGTTTTGAAGATCTCCAGAAAAGGAGACTCCGCAACCTCTCTGGCCAGCCTGTTCCAGTGCTCTGTCACCCTCACAGGAAAGAAGTTCTTCCTGATATGTAGATGGAACTTCCTGTGTTTCAACTTGTACCCATTACCCCTCCTCCTGTCACCGGCCATCACAGAGAAGAGCCTGGCCCCATCCTCCCTACAATCACCCCTCAGGTACTTGAACATGTTAATGAAATCACCTCTCAGCCTTCTTTTCTCCAGGCTAAACAGGCCCATCTTGCTTAATCTTGCCTCTTATGGCAAATGCTCCAGTCCCTTAATCATCTTTGTGGCTCTCTGGTGGACTCTCTCTAGAAGCTCAATGTCCTTCTTGTACTTGTGTCCTGTAAAAAAAGACAGCTTGCACACATAGATAAGCTGTAAAAATATGGATGGTTTTGTTATATAGGGTTAAAATAGCTAAGGGTCACATAGACATGTATGTGACACATCCATGCATTAGACTTTGTTGATAATACAGCATTACCACACATCAGTGCATAGTGGTTCCATGCAAAATTATGTGTCTCTATGAGGTGACATTTTTATTCTTAAGTACTGGAGAAAGTCAGAGTTGAGCTTATCTCCTGATTGGAAGTGCTTTTATCTCTGTCATATTACAATTTTGAAGAGTGACCATCTACATGTAGCCTGAGAATGACTGTCCTCCCTTTGGATCTCTTTTACCTGATGGATAAGATAGGCATTTTCATGGAGAATTTTATATATATATATATATATATACACATATATATGAACATTTTTAATTTTAATTAGAACAAAAATGAAAGAGAAGTGGTGTATGGGTGTGGCAGAGATAATGTTTTCATCATCATTAGACATTATTATAGTCATTGTAATCCTAAAGTGATTAATAATAATCCTTTTTTTTTTTTTTTTTTTTTTTGCAGAAAGACAATTCATTTACCTGCCACTATTGCCTATAACATACACACAGGTGCAGCATGCTTCAGCAGTTGAGATCCATCTTGTTTCTGCGTGGTGAATCAGGATTTGATTACTGCTGATACAGAGTTTATGGTGACAATATCCATAATGTTGCTAATCTGGTTCCTCAGAGACATTTGTACTGATCACTTTAAAACAGGTATGAGGGTTGAGTTTGCGATATCCTTGCTTTCCTCCAGAGAGGATCATCTAGGCTAGGAGAGAGAGATGAAGCATGCAGGCAAGAGAGATCAGATTAAGTCTGTATTTTAAGATAAGGTAGCTGAGAAAACAAAGGCTTTGTAAATCAGACAAAGGGCATGAGAGTAAATAAGAAAGTAAGAAGCAGTGGTCAGAGACCAATAAACTACAGAGAAGGCCAAGGATCTTACACAGTGATGTTTGAGATATAGATTATAGATAGTGAGTCTTTGAATGAGATGTGTATTTGAGAGAGATAAGTACATGAACTCACTGTTGAAAGTGCTGCCCCAGTCGCAAGCCAGAAGAAACAAATCATGTGTCACCTTTGCTTCACTCAGCAAGAAAAAAAAAAATCCATCTGGCGAGAGGAAGGGATCCTTTTTGTGACTGCTGTCTCATCACTCTCTTTCAGTGGGACTGTAAAGCAGATAGAATGCTTCTTCAGTGAAAAAAAAAATCTGTGTACAAGGACTTTCCTTTTCATCTGCCAAGTCAAGGAGAAAGAGATTTGTGGAGTAATCTGGAGATTAACATGCAGCATTTGTAGCTGCAGTGAGCTTCATGAAGCAAGCTAGCTCTCTGGGGGAACATATCACTCAGAAAAGTGTCTAACAGCTTCAAGTTTGCTTAGGTTTCCAACAAAAAACAGAATCTTTGAGATACAAAAACATCTTACATGTACCTTTGAAAACATCTTCTCATAAATTTCTTAGGAGAGTGCTGGAATTGAGTGAGACATTGAATAGAAAATGAGTAAATCCTTTCAAATGAATCTGTTTTTTGTATTTGTGGAACCATAATGTGAGAAGGGCAGGAAAACATGTTATAGTAGAAAGTGCGATCAGCTTCCTCTTTCTCTCCTCCCCTACTGATTTCTAGCCAAGATAACAATTTGGTTTGATATAAGTTTAAGTGGCCTTGCTTCTGCTCTATCACAGAACAAAGTCCCTGTAGGACTAGGAGGAGGAAGGGTCTAGTTACCTTTACCTGGTCCCTGTGACAGATATTCAGTGCAATACTGCAGCAATAACATCCGAGGAAGAAAAGATGCTGTCCTGCAAGTAGCTGTGAACTGTCCTTAAGAAAGCTGTAGAGTTGGATGAAATCCATCTCAAGTATTTCATATGAATGTAATTAAATCTGAAAGTGTGACCAGGCTTTTGACAATGGAAAACAAACAAAACAAACAAACAAAACATCATGCTTTAAAAAATGTTGGTTTTATTTATATGTCTAGTATACTTAGCAGAGGACCACACTGGTAGGAACAACCACAAATATCTAGTTACATGAGTTCTTCAGGGTTTGGCCTGTGCAGAGCACAGGAACCAAGAATCAAGCCTAGATAATGGCATCACCAACAGGCACAACTACCCACCTCCATGCAGAGCTGACAACACACTGATCCACTTTTGGTCATGAAGCTTTGAATGAAGAGGTGAATTTGCCACTATCAAAAGAATAGAATTCCAGGCCAGAGGATCAGTCCTTCCTCTCAGTTGAGTTTTCTATTATATTCAGCATAGCACAACACAGACTCATGGATCTTGAAAAGTAGTAAATGTTTTATCACATTATTATTTTATCACTTCAGAGTATTTCCCATGAACAATTATATTACACTTTCAGAAGTATCTGGCTAATGTGTTTTCTAAACCACACAAAAGGCAACAAATAGTGCTATTTCTATTAAACTCTCTGCAGCTACTGAAACTAAGTTCCTATATCCTTTAAAATAGACAATGGTCTCATGTTCACAACAAGAATTGGTTATCCATATGCTAAAGCAACACACTTCACAGGAAAAAGATAAATATCTCTAGTTTGGGCCCATTCCTTAGCTATTACAGGTATTAAGCATAAATACAATAATCATTGTTTGTGTTGTTAAACTTTACCATTTATGTGAGTTATGAAAACACAATTTATAAAAGCACATCAGAAAAACAGGAAGATAGTTGGACAGACTTTGACAAATGGTTCAGTTCTCTAGAGAAAGTCATTTGCTTTTCTAAGGGCTGGACGTGCATTTACCAGGCCTGGATCTTCCATTTGAAAGAAGGTTTGAAATAGGTGCCTCTAATAAAATCTTTTGGAAGTGACCTGTGTTCATTTGAAGCTTCCTGTATGACTGCAGGCTTGTCTGGAGCTTTTGACAAGTAACTCTAAATTCTGCTATTTAGTTTTATTTTCTCAGACACCATATACACTTGAATCTTGCAAGGCTTTCTCCCTTTCTCCTCCCTGTGATTCTTGTTTACATCTAGTTTGAGTTCCCAGAACTGAAAGTACTAAGGCATTTAAAAACAGCTACAAGTAAAACACCAAGCAAGGAAAACAGTTTCCGGTCTGAAAATGTTGCAGTTTGAAAGCCATAGTGGGAGCGGGGAGGGAGGGGGAAGGAGGTATCAAATCAGTATCAGATTCACAGTCTGCAGACCGTAGGTCCAATCACCTTCCTAGGAGCGAATCGAGTTCCCAGATAGTGTGATCAACTATAAACTCAACTCTGGCACTATCAGATTCATGAACAGTCTGTGGACTGTAGGTCCGATCCCTCGCCCCGAAACAAGCAGTCAAGTTCACAAACAGCATGAGTTATTCAAATACATCATTTACAAAGCAGGTTTTAGATGTCAGTATAGGAAATTCTCTACTACGGGAGATTCTCTCTGGGGTTTTTAGCTAGCTGTGATGTACAAATGTGCAATTATCACTCACCCCAGAAGATGGGAGAGGGCTCTCAGTCTTGAGTCTCCTCAGGCAGCATCCCAGCCCAAGAGGAAGAAAGAGAGATTAGCCCATTGACTAACCCAAGAATTACAATGGTTTCTTCCCACCAGTTTCTCATCCTTAGTCCACCTTTTATACTTTACATTCAGGTGGAGCTTGTTATTAATTGGTGAAAAACTTTCTCACTTTCATTTAAAGGTACAGTCAATCGAAAATCTAGAGTACATGCTCAGTGAGGAGTGGTCATAACTCAGGGGTGGGTAACTTTTGGGATGCAGATGTGTTTGGCATTATAATGAGCTTATAATGAGCAAAGTTCAAGCAAAGTTCATCCGAAAGGAGTGATTTGCCACCCTTGCTGGCTCAGCACCAGACATCTTATCATATATCTCCTATTGGACAGTTATTGTGCGGCTTATCAGTGGCCCAGTACAGGGAGTACAAAAGAGTTTGGCCGCGGTGTCTTCACTCCGCTCCATGCTCTGTTACTCCCCTTTGCAGCTGCAAGGAGGGCAAACTGTGCTGCCTATGGAACTGTGGAGAAGCAGAGTCTGTGCGTACCAACCACCCTGGAAGTGGCAACTGTGTATAACTCCAAGCAAGCTTCTGCAATGCCAAAACTTCTGTTAGGCCCTAGTTTTTCTCTAAGTATCCCCTTTTCCAGGCCATTCTTCCACATTGTCTGTAACTGCTGTACTCTCTGCCCAGAGAAAACTTAAACAACTCTTCAATGAGAAGATTAAACAATAAAATTTGCAGCATCCCCACATGATAGCCTTGCAGCATCCAGAGTCCAACCTAGGGAAGGGAAGAAAAAAAAAAAAAAAAAAAAAGCATTGGTACATATTTTAAAAAATAGCCAAGAAAAATGTCTTATTTTGCACAAACCACAGATAAGACATGTCAACCTAAGGGTTATTTTTTTTAATGAGAATGTTTTAAAGGCATGGATTTAGGATATCCTGTTGATATAACCACTACAGGATACACTGGAAAATGCTACCTTTCTTTATTTACTTTGACACCTAATGGGATTTTGTTTGGGAGGACAGGCAAAGGTCTTCCTTTATTGTTGCTGAGAACTAGACACCCCTCTTCTTCTGAGAGAATGAATTATCCATGTCTGAAGGCAGTGTAGTAGGCTGTTTTTCACTGTTGTCCGGCTCCAAAGAAGACCCAAATCTGACTACTACCATCACTGGGAGCACCTATTCAGGACATTTTCTTTGTGTCTGAATTTAAGTCCTCTTAAGGTAGTTCTATTTTTAGCAAGGTGGCTTATAATCATCTTCTCCTTGTTGAGGTTAGGAAAATCTATCAGAAGAAGAGAGAGATTTGTTTTTAAATCAGAACTGAAACTATTTATTGAGGCAAAGGAGAAAAAAAAGTGTTTGCCCTGGGAGATCTTTTCATCATTTACAGATTTCTCCATTGTCACATTCTGAGTTATTCTATCTGCACAGATCTATGTGCCCTGGTGACACAGAAAACCTAAAGGGCTATTCAAAAGGACTTAAAAATTTATGCAATCTTCCATAGCAAAAGAGAGAAAAGGGGAAGACATAAAGTGACTGGAATAAACAAAATGTTTGTGCCTTCCTATGCTAGTCAAAGTCAATTACAATTTAGAAGTTTTTCATAAAGCAATACTCTGTTCATTTCTCTCTTCACATCAGTAGCGAGAAGTCTAAATTCTGATAGTCTCACATGCATCTAAAAGTTAACCTTTAAAAAAAATTAACCCTTTCCCTGACTTGTTATTGTTATAGAGTAACAATAAGTAGATGTAAGTAATTTCTTGGGGTTTGACAAATTGGAGACCTTATTCAAAGAAAGAGACAAATATCTGCAAGAGTTACAGTGATCGACTGTACACAATCACAGTGGTCTTATTCTGCACTTAGTTTTATCCTGATGTACATCACGTGGTTGCTCTTCAGTGGAGATGCTCTTCTAGAAAAATGAGGGTCAGAGTCTACATATTTGGTATAGGATGTCCTTTTTCCACAATGAACATTAATAATCCAAAAAATACTCAGACACTGTAAAATATACTTCATTATAGCCATTTAATCCACAAGAAAATAGTGCTTTTTTATGGATTCTAAATTTATTTAGTACAACTTCTCAATGGTAAAGCAATTTAATTAAATATATAGTATGGTTAATATATGTAACATAACCTAAATGTCCAAAGTAAGGATTGTGCAAAAATTTTAAATCAATAGCAATAGAAATAGCCCCAGCAATTAAAAATAAACTTGTCATAAACAAGTTTTTGAATTTGCAAATATTCGCAAACCAAAAAGCTCAAATGTAAACATTTTTGGTCCACCTTTCATCAAATGTTCTATATATAAATCACTTCAAGGATCAAACACTATGGCATTAGCAAATATGTGAAAATAACTCATAAAGTATAACTGGTTACTGCACGGTCTTTCCATGTGAGAAAGAAAAACAAGTATGGCTACAGAAAATAAAAACAGTCATTTTAAATCCTTCAAATAGGCAAGACATTAGCTGTATAATATGGAAGTGAAACCGAGGATCAGATGCAAATTTATAATGGGGTTTGAAAGCAACGTTTAAAAAATGATTACTATTACTCCCACACAGAAAGCAAGAGAAAAGTTTTTGACTGTGCCAGGAAAATAATAATGGTCGTAAGCAGATATTTCAAACTCTCTAGTTGTGCAAATGTAAAAGAAATAAATTATCAAAAAGGAGATGACATATATGAAGGTATAAAATACATGAAGTATTAAGTACTCATTGTCTATGGCTTACTCATTACTTATTTAATATTCACATTTAAATACTATTTTAATATGAAGTGGAAAACTAGACTAAGAATTTCCAATCTGACCAGTGACCATATTCTGGAATCGGATCTAAGCTACCCTGCGCAAGTATGCAACCACAGTTCATATACCTACATTTAGATTTTGAAAGGATACAATATTTCTCAGAGTTTAAAAAACCTGCAGCTTCCTCTCCAGCAGGTCGGTCCCCAGCCTGTACTGGTGTCTGGGGTTATTTCTCCCCAGGTGCAGGACCGTGCACTTG
>JAUBNY010000926.1:2150460-2176606 GCA_032275445.1 Crypturellus soui
GATTTCCCCTTGGTGAATCCATGCTGACTAGTCTTGAGCACCTTCTTGTCCTTCATGTGCCTGGAGACAATGGCCAGTATGAGCCGTTCCATCACTTTTCCAGGGATGGAGGTGAGGCTCACTGGCCTGTAGTTGTCTGGGTCCTCCTTCTTGCCTTTTTTGAAGACTGGTGTGACATTTGCCTTCTTCCAGTCCTCTGGCACCTCCCCCGTTCTCCAGGATCTTTCGAAGATGATGGAGAGCGGCTTAGCTACGACATCCGCCAGCTCACGCAGCACTCTGGGGTGCATCCCATCAGGGCCCATGGATTTGTTGATATCAAGGTGCCTTAGGTGCTCTCTGACCCAATCTTCCTCTACCCAGGGCAAGTCTTCCTTTCTTCCGGCTTTTTCTCCTGTCGCTAGGGCCTGGGACTCTAAAGGGCTGCCCTTGGTAAACACCGAAGCAAAGAAGGCGTGTGTATAAGTAAGAGAGAATTCTACACATATGAACAATTAGAGAAGTCAAGCAAGATGATCTCCAGAGGTCCCCTCCAACCTCAACCACTCTGTGATTCTGTCATTCTGTGAGAAAGTGGAAAAGAATGAGAGCTCATATTTGCTGCTCCAAGGACTGCTCCAGTCACACATCATCTTCTGCATTATTAATGTTTTTTTTTTTTTCTCATGAGAATATGTGGTGGCCAGGAGGCTCTCTTAAAAGTGTGAGTCTTCTTTTCTCCCTGAAAATAAGCTACCCTGTCTCTCTTTTCTTGAATGAGCTTATCCTTGTCTTGCTTGGGAAAAAAAAAAAAAAAAAAGCACTATGTTTCTGTCACCTGCCTTGTGAGTCCTGAAAGGAAGGTGTTCTTCTGCACAGCTAAGGTAAAAAGCCTAGCCAAAACCACCTCACCCACCTCAGTACTGCTACTCTGGAAAGTTGTCCAGCAGCAAAGGAAACTGCTGAAAAACTTCAACTGCAGCAGATAGCTGTCCTCATGAAAATAGAACCTGCATAACCAAGATCACCTCTGCCACAAGTTACATACAATTCATTTAAATGCATGTTATGCATCCAAGAGTTTTCTGCTAACTACCACAATGGCCCACAGGATGGCACTGTGCCACACCATAAAATCCCAGAGGATTACTGGAATTCACCAACTGTAATAGTCAGTATAAATAGTCAGTATTTTCCTCTGAATTTCCAGATTTTACGAAATTCCTCCTTATTCTACAATGTTTTTTTACAGACCCACCTGTTGAACCTCCTGGTCTTTGCCCAGAAGAATCACCAGCTGCTTTCTGTGGGCATTTTCTTATAAATCATAGTACACTTTACCCCAAAAGGGTTATCAGCCTGGAACTCCGCGGCAGCATCCAGAACTGCTGTTTTTTTCTGATTTTTTTTTCTTTACTTTTTTTTTTCTTTTTCTCCCACTTTTTCTTTTCTGCTGAGAAAGTATATTTGGTAAGTCTGGAACTAGTTAATAGTTATTGTTTACAACATGCTTTATATGTACAAAATAGCATACATAACTACTTTCCACTAACAGTCTTACTAATTACCATAGCACTTTCATTCTATTTAAGAGCATCAAAAAAGGGGGGGAGGTGGTAAATATAGCTTATAGGTATCTCAGTTTTACATGAACGCACATGGACACCCCAGGTAGGCATATTTCAGCTCAGCTCATGCAGCATCCACAAAGTTACTGAATCCATTTGCATTTACCGTTCGAAGTGGAGCTAACCCACAGACATCTATATTTGGGCCGTGCACCAGATTTCAAAACCTTCTCAACTGCTTGAGGATCCAGAGATGTGGGACATAGATTTTCCCCCTAACTCACAAAGTATCCCTTAAAGAAAATATTCCCGGAGTACTGCAGTCAATGACATTTAAGCTAAAGCTGAACAGAATATGCCTATCTCCACTTAAATATTTTGGAAGGATCATTCTAATCAATTATTTCAGCTTAAAAAAAAAAAAAAAAAGATGAGAAAATGAAGTAACTCGAGTTTTACTTGGATAGGCAATTTCAATCTGGCCTTCCTTAAAAACTTTAACTTTGACTGATAGTCCCTATTAAAATTTTATCTGTTTGTTGCTGTTTTAAATGCTCTTTTGCAGTATGACTATGACCAGGGAACCAGCATGCAAAAACACAATAAAATAGTAGAATTAGCTCTATGGCAGTGGCAAAGACAAGAGCTGCTAAGGGCAACAGACAGGGCAGAGCCCTGGGAAGCTAGGCTTGTGGATGCTGTTGAGAAAGGTGGAAAAGGATATGGGCAAGAGGAAACAGCTGCCATGGTTGTGGCAATGACTTCTCCTTACTCCTTCTCTTCCCAAGCAACTGCATGCAAGGCTCTCCAGGACCCTTTTGGCTTGCTTTCTCACTTTTTCTCCCAAAGGCTTAACTCTGATTCCATATATACAACAATATTTAATTTTGCCTTGAAACTTGGGACACATTAGGATAGCACAGTAAAACATTCATGTACTGAAAACAACTTTTAATTCATAGAAAGTAGCCATGGCTTGATGAAGTCATGGAGTTAAAAGAAAGAACCTTTTTAAGAAAAGCATTGTTGTGATAAGCTCCACCTTTGGAGATGTGGATGAAATAGGATGCTGCAGTTTGTAGAAACTAGAGCAACACTCACTTGGAGATGAGGAGTGTGATCAAAGAGAGCAAGAAGAAGATAAACAGCAAGGTTATTTAGAGCTCACCAACCCCAAAGAAATGGTCAGTTTTGGATCAAAAGAACATTTTCTCCTGTTGCTCTTCCACTGTCAAGTAACAACCTAGCTCAGAGTAAGAAGTGGGAATTGTCAAATGTGTTTGCTGCTATTATGACTTAGTTTCAACTAAAGTCGATAGAAATATTCCTGTTGAACAGATAGGCAGTGGTGCAGTTAGGCTTTAAGATGATTTTTTTTTAACCTATCTTTCACAAATCCATATCAAATTCCTGGAGGTTAGTTTAGGGTGAGCATATTTTTCGCATGTCCGATTTATCTATGCTTCCACCATAGCTGCCATACCTTATATCTAGGTTTATGACTTCTAACGAAAAGAGGCAGGTGGATATGAGGCTGCCCCTTACAAGCTGCTGCAAACATGAGAAATTCCACTGAATATCTCACAGTAACCAGCTGTCAGAGCAGTGAACTGAAGTCCTGCCTCCTACCTAGCCTCATACTTCTCTGCTTGTGATTTACTGTAGCGAAAAAGGTAGTTGGAATTATCTAGAGAAATATGAGCTTACATACTCCTTGTTCCTATAGAATTAGAAAGAATAGAAAGAAAATAGAAAAATAGAAAGAAAATAGAAAAGAAATAGAAAGAAAATAGAAAGAAAATTATTTCAATTCTATAGATAGGAAAATTAAGGCATTAAGAAATTAAGAGAATGAATAAGTACAGTTGTTAGACCCACAGTATCTCACAGAAACTTGTGATCTACCCACAGACAAACTCATATAACCTGATATGGCATACTCAACATATTCAAAAGAGGTTTTAGCTGTGCTTCAGGACAGAAAATTTCAGGACTGCAGGTCTTATTTCTCTCTTGTTTATAAAACTAACCAGTTGAAAAAAACTGAGATTTCAAAAACAGCTTCGTACCAGTTGTGGAGCTGACAGATGAAAAAAAAATCATTGATCTACAAATACCAGCTGAGAATTTGGCTCAACTTGCCTGAAACCAATTGTCTGCTCTTGATGGATCACAATGGGCACAAAGGTCTGCCACTATCCTGCACCAAAAATACTTTGGGACCATACTGCAATCTGAAGAATTTATATATATATATATATATATATATATATATATACATAAATTTTTTTAAAATTATATATGTATATAAAGTAAATATATATATATATTTACTTCCTCTGGACTACCTAGAAAGAGTCAATTCCTGTTTCCTCTGGCACATTCAACTGGCTTTCAATTTACCTTGCAATAAGTCAGTTCTGGACTTTGTCTGCTTGAAATATTTGCAGGCCTTTAATCGTACAGGAGCCTGCAAGGAAACAGAAAGTCATGAATAAGAAGAGTTAGCTTAAATAATTTGTGTCTGAGCTTGAAAAACAGAAATCAGAGCAGCATGGGCAAAGCACAGTCCCATAGCCAGCATAAAGCTAGCTAGCAACAGGCCTGGTTATCATCTGGATACTCCATGGGTCTCATGCACAGGGCCACATGTTTCTCTGTGTTTGTTTGATCTTCACCGTGATATAGTCAGGAGGATGGCAAGTAGTATAACTAATTATTTATGGAGGCATGGAGTGAACCTGAGACCCAGCTTCTCAGAGGAGTGGGCTCATGATAACTGGCATGATCGTGAAGCTGTGGAGGAACATTTAAAGTCAGTTAGATGTTCCTTAAAGGATGGTAAAGGAAAGGGTATTATTTGTAAGATGTTGGGAACTTGTCTGGAAGTTGGAAAACAAGAACTTAAAGAGAGGAATAAAACAGAACAGGATCTTAGAAAAGAAATAGAAGGGGAGAAAAACACTGAAATGCTATTATCCTCAAAGATCCAGCAATTGCAAAAGCAATTATAGGAAGAACAAGAAAAGGGGCAAAAAATGGAGGAAAAGGTGGAAATGATGCTTTTACAGGCTTCCCGTCCTCCTGATGTGGTACAAATAAAGAAATTGATAGTATTTCCCTAAAGACTGAGATAGGAACATTTGGAGAAGTCCTGGCAATTCTGAGGATAATAGCTCAGACAATGACAATAATCCTTCTGAACCTCCTGTATATAAGGCTTGACCTATAGCGAAAACAGAAAGAACTGACAGACTCTGAGGTGGTGCTCCATGATACACAACCAGGACTATTCCCTTTACAACTAACTAATTTACAAGAGAAATATAGCAGGAAACAAAGTGAAACTGAAACTGAATATCTGTGGCAAGTCTGCTTGAGTAGCAGAGATCAAATAATGCTGAGGGGAGATGAAACAAACAGCTTTTGGGACTCTGGAGTTTTCCTAAAACTAGGACCTGAGCCACCAGATACTCCTCACTCAATCACCAGCTGAGTGGCCTACTGGGCTGGAGGAATAGATGCAATGGACTGAGGAGAACCCTCCATAACCCCTAAGTGAACTATCTATTGCTGTCACATAAGCTGTCTGCATCCAGGCCATGCATGAATGAGGGCCTGACAATGCCCCCATATCTGCTATAGTGAATCCTGCAGTGCCACTTGTAAGAGGTGCCCCAGCCATCCTTAAGCGCTATCTCATGGCCAAATGGGATGAGATAAGGTGGAACACCAAACACAATGAGCAGTTAGGTATCAATGACCCCATGGACAGCTCCCCACCTGGGCTGAGCTAATGCACTTCATAATTAACTGAAGCTGTGAGATGGGTTGGTGTGATCCTAACAGCAAGGCAAATAACAAAGTAACGATCACAGAGTGAGACCAGTAAAACAGCAAACTGAAATCAAGCTCAAAAAGAAAGAGCAGGAACCCTCAGAGACTGAATTTAGGAAAAGTAAGAATAAAGTATGGAGAAAAGCTCTGGCTTTAGGCATCCTAAGAGCTGCTATACATGAACAACCCACAGGTATAATTCTCAGTCTCACTGAAAATTCCAGAAACAAAGTAACCATGAAAGGAAGGAGCGTACACCAACTCCTCCAGCACCAGATTCTGGAAAAGGAAACAATCCATTAGAGAAGGATTGCAAGAAATGAGTTCAAAAAACAAATAATGCTGGGGAGAAAATTGGCCCTTCCTATCTGGCGAGTGGAGGCTTATCACTGGATAAGTGATAATGGCCCATATATCTTAATTCCTATTGGTCCTCGGCAACAATTAGTGAAATTTTTAATAAATGCAGGAGCACAGTTCTCAATGCTTATACAACAGAATGCTAGAAAAAAAAAAAATGGGTGTGCAACCTGGATGTCAGAAAGTTACAATTACTGGTATGAATGGAGCAAGTGATGTGTGCCAAAACACCAAGGTTAATCTATGTCTTCTGGGTGAGAGGCATATGTTGGTTGCTCTCTTTGAAGTTAAAGATCGTAATGAAAATATCTTAGGCTTCAATGTTTTAAATGGACAAATCTGTGATCATTTGGATCAAACGGTTGGGGTTGAATTTGGGAGGCTACAGGGCGTGTACTTCACACAGCCCCTGCACTTCCTGATTCAAAAATTACTAACATACCGCAATACCCAATTTCTGTGGCAGCACAGAATGGCATATCTGAAGTCATCAGATGAGTTGGCGAAGGGACGGATTATCTCCAGAACCCATTCCCCATATAACTCATCTGCCTGGTTTGGAAACTAGATAGGAGGTGGCAACAGACAATTGATTATTGGTGCCTGATTCTTAATACTGTCCCATTAACAGCTGCTGTACCAAATATTGCAAACTGTTGGCTACCTTACAAGCAGCTGCACACCCATGGATGGCAACATTAGATGTAAAAGACATGTTTTTCATGGTTCCCTTACCAGAGAAGGATAGAGACAATTTTGTTTTCACATGGGATGGTATATAGTACACATTCAATTGATTCCCACAAGGGTATAAACATTCACCTTCTATTGCACATGTTGCAACTGGCTGATCTTTTGCAGACAATCTCAGTTCCTTGGGATGTGAAATTGTACCAATACATAGATGACATCCTAATTGGGGATGATTCTCCCAAGAAGGTTGGGAAAGTAGCCACAGCAGTATGGCAAACCCTACTTGAAGCTGTCATAGAGGTACCACCTGAAAAATGCCAGGGACCAAGCAAAGAAGTAAAATTCTTAGCTACTTGGTGGATAGCTGGCATTGCAGTGATTCCTCCAGATGCCTTGAGAAGAACTGAAGAGCTGCAAATGCCCCAGTCAAGGAAAGAATTACAACAATTGTTGGAAATTTTATGATATTGGAAAAGGCATGCACCTAGATTTTCTATTATTGCCCATCCATTATATTTACTCTTAAGGAAAGGCAAACCTTAGAAGTGGATATTAGAACATAAAGTGGCAGCCAAAACTCTGACTGAAGAATTAAAAACATTTCAGTGACTGGGACCAACACAGCCCTCAACCCTATTGTAGGTGAATGAAGTTTTGCTGAACATGCTACTTACTGTAACCTGTTCCAAATAGGCCCTGATAGACAAAAATGACCTTTATTGTTTAGTTAGACTGCATTTAAGGAAACAAAACTATGATATTCTGAATGGGAAAAGGGACTTTTATCCTTGGTCCAAGCAGTTAAATAGGTTGAGAAAATACATCAAGGACAACCTATGTAAACTAGAGGACCGTTTAATTTACTAGAAGCAATCCTAAACGGGACTGCTCCCCTAGAAGGAATTGCACAAAAACCCACTATTAGAAAATGATATGCCTACCTAATAGGAGTTGCAGAAAATACATAGTTAACTGGAGGGCATACTAAGGTTTCCAAACAGCAAATGCATGTAAACACAGATCCATTAGCATTACAATAATCTTTTAAACCTTCACCAATTCTGAATTCACTGCTCCTCATCCATGGTGCACCAACAGAAAACATTTGGTTTACAGATGCTTCAGCAAAAAGGGTAAATGGCTATATAAAGCTGTTGCATTAACTATTATCACTGGTGAAGAAGTAATAGAAGAAGAGAAAGGCAGTACACAAATAGGAGAGTTAAGAGCAGTAGTTTTAGCTGCACAAAATGGAGCAAGGGTTTCTATATGACGACTCTTATGCTGTGTGGGCTGATGCCACACAATGCTTTGTCAATGGGAAACTCTTAGCTGGGAAGTAAATAGAACCCCAGTCTGGAGAAAACAGGATTGGCAGCTGTTGCTGGATATAGCGAGAAAAACACCATTTAAAATCAGATGGGTAAAAGCTCATGCTAAGGATAATCAACCAGCCACAAAGTGGAATCAAAAGGTGGATGACTTGACTAAAATTAGGAAAATCACCTTAGATCCAGAGTGGTATCAGCTGGGAGAATGGTTACATCAAAGCCTACGTCACACATGTAAGGAATCACTGCACTTTGCTGCACAAAGTAGGGGCTGGCCCATAAATAGGAAAACTTGTGAAATTATTCTCACAGAATGTCCCCAGTGCAGCTGCAAGCAGATCATCCTGCATATCAATGAGGGGAAACCTTTGTGGTCTACATGGCAAAATGATTATATTAGACCATTCAAATCCTCTGCAGGATATCAATACATCCTCACAGGAGTCTAAGGGGTCTCCAGGTTGCTTATGGCAACTGCGTGTAGGAAAGACAGTGGGTGGAGTATGGTGCAAGGACTATTGTCTTGGTTATCACATTTACCTACTCCTGATATTATCTAAAGTGATAATGGCTCACATTTCTCATGTAAAGAAGTGCAAGATTGGTCAAAGCAAGAAAGAATTCAGTGGGTATTTCACACCCCATACTATCGCCAACCAAATGGGATAGAAGAAAGAGCTAATCACTAGTTAAAAAGGAGTCTCAACCCACACAAGGCTAAATGTGATAGCTGCCTTCCAACAATTAAATAATTATTACAGCCCTACTGGAAGCCCTGTAAGCCAAGGGCTGTTCTCTATGAAAACTGAGCTTAGTGCTCGATCTAGGTAAAAGAGAATGTCCAAAAACATTACAACCAGGACAGCCTGTGATGGTCAATTTACCACCCATCCATACTCTACTCATGACTCTTAACTAAACCTCATGGCCCACTTGCCTGGGAAGCTACTGATAGCAGTGGTGCAAAACACAGAATTAATGCACGATGGATTTTTACTTCTTTCTAAAAGGGGTAACCTGTTCAGCCTCACCTCACCGAAATAAGTTTCTATTTTCTCTTTCAGCAGTGTGTAGGATGGCAGAGGGAAATGCTGTATTCATGTTGCTTTTCCAAACACTGGCAATGCAATCCCTCCTGACCTGTGATCAAAGAACCCCAGAGTGGCCATGCTCACATACTCATGTTAAGTATCCTGGAAGTATGGGAATTAATTCTAATGTCTGTCTAATGCCTGACCACTTGTTCCGTGATACACTGTCAAAAGGTTCATTCTTAAGACAGTAATGAACACAGTACCTTAGGGGAGTATGGGTCCTCGACTGTGTCTTACATATAGAGGTATAAGATAAGAGCTGGCTGAGGTTTACTTATTACTGTCTAAATGGTGTGGAGGAAAATGAGCAGCTAGATGGGGTATTATCCTGCTTTGTAGCTGTGACACTGAAAAATGTGGGACTTTCAGAGGTCATATGACAGAGCTAGGAATTATACCTGTGGCTCAGTTAAGTATTTAACTACAAGACTTTCCTTCTTAAGTGGTGTCTTAATGGAAAACCTTACACTAAACCTATTGATACAACTTCCTAATCAGAAAAAAAAAAGAAAGAAAAACAAAAGCCAGGAAAAGAGATATGTGAGTATTTTTCTACTGCTTAGGGGAAGCAAACTGAGGAAAGCAGAATAGAGAGGGAAACTGCATTAGTCTCCAAGACCCACCACAAACACATCACAGTTGCAACTAGATTGATCATTATATATTCAGGCACCTTCTGTGGAAATGTTGATTAATGGTTACTATGCAAAGAAGAGTTCACCATTTATCTTCTCTGAAACCCACTTATCTAAGTGTTACTGGGACTGCAGAAACTTGCAAAGATTTTCTTCTAAAGAAACAAATCAAAAACTAACAAAGTAAATAATGTGGCAAGATGAAGCACCTGCAGAATTTTTCTAATGCCATTATTCTTGGCATTGCAGCCAAATAAATTGCCAGTAATATTTTTTTTCTATTTTTTATTTTTATTTTCTTTTGTTTTGTTTTCCTGTGATGCAACACAGATTACCTGCTGAGTGGAAGCAGGGAGAGCTCAGAATTGATAAGAATGATATGTTGCACAAAATCACACTATAATGCAGAATGGTTTGGTCTTATTAAATATTTTTTTCTTTTTTTTTTCTCTGTGCAGAAAGAAACAGTTACTTGCCTCAGCAACAGCTAAAGCAGTAGAATACCCCTTTTGCCACTCTGAGTACACATTCCAGTGCATGTAGCATTTTTCCTGTCATTTCACTTGGTTTGAAGCATCTGAATATCACTCAATTGAATGGAAAGAAGTACTGGAGCTGATACTGAAGCCACACTGCTCCAATGGCTGCCATAATACCTGTTTACGGAAAAAAAAAAATTCACAACTCCAGTGACTCCAGAGAGCTAACACTACCAAGGGACTACTAGAGGTCCCAGAAAAGAGCAAAGTCAGTTTACAGTGGAGTGTCAGTAGGGAAGAGGCAGAGCAATAGAAGTTCCAGACTAAGAGGAAAAGCAGTAGACAGAGAGTAGACCAGTTTTAGAGGGCAACTGGTAAAAAACATTTAAGGCATGAGCTCTCTCTGCTTCCCCACTAGCTCTGAGATTGATCTGGTATCCCCTGCACCTATGTCACTCTTAGGACCCTTATCTCTCCCCTCAGTCACATGGAGACTGAAATTGCTCCTTTCTGACACTTTCACAGACTGCATTTACAAGTTATATAGCTGCATGTCTCCAGTGATTCTGGATGTGATTTGCACTCTGGCTGATCTTAGTATCACCAGTCTTTCTTGCTATCTCTTCCCGAGCTGAGCAGCTTGCCAAAATTCCTATCACAGTTTTAACCTTATTTAACTGTTTAATATAATCTCATTTATTTAAGTCCAGTATTCAAACTCATCTGTTAGTTCTGTGTCCTAATTCACAGCCTTGATAGTGATGTTTGGATTACATCATTGATAATTTTTTTAAGATCAATTGTAATACTAATACTAATAACTTTTACTGTAATACTAATAGTTTAAACAGTCCCGGAATTAATCCTTAGGGAATTCCCTTAGGAATCAATCTATAGTCTCACACTGCTTATTTCAACAGCCCTTAGTGCTGTTGTTCTTTCTTCTGCTCTTTGTTGACTCTATATGAATGAATATTTGTATTAGGAAAGCAAAACCCACACTGATCATTATTATGTGTTTCCCAAAATTTTAAACTATCCTGTTTTTTTCAATTTGACTCTACAGTTCTTCTATTAATGCTCATGTGTCCCACACAGCACTTGCTCTGTGTGGTTTTCATGTGAAGCTTTTTTTTTGTCTAGTTTCAGGGAAGAAGTCCTTTAAATGAACAGAGTTAGTTATAGCAGGAAAGAAGTGTTTAATGCTGGTATCCCCTGAAAATGGAGACTCTAGACCCAGGAGGTCTACAGACAGCCTTCAAGATTGTCAAAATTTTCACAGATGACAATAACAGCAAAATGTGTAGGTGAAGTCGAGTTTGCCTCTATGTCTGCGTCTGCCACCCTTTCATTATATTATTTCAAGACTTCTGATCACATTTTCTTAGCTTAAGAAACTTCTCCTTAGATATCATATCAAAGTAAGACAAAGTTTGTGGAAATCAGAATGAGAAAAAGACAAGAGTGTCCAGGCTTGGTGTCTTCTCCATTCTAGAACATAAAAGAACAGGGAATTTGAGGACTCTGTGCACCCTTGTCCAGCCTGAATTCTGCTCCAGACAAATCCAAGTCTGTAATGTCAGGGCACAAGAAAGCTGAGCACGTCAGAGCCAACAAGGCACTCACTTTCCCCTCACGGTATAGTGATGGCACCATAGCACATAAGTTGAAAAAAGATTGTGATCAAAATTCTACTGTCACCAAGGTTAAATTTGGAGTCACTTCACTGACGTAAGTAGAGTTATTCCAGAATGACATCAAAGTAAAGGAGGGCAGCATCTGTTTCCTGAAAATGGATGTCATTGAGCTAATTGAAAACGGCAGATGCATTAACAAGCAGCAAGATAAGACAGTTATGTTCCAGTTTTCTTGTAAAATATTCTTTCATTTCTCTCCAGGTAAAGCTATTTTTTGATGTAAATGGCATACAAATTTTTAAAAGAATGCACCTGTACATATTCATAACCCCTCAAGCTATCTATTCTTATAGTCAGTATACAATGACTTTGGGCCTGATTCTTTTCTCACAGTTGCTTAAACTAGAAACAACATCATTCACATCCTTGAGGATACATCTACCAGACCTCAAACAAAGATCAGAATCTGGACTTCAATTTTCTTTAAACATACAATGGCTATAATGTCAGTTAAGTAACTTTGTGATTTTTGGAACTTTTTGATTAATGGTCCTCCAAAACTTTATGCTACTGAGTAAATACCTTTATATACGTTTAATGTAATTAAGCCAAAAAAAGATTTGCTCAGATTTCAATGATACTTTGCATTAAGACAAAGTCTTCCCATGAGTCTTGTCTTCTAATGGGTAAGCAAAGCAACATCAGCATTTAGGGTGATCATGGAAACTGATGAGCAAACACTTTCCTCAGAATTTTCCTCCTGCAAATCCTTTCCTCTATTTCACTAAGAAAAAGTGTATACTGGGAAGTTCAATCTATTTTTTTGGCCCTTTTAAATCTGCACAAGAAACAACATAGAAATTTCCTGCAATGGATTAACAAATTCAGTGAATGAATTAACATTATCAATGAATGCTTTAGGAATGCAAAATGCACACCAATCAAAGTTCAGTACCAGTTTCAAGTAGAAATCAGTGTTAGTGTGGTCCCTGTTTACTTTCTCACTGGTATTTTTCTGGTTTTGTCTCTATAACCAGAGTCTTGCCTAATCTGGGACCTGATCCTTCATATTTACTTGCACTTCTTCTTGCACTCCTTCTTGCACTTTGCAAGCAATTTCATCACCAGCTGTCTTGTGGCAGCTATGATCCTCTCTAGAGTCTCTTTAGCCTTCTTTGTGAATTGGTTTGCCCATTTACAGTATTGCATAATAAATCTGCTGATGTTCTTATTCTTCTTGCCAATATAAATCTAAAAAGAAACCCTAACTCCGTTCAGTAGACCTACTTGGACTCAACTTGGATGATAGATTTTGGGAAAAACTGTGGTTAACTCTTGCTGTAACCTATGTATATTTCCCTGATGTAAACAGGACTTGAAGAGAAGAACAAACAAACAAACAAAAAAATGAGCACAACAAACAGCACATAAGTTTTGACAATGCATATGACTGAAGTTGGACCTCAGTTTAAACCTAGGTAGTTTTACTAAATAGAGTTTGAGCAATTCATATCAGCAGATGGGGAGGATCTAGCCCATGGTATATTTTTGTAATTTATAAATATCTTTCTTTCCATTTTTACTTAGAACCAAATTCTTCCTCCAGGCTCCTTAATTAGGAAGCTCTTTCTCATTAATTGTAAGAAACCCTCAGTCATTAGTTTCACAGATGAAAAAGAAATCTTACCTAATTCTGCTGTAGCAGCAGATGCAGGGCTGTCTGTTCCTTAGGTTTGAGGGACAACATTTCATTTTCCACCACAGTATGGAAGACACTTAAATCTTCATTGTGTCTCTTGCTACCCTGAAGTTCCTTTATACTCACTCTTCTTTATCTCCATAGGTGTATTTGTACACTGAACCGATGTGCTTCAAACAGAACAATAAGTCCAGTCATTTCCACTTCCACAGCGGTCACAGTAGTGAAACCTTCTTTGTTGCAGCAAAAGAGTGGAGATTTCATCTTGGAAGTAAGTATAGGAACCCGATAGTAAGGTAGGCTTTGAAAGCCTGCAAAAAGTCTCTTTGTGCCTTTCACATTTAGAGTCTTTTACGTGGTTGATGAGCTGTAGATAAAGTTATCCTCAATAAAATTATTCCACCTTTTCCTTCCTCAACTCCAGCAAGATAGTTTCTGCCTTGTCCCCATTTGGTGCCTACTTCTCTGGCGAAAGGATTTTGTGAATGGATGGTCACAAGACAACAGCAAAGGGTTTTCTTTCATATCAAGACTTTATTTCTTCACAAAATTAATGAAGGAGGAGGTTTTTTTTCTTTTTTATTTTTTTAGTAATGCTTTAGCTCATGCTGGTTGTCACTGGGTACCTATATGACTCCAAATTCAGAGGTATGTTGTCCTCCCAACTCCTTGACTGTGAGTGCTCAGAAGTCTTTCACACACTTTCCACCTCTCTGTGCATCTCCTCTCTCTTTCCCATCTCTTGATTTGAGTGTCTATTTTCCAGTGATGGTAATAGTCTTGACCCAGACAGAGCAATTGTACATAATACAAGGTGATGGGATCTTCTTCAGTAAGCAAAAATGGGGTACTTATATCTGAGGACTGAAACTACTCAGTGTTTTTGCTTGTAGTCATAGTCACAAGGTTCAGAGAAACAGTCTGGGAAGTTGTTATGGAAACAAGTCCTGAGAGATGCATATTTTGCTTCCCAAAGATTTGCTCTGCCTTAAGAAGGAAACAGCTTGACAAGATAGAAAATGTTGTATTTCAAACATCCAGAGTGAGGGGTAGAACTGACAACTTGAAGTGAGATTTTTGAAAGCAGCTGTGTGATTTAGGACACCATTCCTATGTAAAGTCAATGACATAGTGCACTCCTGATCACCTCAGCCATTAAAAAAAAAAAACTCAAGCCTCCTAATAAAACTGCCGAATTCCAGAACAGCAGTAGTTCCTAGTATTAGTGAAGCCCATGCGATTTCACTATTCTCCTTTTAGGGAGATTTTTAGGGAGAGATTTATACATCTATACGGAAGCCTCTAGGTTAGCATTTCTGAGCTTCTGTTTGCTGTTGTATTTCTCTTAGCTCTAACACAGAAAAGCCTAAGAATAAACTTCAGTCCTGTTTTATGCATCTTCATTTACACATTACTTTCAGTGCTGGGAGTTACAAAAACTGCACAAAGCTTCTTGTTTACAATAAAGTTCCTTCACTCCAGTTCTACACAGTACATGCATGTGTGTGTAGAGACTCTGAAAGACACGAACACCCCAGCTAGAACCTCATTGCTGAATTTCACCTGCTGTCATGAAATCTCTTTACAAGAGATGCTGCAATTATGCTTTCAGTCATTTGTCTCAATTTCTTCTTGCTGGTCAGGAGAATAACTTTTTTTTTTGGAAGGCTTCTGCCTGGTAGGAGTAATGGGGTCAGGCCCAAGTGAAAAAACAAACGCAGGAATTTTCTGACGTAGGTTCAGCGTGCCTTATGCCTCCTCTCGAACTTGTGCTTAACCTGAGTTTTTTATATCTCACTTTGGGGAAACTTTTATCAGCTGATATGCTCAAGAACAAAATAACCCAAATGTGCATTCACATAAAAGTTGAAGAAAAATCACTCTCTTGCACACACACATAAAAAAAGATTTCATTATCATGAATCTGAAACACAGCTAAAAATATCTTTTCACTGAATTAACTGAGAGACAAGACAACTTTTCACACAAAATTGCCAGAGATCCCACCTTACAGATTCATCTGGAGACCCACTGATTTAACAAGATTACTTACCCAGACATTTTTTGCTCTAAGGGCCACAGAATGAGTTTCAGGGTTTTGCCCCTTCCAAACATTTGTCTCATTCCCAATGTACCGAAAAGGATTTAGGCCCGTATGTACCTCTGCAGAGATGGCCCTGGAAGCTGCTGCCTTTATTCAGGCAAACTCCTATCAGTCCAGAGCTCTCACTACACTCCACTCATGGGTCTTCCACACTGGCTTGCAGTAACCAAGAAAAGTGGTGTTTTGCTACACTTCAGTCAGTAGAAAACAAAGGTTTCAATACAACTGCTGTGCCCTGACCCCAAGAGAAATCCCTGTGCATTCAAAAGCCTGTGAGAAGACAAGGGGGCTCTGGAGAAATGCAGCAGTCAGAAGCTGCACAAACAACTTCTACCATGTGATCAGAGCCCTGATGAGAACAACCACAATAAAAGTCCTCTAGGCTTGGATCCAGGTCTCAAGGCAAAAAAAACAAGCAGAGTAACAAATATGCAAATAGATCCCTTCTCATTAGCCTGCTGCCTCCAACCATACGAAAAGACATGCCTTTAGCATTCTTATCCTTATGGCTGAAAAGCATAATATATACATATACATAAAATGTATCCTATATATTTTGCATCTTGACATTAGGCAGATTTTATGTATTATATGTGTCATATGCAATATGTAATACACTAAGACACATGTATGGTATGATGTAGGGCAATAATGGCTGTCTTTGCATTTACATGCATGCACATATGTGAAAGCAGAATATACATTTAGATAAAGAACACAAAAAGACATTTCCTTGAAGTAAAATTTGCCAATGGATTCTAAAAACATCCATTTCCTCTTCTGACTCACTGGCAGTATCTGAAACATTTTAAATTCAGATATGAGACAGAGCTGACTAAAGAACAAAATGTTCTGGGAAGCAGAATATGCATCTTAAGACACCTATCTGTAGCCTCTTGACAAACCCATCTTTTAGGCCAAGGTTTGCATTTAACATTGCCATCATGAGTTGTTCTCATAAACACTTATTGCATGCAAAGGACATTGCTGTGCCTTTTGTCTAAGAAATATACAGAACTGGCTAGATCAAAGAAAAACATCTCATCAAGGTTAATTCTTTCCTCCTCTCATTTGAAAGATCTGGAATATACAGTTGGGCTTGTGCAGATGGCTTTGGAAAATTTGTTCAGTGCTGATATAAATCTCTAATTCTAGCATGCTTATCCTGGGGCAATTTATGTCTGCAGCCAGTTACAGCAACGCAATTTTCAGTTAGCACAGGTGCAACTGTCTGTAGCTGAAGCATTTCAGAATGAAATTATACCAACATGCAAAGTTCCCTCAGCTATACAAACCTTTTAGTAAAAAAGAAACAGTGGAGTCAATTTGTTCTCACATATAGAACTGGATACCTGAAGTACAAAAGTACATCTTATTAAATACTATCATGAAGAGACAAACTGTGGAGATAAATGATTTTTCTCAAATGTGTCTTGCATCAGAAGCCACTTACCACTTTGAAGATTAAGTTGGTATTATAAAAGCCAATTAACTTCAGGACCCTGACATAAGTAAGACTGAAAAAAACTTAAAACACAGAGAATTATCACCAAGTCTGTTGATTTTTTAAGCCTGCTTTTGAATACAATACATGATCACAAGTAGCTACAAGATTTTAGATCTGTGCACCTTTTCAAAATACAAACCCACAGATTTTTAGCATGCCAAGGGTTGCAAAGGATGAAGGCATCTGCTATCTTTCCCCTACAGCTGCAGAACTCACTGTGACACTGCAGAGTTTCCATTATTTAGACTTAATGGCATGGCAGGCATGAGTGATCGCAGCCAAGGGCACTGAGCTGGCGCAGGAACTAAGGGCAGGGCTTGAGCCAGATGTTTGTAGCCCCTTTAACTGTTTATTCCATGCTTAGTCCTTCAGCTGAAGTTGTATCAAGGGCTACTTCTTTGTCAGGGGACTAGGCAGGTTAGCTTACAGAGTTAATATTGGATTAAAACCGTCTTCAGAAAAAGGAGAAGTCCGTGAGGGTGTGCGGGATGACATCTAGCACTCCACAGCATAAATAAAGAACATTCCCAATGGCACAATGTAATGAGACATAGCAAATCAGGATAAGAGAGCCCATTATCACAATCATTCTGTTTATGGTATTACAATTCACAGTCTGGCATGTAAATGCTGAATAGATCCAGCTGCTAGTGGGAAGCTGGCTGTGCAGCAGCTTGTGGGATTCTGTCTGGATCCAGGATAACAAAACTGATCACACCTCTGTCAGCATTTTCTTCTCTTTATAACCCTGGTTGTTTGAAGGAATAAAATTGGAATATTTCATGGGCTCCAGGTCTTCAGCTTCCAGGAATTCAGATTTGCTGAAAGATGGATTACTGTCTTCCTTTCTGGGTTCAGAGAAGGGGGACCGCTGTTGTCCACAGGTGACATGGGTGTACTGGCACTGCTCTTCATGATCCGTCTCTCGGTGGTAGAAGTAGTTGAAGTTGGACACAATAACAGGGACAGGCAGGGCTATAGTGAGCACACCTGCAATGGCACACAAAGAGCCCACAATCTTGCCACCAATTGTCACGGGATACATGTCCCCATAGCCCACGGTGGTCATGGATACCACCGCCCACCAAAAAGCATCAGGGATGCTGGTAAACAGAGAGTCAGGGTCATCAGTCTCTGCAAAGTAGACAGCACTGGAGAAGAGGATCACTCCAATAAAGAGGAAGAAAATGAGGAGGCCTAGCTCCCTCATGCTGGCCTGGAGAGTCTTCCCCAAGATCTGCAGCCCCTTGGAATGCCTGGAGAGCTTGAAAATCCTGAAGACTCTGACCAAGCGGATGACCCTGAGGATGGCCAAAGACATGGCTTGCTGCTGGCCTCCATTGCTGCTGCTTCCAGGCTGCTGCTTCTGCTGCTGCTGTTGCGCCAGCTCAGTGCCTAAAGTGATGAAGTAAGGGATGATGGCCACAATGTCAATTATGTTCATGATGTTGCGGGAGAACTCAGGCTTGCTGGGGCACGCAAAGAACCGAACGAGGAGCTCAAAGGAGAACCAAATTATGCATAGGGTCTCAATGAGAAAGAAGGGGTCAGTAAAGAAGGGACTAGCACCAGCAGCAGAGTGCAGGGGCAATAAGGTCCCAGTTGGTGGTGGTGGTGGCAGTAGGAGAAGTGTATTATCACTGGGGGGTGCCGCCTCCCCAAAGCCATGCTGTGTACCCTTGGGTTCCTGGCGAAACTCAGGCAGGGTCTCCAGGCAGAAGATGACAATGGAAATGAGGATCACCAGCACAGAGACGATGGCAATGGCCCGGGCTGGCCCTGAGCTCTCTGGGTACTCAAAGAGCAACCAGACCTGACGCTGGAAGTGATGCTGTGGCAGGGGCTTCTCCTCCTCTTGGATGAAGCCCTCATCCTCCCGGAAGGTCTCAATGGCCTCCTGGCCTAGCTGGTAGAAGCGTATCTCCTCCAGGAAGACATCCAGGGGCACATGGACCGGCCTGCGGAGCCGCCCCCCTGACTGGTAGTAGTAGAGAATGGCATCGAAGCTGGGCCTGTTTCGATCAAAGAAGTACTCGTTGCGGAGTGGGTCGAAATAGTGCACCCGGCGGCTGGGGTCCCCTAGCAGAGTGTTAGGGAAGATGGAGAGGGTCCTCAGCTGGGTCTCAAAGCGCAGCCCCGAGATGTTGATCACCAGACGCTCACTGCTGCAGCAGTTGCCACCACTCAGCTCCTCCCCTGCCGCGTCCGCCTCCCCCTGGCCGCCGCCGCCCGCCCGCGGGGCAACCAGTGCCAGTGGCTCTTCGGCCCGCATGCCGCCCTCACTGCCGCCACCCGCGGAAGAGCCTGCCTCAGGAGGCACCAGCGACACGCACAGCCATCCGACCGGCAGCCGCCGCCAACTGCCCCGTGCCCCGCCTGTTGCGTCCGCGCCGGCTCCACGCTGCTCCTGGCCCAGGTTTCCTCTCGCTCGGCTCCAGCTCGCTGTGCCCCGCAATGGGGCACTGCGCTGCCGCTCGGCGCGCCTGGCTCTGCCCTCCCGGCCGCGCACACACACGAGAAGGGCGGGGGGCGGGGGAGGGGCGGAGAGGCTGAGGTACGAGCGCGTACACACAGACACACATGGATACGCAGGGAGAGATGGAAAGGCGCACAGAACCACGGTGACAAGACACTTGCATGCTCGAGCACAGATACTCGCAGCTGTAGACGGACACATGCACCCCCATAAACCTGCCGACATGTGCTGCTCTCTCCCCTCCGGCCCCCTGGAGGGGCTCTAGTTGACCTTGAGCAAGTCGCTCTCTGCCTGCGACTCGCACACCTCCATTTGCAACTGTTACAGCCGCGCTCTGAGGTTGTCAATGGTGTCTGACCATGCACAGATGGAAACAACTTATCTTGCAGTGAACAATGCAGCTAGAGAAAGATACAGATAAATACCATTTCTTTCTTCTCATTAAGGTGCATAGACTTTGCCTCCACTTCTAGATATCAAACGGGTAGGTTTACTCCCCTGCCACACGCTTTTTTTTTTTTTTTTTTTTTTTTTTTTGTTAACACCAACACACAGTCAACTCAATATTCCTGGAACGCAGCACTGCATTTCACCAGCAATCAGACTTCCTGTCTTTCTGCTTTGGAAAACCTGTAGATCGCTTCATCTGTATCAAACTCGGCATCTGAAAAAATATGTGAATTTGCAGTGCACTTTCTGCAAACGGAGGTAATGAGGGATGCTGCTTTCCTCCTTCCCAGGGAAAATTTTGCTTTTTCCTTAGAAAATCCAGTGTCAGTGCTAAATATTATTAATCCCTCCTCCTGGTGCCTAAGCTGGCAATGTTGAGTTACTTCAGGTTGAAGGCATTTGGAATGGCTCATTAGGGCTGCCTTCTTTGGCTCTGTGCTCAGGAAAGAGGTGAATGTAATTCAAATGATATTTCTCCTTTTCTCCTTCCCCAGCCATTAGCATTGAGGAAAGCTCTTGTACAAAGAAATATATCTTTTATTTATGTGAAGATGGCTGTTGCACAGGGAAGCATATTTTTCTTTTCTGCTATACCTAATTAGGAAAATGAAAAAAATATATGGACAACGTATCTTTTCAGTAAAAAAAAGTCTTTGTAATAGTAAGATGCTTTTTGCCAAGATTTCTTTTTCAATTATTACAATGAATTATTCATTCACAGGATTATTTGAATCATTTTTATAATTTATTCATTCACATGGTTAACTACTGAGAATTTCTTTAAAAACAGCTTTTGGGAGGGATGGAAAAACTCATAGCATTTGTAAGAGGGGTATCATTTATAAGATAAAGAGTATGTCTACTTTGTAACCACTGCTGTCATTCAGCTCATCTTGCACTGTCTTTGAATAAGCAAGCTCTTGAGTGCTGCTAACAGCACAGCAGAGGCACTAGAGAGCTCCACAAGGGTTCACAAGATGATTTTCCAGTACATGCAGGAGCTCCATGCTATCACAGCTCTGATGTTCACAGGAATTTAGCTGGCAGTGCTAAAGCTAGCTCAGGTGCCACACATGAGCTGCAGCCCCATCCAGCCATTCCTGCCCACTCTGCTCAATTGCACCACAGACCATCTCACTGTAGGCACCCAGGCTACTATACACTGTGGTTGCTCCTGAAAGACCTTTGGAAGTTTCTGTATTTCCATCTGTGTACTTACTCTGCACCTCAGACGCAGTATCAGTTTCACAAGCCTTTGCAACATTTTTCGCTCACAGCCTGCTCCAAAAGCAATCATCTGCACCATACTCCCCATGCAACCACATCCCATGCTTCTGTACTGAGGCTATGTCAGCCATCACCGTTCACGCTCTGTGCTGATCTGGCTGGACCAGAATCTCACAATGGTAACTAAGTTGCAAAGCAGGAGAAGAAAGGTGAGAAGGATCCAGAGATGCCAGGGAGGGACAAGGCATGGTTGACAAAGCAGTATTCCAAAAAGCAATGCCACGATATCACAATACTCTCTGCAGAATGACTGCTACATCTGAGACCAAAACCTCATAACCAGTCCCAGCTAGGGACGCTGCTAAGCTTTGCTCTAAACTGAAGGTTTTGTTTACACCTCCAGTACCTGTATGCATATGTTTCTATGTGCATGTCTAGTATTAGTATGTGTATTTGCCTTGTAGGTAACCCAGTCACCCTCTAAATTCCCTTTTTTTGTTGTTTTTTTTTTTTTTGTTTTTTTTTGCTCAGCACTGCAGCTGCCACAGAATTATGTATATGAATCATATTCTCAGAAAATCCAAGCCTAGAACATCTCAAGATAATTATGCCAAAACTGAGATACCTCAAAACAGTTTCTAGATTTGCGTCTATCATTTGCAGAACTTCTTACTCATTTACTGACTTTCTGGATTTTCTTTTCACTCTGCCTTCTCCTGAACTTTCCAATTCTCTCTACCTCCTGTGTTGCCCACAGGAGGCTTCCCATCTGTCAAGAGTTATGCTTCTTCCTGCATTCAGGGACTTTTCGAAAATTTTGGAGCATCTTCCTTCCTCTGGCCTTACTAGTTTCTTCTCTTACTTGAAGTTGCCGTCAGTGGTACAGTCATTGAAATCAATTCAACAAAGCACTGAACACGACAGTTGATTTTCTGTCTCACTAGAAGCAGATTCAGAGTGGCCAAGAGAAGAGTGATCTACTTTTAGAAAGGCTACAGCAGACCTCAAGGTTAATTCCATATTAGTAAACTACATGATCATCCATGATATTTAGTTGGCTCTCTGGGCGTGGTGACTCCCATTTTGGCTTAGCTTGGGACAACTAAAACTCTCGAGTCTATGCCTAGGGAGCACACTGGGACCAAGGGTTAGCATGGGCCAAGGACCTTTCCCAGGGGACAGTTCAAACGCAGCTGTGCTGTCCTGGAGTGGGAAGGGTAATGGGGATTTGGCTCTGTGGATATAACCAAGAGTGGGAGAAGGATCCCTTGCATGAAGAACAGATATAACCCGAGAAGACCTGCAAGAAATATTGCTCCCCAGACCTGTCCCGCTCAGAGAAGGATAGGTGGCTGGTTTTTATAAGACACAAATAAGGGCTTCTTTGCTTAAGTAATCTTTTATAATACTGCCCCATTTCAAATGAAGGAACTAAAAGGAAAACAGTCCCTTATATATGCATTTATTTGAAGTCCTATGACCACTAAAATCATGCATCAATATCTTAACATGCAGCCTAAGAGGTACAATGTAACCTTCCACTGTCTTGGGGCCATAAGGTAGAATTCACTTACTAGGAGCCAAAGTATCTCACACACAGAGTAAATATAGATGGTCTAAGAACAGCAATAGCCAGGGAAATTGAAAGAAAATAGTACTAAGTACCAGCTGGTACAGCAGCCACATTTGAAATGGTCAGTCTTTTACATTTATGTACACAACCAGTCAGTTTCTCTCAGATCGTTTCTCTCCCTACTTCCTCAGCTCCATAAATATACGTGAATAAATAAAGTGCTGAACAAGGGAGGGAAGCAGAATTAATTTATCCCTTGAAACTTTTAACCTGAACAGTTGCCCCAGCAGCAGGAGCAAGGTCAGTAGGGTTCAGGATGATACACTCTTCCTGCTTCAGTCATGCTGCAGTTTTCACCATTTTGGTGAAAACGGTGAAATGACGATGGACGTTGTTAAGGTTTCCCTCTGATTCCTAATTAATATAAACATATCCATCCCAATTCTCCTCTGAGCTGCTGGCACCCTTTATTCTTCCACATAAAATTCCTTCCTTTTCCCACAGACTATACATTTGAAAAAGGGCTAGCAAACTCAGTGGAATTATTACTTAGATTCTAAAAGCTGACATAATTCAATGAATACATATGTGCACATACACATATATACTTAAAATAACTATATAACATTAAGATTACACTTATAATTTCATAACAAGACAGTGTAAAATTTCCAGTAATTCAACTTGCTTCCATCCTTATTGCACAAGTTGTGGGTATAATGTACTTTGTGTCACCAGTAACTAATGATGTAAGAATGACAGCTCCCTGATAAGTTGCAGGTGACACTATTGTCACCTGCAACATTCCTGGAGCACTATCTGTTCTGCACATTGAATAAGGACATGTTCTTTCCTTGACAAAAACGTACCATTGTGTCATAATGCTTGAATACAATGAGAAGGGGGAAGGAAAATAAGATTGAAGCAGCAGCTTTGATGTTAGTATTTTCTAGCTTTGAAGTACTTAGCTCTGTAACCTTGAAGTGTCTTTAATGCTGTGTTTCTGCTGGGCATTAAAAAAACTAAAATTGAAAATAAAATTGGCAAACATATCCTATAGATGAGTAACTTCTCAACCTCTTGTATTTCCAAAATGTATGAGTATTTTGTAGTAGAAATACAGATCTTAGCTGCCTTGTAGAGATCCCTTAGAAGTAGTCCAATGGATCCTAGGGCTCCAATTAACGTAGGGTGAAACACATCTTGGCCTGTCATGTGGCCACAATTTTTAGGCTCACAGCACAACTCTATATCATGTGAACAAATGAAAGAATGAGACTGAGGACAACAGCAATATGCATACCCATCACTAGTGAAAGATGGAAATACACATCTTACCAGAGAGTTTCAAAGCTAGACTACTATATGATTTAAAATTATTGCGACTTACAATTATTAGGTTCAAATGCAGATTCTTAGAGGCATGGCTTTTAGTAATCTTTATCCACTCTGCAGCTCAACTTTCTACACTTTTGATTCTATTCAGCCTCTTTCTCTTCTGAACTCCATTGTTCAATTTCCATCTCTTAATTTATTTCTATCCCACTGTCCCAAGATCAGTCTGCAATGTTTATCCTGCCATCCTATGGCTTGGATCCTGCCCTATCTCCTCCTCCTCTTCCTGTCTTTATACTCTTCCAACATTTTCAGTTCACTGGTCTCATCTTTTTACTTCCTTCTGCACCTAATCTTTTTATCTAAGTAGTGGCTCAATTCCTCACATTCAAAATGTATATGCAGAGACCCCTTCAATGCAAAAGAATGAAAATATATCCAAAATGACAAGCACTTCTTTAAAATCATGCCGTTCCATTTGGCATCTTTCTTGTAGTTGTGTACAAGTGACATTTTCAGCACTGGTAGTTTTCCCAAATGTGTAGTAGGGAAGGTGATGTTGATCTGGGCTATGGAACCTCTCACTAGGAGCCCCAGGTAAACTCAAATTACGCATGCTGCCAATGGCAGTTCTAATGTTTTAAGCTGATATTATCATCCTCTTACCCATGTAAATACTCGGTCCCTCTGTCTCATATCTGCCTTCCCTGACCTGTAATCATCACTATTAAAGAAGAGTGACAAGTGGAGGGCATCTTTCCACTTTTCTTGTAAAGCACAAATGAAAAGAAGCATGGGACAGACTGACTAGCTGTTCACAGGAGTGCAAGGGAATACAGGTAATTCAGCTTTCTAGAGTGACATGGTTCCTTCTGCTCCCTCTTCCTATCATTCCCAATTGCATTTGTGGAGTGGAGGGGAAAATTGGCCAGCTTTCTGCAACAGCTCTGATTAATTGCTCTTTCTGGAGATTTTTTGTTCACTCATGGAATGAAAATAGTCAAATTTCCAGATGTCCTCTGCCTAAAAAGGTACATATGAAGCCAAAACTGACTACCCTGCATTGCTTCTCTTCATCCCGCTACACATCTATATTTCAAACAAGTAGCTTCCTACTTCTCCTGTGTCCTGCCTTCAGGTATTGAGAGCATCAGAGAGACTCAGTTCTTGAAAATGTTATCACATTATTCCAAGAAAGGCAAGAGCAGCAAGGTCCTGGTTAGCTGTTATGGCACCTGTCAGTGAAATGGAATTAATTGGTGTTCTCAGTGTAATAAGTCCTCAGAGATTTTGGTGGCAAATCTCTGACAAGTCTATAAAAGTTTTAGAGGAATACATTTGAGAAAATTTCTTCAAGGATGGGAAAAGACATATTATTAAAACAGGACAAATTCCTGCCAAATTTTCCTACTGAAAAAGTAATAACGCTTTGCAAAAAAAAGAAAAAAGAAAGGGCAAAACAAAACATATTCAACCAACTTTATTTCAGAGGCAGACAGATCAAAACTTTATTTGTTTTTATAAAAGCTTTCCAGAGAAAAACAAAAGAATAAATCAGTCCTGAGGTAGCCAGCATGAAAAAAAATGCAACCTTAACAGTCTTAAAATCATCTGGAACCTATTTAGCAGGAATAAGGAGGAACAGATTCTTCTAAGATAGCAGGAACACAATCATGGCAGTTAGTGGTAATATTTCATTACTTTTTTTCATTGACACAGACACTAAACACAAATAAAATCCAGCAGAGAAACTGAATGTACAAAGAATAGTACACACACTAAATCCATTCACACATTCCTCCTTTCTGCTAGAAAGAAAAGAAATCACTTCCCTTCCTCTTGACCATTGGAACAATAAGACATAAGCACCAGCCTAGCAGCATGAACCATCTCTTTCCTAGGATGAAAGCTGCTGAAAGTTAGTGGGGCTTATAAAAGGAAGTAGCAATTTCAACTTCTGCAGAAACAGAAGGTTTCAGTCTATTTCAGATCTCAGGGCAATAGGACAGCAAAAATAAGGCTAATAAATATATGATTGCACTGCTCAAAGAGACAAGAATACCAAGGTACTCTGTTGCTTGCTCCGCAACGAAGTCGGGACGGCCCAGGATGCATGCTATATATGTAAGCTTTTATTGATCAAGTAGGCACAGCACTTCAGA
>JAUBNY010000926.1:2186121-2205404 GCA_032275445.1 Crypturellus soui
GGGAAAAAAAACCTAGAAATGTCCTTGTTGAGGAAAAAAGTCAATCTTTATTAGACATAAATAATCCTTTAGCAGTTAACTCTTGAAAAACAAATGTCCAGGAAAACAGATTTAATTGATTCTAGAGCTCAAATCGGTCCTGCTGTGTGCATGTGGGTAAGCTTGTACTCTTCAGAAAAAAATATGCAGTGGTAAGACAAGGGACTAGTCAACATAGCAACACATGAAGCCAACACTTTGATTTGTGTTTAACAAAATGGTTTTCCTGCTGTTTTCCTGTCTTTCAAGCCTGATGTGACTTTGTGTCAATGTTCAAAAGCTGGTAAGTGATGTCCAGGGACAAATATTTGTCTGCTCATTTTACTGTATATTGCTGGCTTTAGTCAATGGATCAATATGGAGACAATGGTATGAGACAGGCAGGAGGGAATATGACTGTTTGGAATCCAGGACTCTTTTCTGCTGAATTACATAACTTTCCTGTATAGGTTTTAAAAGTAGTTTGAAGAAATGAATGGGAGTTTCCCTTAACTGGTAAGGTTTGAGGCTTTGGGATAGTCCTTGTCATGGGGGACAGATGAGGTGGGATTTCTTCCTCCACTCCACCCCAACATCTTGTTTGCAAAGCAATAAGAATGAATTCTGAAGCATTATGTCACTTGGATAAATTTTGCTTTTGTATGATACTAGGCTTATTTTCTCAACTAAAAGGTTGTTTCAAGGTGAAACAAAAAGGACAAAAAGAAAAAAAGAAAAAAAGTTCTTCATGGAAAATCTCAAAATTTTGGAATTTCTGAATGTAAACAGAAAACCAAAAGAGAAAACCTGCCATTAAGAAATTCTGAATTTCATTTATCATTTTGGAAGCAAATATCAGATTAATTAGTAAGGTGATTAATGGACTCAAGCATCTATCTTGAGAGGAAGGACTAAGCAAGTTAGGCCTGCTTAGCCTGGAGAAGAGAAGATTGAGAGGAGATCTTATCAACATGTACAAATACCTGAGGGGAGAATGCAAAGAGGTTGGGGCCAAACTCTTCTTGGCGATCACCAGCGGCAAGACAAGGAGTAATGGGTACAAGTGAAAACACAGGAAGTTCCATCTCCATATGAGGAAGAGCTTCTTTCCTGTGAGGATGACAGAGCCCTGGAACAAGCTGCCCAGAGAGACTGTGGAGTCTCCTTCTCTGAAGATCTTCAAAACCCGCCTGGATGCCACCTTGTACCATGTGCTCTAGGTGTCCCTGCTTGAGGGACACCTGCTTGAGGTGTCCCTCATTACACCTAAAGAGAAGACTCCAGAAGCCCGCAGGTGGGGGCTGGAGCTCCTGAAGGTGGGGGCCGGAGCAATCTGCTCCGGCCAGATGTCCGCCCACCAACGGAGCTCCGCCAACCACCGAGGGTGGTCAATTAGCATATGACCAATCCCTTATCTCCCTCCTCCCATTCTCCTCCCCTTTGGTTGTTGTATGTTTGAATAAAATTGGCGGTTGACCTTGACTTCCGTGAAGTCGTTATGTCGGCCGTTCCCGGGCAGGTTGGTGCCGTCCGGTACTGGGAGGCGCCCTTGGTGGGACGAGGCGCCCTCTATCCAGGCGGCCTAACCTGACAGCGCCCTTCCTAACCTGAGGCGGAACCCGGGCCGAGAGGATGACATCGACCGCTTCTCCCCCCTCAGCGGACACCGGCCCAGGCATGGTAAGAGGGGGCTCCCTGCTGGGATAGCGGGAAGGTGTAAGATCGGGGTGCTGCGGTGCGCCGGTATCGCGGACACGTCGGCGGGGTGGCGGTGGGCCCAGTTACATCCAGGGGTTTGGGCTCGGCCTGGCCCGGTTGGGAGCCGTGCCTGCCCACAGATGGCAAGGGCAAGGGCAAAAAAAAAAAAAAAGGAAGGGGGAAATAATTGAAGAGAGAAAATAGAACACATGAAAAAGAAAAAGGAGAGAATGAACAAAAAAGAAGTAGAAAAACAAGAGGAAATAAATTAAAAAAAACACATAAAAATGTGATAACTTGAAAATACAAGAAACTTTTCAATATTCAGATCAATACCAGATTTAAGAAGGTTAGCTGAGAACTTTACTCAGGTCTGTTATGTAATGCTCAAACCTTAGCACTACACTCTATATCCTACAGAGTCCACAGGATCACAAGAGCTCTGTCCTGTAGAGAGCTCTGATAATTTGCATCCTTACACTTCAGTTTTGAACTCACCAAAGAGATCACTGGAGGATTTAAACCGTTTGGTGACTTGTACCTTAAGCAGAATGAACCTGTAGAGACACGTTCCCAGTCAGCATAATGCAAGCATTGTATTACCACAGTCCTGGACCAGGATATTGAATGTGCAATGGCAAGAAATATCAGAGATACAATACAAATATAATAGGACATTTCATTTCAGAGGTAGGTTTCCTAGAGATTGAACAATTATTTTTTTGAATAGAAATCAGAAAAATTATTCTTAATGTAAAAATACAAATAGAGGTCGCATAAAGAATGTCCTGGATTTTCTCACAGGGAAATATGCTGAGAGACATCCTGTACAAATGTGCTACAGGTGTGGACCTATGCAATTAGGGAGCACCCTATGCAATTTGCTGTGAGTGTGATCATAACAATGGGTTATTGATGACTATGACATTATAAGGTTAGGACATTCCTGAATTATCTATGCTGCTTTGTCCCTGTTTTATCTGTCAGGAGAGAATTAATAATAAAAATACCTGAGGTTCAAATCAATTGTGGCAGTTTTATATTCATTTAGCCTCTTTTTTGAAAGTGCAGGAACTTCTTTCCTCTTTTTAGATATGGCAATAAAAGTGACCTCCAATACTGATGACCACAGACACTAGATGTTTTGCAGACTTCATTGTGCTGATTGGCAAAAGGTCTTCTAAATCCAAATTCTTAGAAGAAGAATTACACAAAATGTGAAGACAAATTCCAAACGATATACACAGAAAATATACATTTTTTTCCTACCAGCTTTGTGGGTCTGAAAATGGCTGCTGAGATGGAGTCAAGCTGTGCAGTGTATGTACAGGACATTATTTTTTTAAGATCTGGCTAAAATTACCACCCTTGCAACATTCAGCATGCAGCATGAAGTGATACATGCATTACAGGAAGTCATTTTCACAAATGTGGGCAAAATAAAATATTGGTATTCTTATACTCACACACACACACAAGTAGTGCTGTATATCCATTATATAAAGGTTTCCACAACCCAAAAGAAGCAACAGGATGGAAAATCATACTTGCAAAAAGTACAGGTACAGTGTCAACTTAGCTCTTTCATGTGCTCGCAAGTTCTTCACTTTTGATTGTCTGTGTTTGCAGCCTTTCTTTCACAGTGAACCAAATAATTCTTTCCAAACAGAAACTAGGGAACAACACTGGTCTCCTAAATTTCTTCCCTCTTGTTGCTGTGGATAGGAAACCACCTCTTCTGAATGCATGGCCTTCCACAGTCTCACAGCTGGCCTCATAGGCCAGAATAGGCTCTTCATGCCGCTTTCCCAAGCATATAACACACTCACTTGATAGCCTTCATTTTGGCAGAGCTGCAACCCACTCCACATTATTTTGAGTATGTGTAGATTTTTTATTATGTATGTGTTTTGTTTTTTTTTGTTTTCTGGAAGAAAATCAAGCAATTGACTTCTTATTATAGCATGATATCTGTAAGATGCAAAGCAAAACCTTACAAGTTGGGTACTGCTTATCATGGGCAATATAGATAGAAACTCCTCAGCTTTGTAATTGACTTGAGGTCAAGGGTGTCTCCCTATGGTAGATAACCCTAGCTGTGTAGACAACCAATGTGAAATCTCCTATCAGGTAAGCCTTGAGTTTCAGAAAACACAATTTAGACTCTGAAGAGAAGGCCTGAGACCTGCATAAAAAATGTTGTATTTAAAGTCTTTAAATGTTATATTTATTTGGGCTCATTTTCTTCTGGTTTCTTCTGGTTAATTCATCATTTCTAGCATTCCATCTTGCTTTCTTCTTCAAAAAAGTTTAAATATTCATAAAACAAGACAGCTGGTCCAACCTTTACTGGCTTATGCGAAGTAAATCAGACAGACTGAACTGAAAATATGCTTAGGAAAATTATTTATTTTTAATTAAATAAAAATGTAAGCTTGTAATAGGCTTTGTCAAAATGAAAATGCTGGATATGAGTCTACAACTGAAATTAAAGAAATGCTTTGTAACATCAGACAGAAAGCATATTAAACATACAGCAATTTGCAGGGGGTTAATTTCTTCAGGAAATGAAGTCTACAGATGCACAGTCTGTGTGCCGGCTATTGCATGCATCTCCCTGCTCCAGTATTCTTTCCAGTTGTTTCTCGACCAGCCTAGTCTGATGGAGCCATAAAGGATACAAAGCAAATAAGTTCATATGACTTCCTTGAAAATAATGGGAAGAAAAGAGCCTTGCTAGGATACTTACTGAGAAAACAGACTCCATAATCAGTCAACAATTACTGAAGATAAGGGCCATTTCTATTTTGTTTCTTAGGTTTATGCCTCTGGAAATAAGGCAACCATTGTTGGAAGCTGCATTTACACTGTCCTGAACCAGAGGCATGATAACTGAAATTAATGTTAGAATTCAATTTCAGAATGAATAATAAAGCATATTAGCATGTTTTCTTACACATACAGAACCCTGACAGATAAGAAACAACAAAAGGAACAAGACTTCTGAAGAATTGTTTGGGGAATCAACACTGCATCACAGTTTAATACCTCCTTTATTAATAAGTCATTTATTTGTCCATTCATTATCAAATCAGAATATTTATGAGCCCACAATAACATTAGCATATATTTTGTAAGTCCATCTTTACTTACATCATAGTATTACTCATGGTCATGCTTACCCTCCCAAGGACATATCAAGTATTTAAAATTAAAATAATTTGTTTTCAAAAAGCCTTAGCACAATAAAATGTCAAAAGTATGCTAATAGTCTAATATCAGTCTAGTTATAGTTATAGTGAATTATTAGTCATAAACCTCATTATCTTGTTACTTATGCAGCCAGAAACACACATATTTCTATGCCCTTGCAATATCGTGACATCCCATCCTAACTTCATAAATATTGTCCAATACTCATTAAAACTCATCACAGCTCTCAAAGCCCTATGCCCTGCCCACTATTTTAAAGCAACTAATTGGACTTTAATATAACAGCAACAGTCCCAAGGGGAACAAAATTAAAGCACACAGCATCTTCTGCCTCACAGACAACAAGAACCCAGGTACAAAAATGTGTAAAGTCCTTTCCAGTTCTCAAAGATCTTGTTTTACATTTTAATGTATTATTTAAGAGCATGAGGAATAAGTATATGAAAAAGACAGTGAAGTAAACAACCAAAGGATTAAAAGATAATCAACCCGTTTGACAAAATGAGTTGCAAGGGTACTTCTCTTGAAATTTGTTGTATGCTGATGTTTGTAACCCATTTATTTAAAAATCAATCGGCTCAGTACCACCATGTAAGATGTGTGAATAATGATTTAAAATCTCATTAAGAACAGATGTATGTTCAAAAGGCAAGCACATTTTTCTGCATAGTATGATAAAGATATAGAATCACACATAGTATTGAGCCAACTAGAAATTTATCACAAATACAATATTAAACTTCATAGGAAAGAACTGATGTAAACATGAAGTAATATTAAAGATATAGTGCAAGTTTGCATCTCTCTGTACCCATGGTTGTAGGTATTGAAATAGCACATTACTTACGGAGAGTCTCATAAAAGGATTTGAGGTCTAGAGTAGATTGCAAACGAAGATTATGGTGTCATGCTGATGGGATATATGCCTTACTAGGATGTTTGAACAGAAATATAGTCTGTAAAACACAAGAAGTCACTCGTGTAGTAGTGAAACCTTGGTCAGACCATTAGGAAACTGTTTTGAACCCCAGGTACTACTCTAGAACAGCTTGCCCAAAGCAGCTGTAGAGTCTTCCTTTCTGAAAGACTGAGAGAGCAGGTTAGACAAGCCACCTGCCACAAGTGATAAAGACAGAAATGATATTGTCTTGTTCAAATGGGGTCTCCCAGTCAATGCAAACAGTACAGCTCATCATATTGCTTGGAGCTAGTTTTTTCTAGAGTGCACAATGTTACATTGCCCTTGACTGTGTCATCTGAATTCTAGGCCAGGTCCTAACTCCAGCACGTAATGCAGCACATAACTCCCAGCTCTTAATGAATGCTTCTCGGTTCAAAGTGTCTGAAGTAATGCAAGAGCAATATTGTGACATCCAGAGAGAATTTCAGGTGGAGGAGGTCTTTTCATGCAGCATACATGAGGGGCTCAGCCAGAATGTGCGTGGAGGTGTCTGAAGGTGCACAGTCTCTTGAGGAAATTTTGGAGAAGTTCAAGATAGCCAGGCCTCATGCCATGCTATCCCAGCCACAGTTCCCTCTTAAGCAGCCTTAAGTTGAACCATCCCTAGCCCATGCTGGGGGATCATCCTGGCCATAACAAGTTGGAGGAACCTCTGTAGACGTGTCTGAAGCAAGATTGTTATTAATCTGTGGGTCACAATGAAGAGTTCTATTTCTTGAGCTTAGTCACTGGCAGTTGTCTGTTTAGCAATGCATTCATACCTGGAATAGACCAGATGATACCATTCTGGTGTTTCTTATAGCTGTGCATTTTATGCACTTGCTCTACCAGGAACACACATAACAGATGGAGTTCAAGTATCAAAGAGCTAATACAGAGATGTCTGTGTGTTGTCTAAATCAAGGTATTTCTACTAAAAGAAGCAAAGACTTTTAGAGTAGAATTCATTTGACACGTGAAACTGCAGTTTTAGGATAAGAATGATGTTTCAGAAGTGCCTACCAACTTACAAGAGAACATGGATGACTAAGTTGGATAAGAATATCTACACTGGAAATTTATTGTGAGGTCAAACCTACCCAAGGCAGCAAAACTAGAATTCAAATGAGTTCAAGAGGGCTGGCTGCTAATAAATATCTTTAAAACAGTGGTGGCATAGAAATTAGAGACTGCCATTTAGGAATCACCCTTACTAAATGCCAATTACATTCCTCAAGATAGCATTCTATTTTGAGCTAGAGCTGATTGGAAAAACTTTGACAGAACTCTTCAATATCATAAATTACACTGAATTAAATGATGTATTGCATTCAACCATTTTCATTTTTTTGGAGAAAAACAGAAAAGAAGTCCTAAGAAGCTGAGAATTCCTAAATTACCAAATTTTCTAGAAAATGTTTCATTTTCCTTTGAAATATTTATTTTTTCAAATAAAACAAAAGACAAGACAATATAAGACAAACAAAACACATAAGACAACATAAGACAAAAGGCAACATAAGAAAAAACAAAGTAGGGGTGGCATTGCCCTATTGATAGGCACATGAAAAGATTTTAATGAAACTTTTCACTTTGACATTTCTCAGTGAAAAGCACAACATAATTTCCATCTTTCCAGTATTGTAGCAGGATCTGTACAAATGCAAACTGCTATCTGCAGAATGCTGGTTTCTTTCCCAGTCTTTATAATGAGAAACATTAGCTTATGTTATTTAAAACTCTGTGGCAATTGACATGGTCCATGAAAGACCATTCATTACAGCATTGCTTTGAGAAACACTCTTTCTCTGGAGCAGCATAATGCTTTTACTTTCTTCATATAAGAAGGAATAAGAAGATCAGCAACAGGGATAGCATTTTATTTCTCATTTATTTATCTTGTTTCAAAGAGTGAACTGTGGAAAAATTTCTCTTTGAAGACCCCAGCAATAAAGCGATGGAAGGTGTTGCTTTCCATCTGGAAGATGATTGATGATCTGCATCTCAAAGAGCTATTCAGTGAACTACTTGCTCACTTTAAGAGTATTTTAGCTTGATGTCATTCTCCTCACCTCATGCATCCTTTTGATAATGTACAAGCTCTTAGGATGAGTTGAAAAAAAAGCCTGACATTCATGGTGGAGGGTCATAGCCTTATGCATCCAGAATAGTGAAGGAGAATCTTCTGAGGAGCTTCTGCCGTTCCACATCATCAAGAATGCACGCTGCTAGGCTGTTCCCATGAGATGTACAACACAACTAATTTTATTCTTCTCTTCAGGTCCATTATAATAGATCGAAAAGTCTGCCTTCCAGAATATTTTCCTTGATGTGGATTTCTCCTAAGTAACCAGAATCATGACACAAATCAACATAATCCTCAAAACTTGTCATTTAGGGAACTTGAATTAGGATTCCTGTTGTGTAACTAGGAACTGCTGATAGTTCTTTCTGGACCTATAAAAGAGAATTCCCACTTTACATATAATACAATATTTAATCATAATAATGAAAGACATAACCGTAATGAAAGATTAGTAATTAAATCTTATATCCTTGTGAAGCTGAAAACTCCCAGATTACATAGCATCCAACAGAGCTCTCAGTCAGGACATGGCATATAATCCACCAGTGGTGAGGTTCCCCTGCATTTTGGTCATTAGAGCTCTTACAGGATTTTCTTAGAAGAAAATAACTCTATCAATCATTCCAGCTGTCAAGAGAAAGGATGTTCACATGAGAACCTACTGCTTCACTTTTAGACATAGACAAATCCTTGGTACCACATGGGAGGTCCCTAAGAACTTTTCCATTATGATTATTTGGCTAAATTTATTCTATGGCTACATGTGGCACAGTACACGTCTGTGCCTACTTAATGCAAATCAAGAGGACCAGTAACTCCTTGCTGTAGTCTTTCTGTTAGGATGACTACGGAATCCAGTTCAATATCTTCCTGGTAAGAGAGGGAGAGGGAAGAAACTTGTTGTTTAGCTACTTTACTGTTCCTTTGAATTCCTACAATATACTAGCAGAGCATTATTATCAAAACTTAATTAATAACTGATTATCAAAACTTAATTATCAAGACTTAATCTTGATAATCCCATTGTGTTGTGCAGCATAGATGCAATATTATCTGGAGTTACTTACAGCAGGGGTATGCCAAGATGGGCCTTGATCAGCAAGTCCACCAAATTTCTGTCTCTGAATCATGTCTGCTAACACCTATATCCCTCATCTATGAATGCCATTCTAATTTTGCAGATGAATGGATGTCCATTTAAATAAAATTACTTGAATTGGTGAAATAACTGGGGTTATTTTCTTTAGACCATCACATGTTTTCATATTTATCACACAACCCTCGGCTTCCTTACTGTTGAAGGGTTTGAACAACAACCTGATTGGATTTCAAGCATCAGGAAACTCTTACACTGAAAAACTCCTAGTTAAACTTTTGTCCAAAATTATCAGAAAAAAATGGCAAAGCACATTCACATCCCCTCAGTTCCCTAAACTTCTACCTGTAGCTGCCAAACAAGGCAAATGGACAGGAACAAGTCTTGTCCCATTGTTCTAGAAAGCCCTACCCCCCTTTGTATTCCATTCACAATCTTTGCAGAGCATCAAACAAGAAGTAGTGAAGATCATTTTAAGATTTTGGGAATCAATACTTCCATTCCCGAAATATATATCTCCATGCAGACTGAGCTGGATACATTGGAAACTGCTGCCACTGGGAGTGATGGCACAGAACATGCCCAGCACAGAAAAGACTGCAGGCTCCAAAGTCTGAAAGAGATGCAGAGACAAATTTGAACAAGTCTATTCTGTGTGAACCTGCAGGCAAAATTTTTTGTCTCGCAGGTTTGACACATACACATCTCAGTCTTTGGGGTAATGGCTATCAGCGCATTGCTGTGTTGCTGCATCTCTTTTCTGTGAGATACACTAAACTGATAATACTCTAATGTTCCTTTTCACAATAGCACAGCACAAGTACAACTAGCAGCAGCAGCAATGAACTGACACTGCAACTTGTACAGCAGTGTCTAGGCACTGCTTAGAACTTTAGAGGACCTCTGTGGAAGTTGTGAAGGTCCTGGGGACCTCAAAAGAATTTGATGGTGATTGAAGCTAACAGGAAAGGGGAACTGGGGAAGGACAGTTACAGGAAGCCTTAACTTCTCCCAGAAAAAGCTCTAAGTAGGTGGAGCCACCACTAATGAGCTCTCTTGATTGCCCCTGATCAGAAGGTGGAGTATTTGATCCAGGTGGTCCTTGATTAGGGTAGGTCAAGCAACTTGTGAGTCAGTACTAAGGAGAGGGCTATATAGGACCCAGGCCTTACGTGCAATTAGTGTGTGTAGTGAACAAATGCAGTAGTTTATACAGGAGATACCTTTGCTTCCACTCCTAGTAGTGTATGCTTCCTCAGGTATGATCATAATATGCTTCAGAGCACTTTCCCCAGTAGCTCTTCAAGTCACTGCATCAGCTGTGTCAGAAGCTTTGACCCAGGCAGGCCCTCTGATAGCAGACACAGCTCTACAGGACTGCCGGGAGGGCTTGGGGTCTCTCCATGAGGCTGACAGTGAACTCTCTTGGAGAAGGCATGCTGTTGTTGATGATTTGTTTTGACATGTAAAGGAGTTATGGGAGGAAGTCAGTAGCCTTTATAGCATCTGTTAAGACAAACAGAAAATAGGGTATTCTTGGAGACCGAGTAGCTGCACGAGTTCTAACCTCGCACAGCAGAGAAGTGGAGGGCACTGTGCTGTGTAAAATGATATATAATAATAGTGTAGAAGGTGACCACTTTTTCTGGTCACTTCTCATAGGACAAGGTGATTAATCCTCCTCAAGATTGGCAGCTGAGTTACAGCTTTAGTGCTCTACAGATTGAGGAGGAGCTGGGCCTGACAGCTTTTTGACACAGGTGGTAGACGAGCCAATAAGGAGAGACGTGCTGCTGGAGTTTGTGCTAACAAACAAAGAAGGACTGGTTGCTGGTGTGAAGGTTGATAGCAGCCTTGATGGCAATGGCCATGAGATCAAAGAGTTCAGGATCATGCAAGGAGGAAAGAGGGCAACAGGTAGGATGCTAACCCAGGATTTCAGGAGAGCAAGCTTTAGTGGTCTCAGGAACCCATGAGTTATGGATTGTTTTGTAGGAAGGATAGAAATGCTTTATTGTGTCTGTTGCTATCATCATCGTTGTTAAGCACATTTAGTGTCAGAGCAGAAGAGTAATAAATTAGGCTCTGTCATGCAAATTGAACAAAAAACCTGATATTACATATATTCATGTCAAAGCCTATTGATAGGCCCCAAATCTGCTTATTCTCCTCAGGCGTGCACCCCTTTGCCTTTGGGGCAGGTGTTGCTCAAGGCAAGCATTACAGACTATCAACACTGAATTTTTTTTTCACTAATGGGTCATGAGGAGTATTGGGTGCCTGACATAACCCTAGGCCAATGCCCCCCTAGATATCTCTAGGCTATGTAGTGCTCACCTTCAATTGTTTTTTCCATTTATATAAGCTGAACAGCTTGACACTTCAGCCCAGGCGTCTCTCCTTGGCTAAACTCCTAACCTCAGCCAGGTAACACTTCATTGTGATAGGGAACAAACACATTGGAGAACTGATGAAGACAATACAAAATCACTCAACTTTCTGAAAAAAAATATTTTATTAAATTTTCTTATACATAAGCACCCATATTTTGAGTATAAATCTATAATAATTACTTGGTTAAAATTGTCTACGAATCCTATTTGTATTCCTTTCAATTGAGTAGGTAGCTATATCTCATAAATGTAATGATTCAAAAGGGCAAGCTCCACAAAGAGGGGGTAATAGAGGAAATTAATTTTCATAGGAAAACTCAGGCATAAAAGTGCAAATGAATAAAGTTAGGTTGTTTTTTAAATTTATTTAATTCTTGATTAATAAAGTTCTACTCCCCTCTGGCTGGTCAAAAATAAATTAAACCACCGATGACAGATTAAATAAAAGACTGCCCCCTGGTTTATTTTCCCCTTTAACAGATTGACAATTAGCAGTCTTTAAATAGTTTTGGTCTCCAGACCTCTTCTTTTCCCTATTCTCCTACACAATAAAGAAGAAACTCTTTCTCCTTTAATTCCTCCTCTTAAGATGGACTCCTATTGCATATGTCATAAAATAAAGTTGGCTAGAGCACAAATACAAAGAAAACATCTTTCTTGGTCTGCGTGGGTGTATCTCTGGTGCAGCCTTAAACAGTAGTATACAGCATGGTTATTTTTATTATATTTACTCTGAATTTAGGCTGTCTATTCCTTTGGGACTGTGCACCCATTAAAAAACACCTGCTTATGTAATTGTATATTATCTGTGTCCCTCTGGATAACAAATGGCACTGCAGTATTCTGATTTTGCAGGAGCTGAAGTGTGTATTTCTGAAGGCTCAGGTGAAGACTGGTTTTCACCTCAATGAAGACATTCCACTCATTATGCCATGTCATAGCTTCCTTCTCAAGATACCTCTTGATATACACCTTCTAACCCTGCCAATATTGTTGACTTGTCAAAGAATCGTGTACCAATCACTTCATAATGCAGTGAAATTCTGTATGGAAAGTTATTACTAGGGAGAACAATGCATTACTATTGCAGCATAAAATCCATTAAGTTGCTATTTATGTCTCACCAAGCCTCACCAGAAAGCACTAGTCTAAAAATGGAGTTCCTTTCCTATGTCTTCTTTTTTTTTTTTTTTTTTACAATAAAAAATAGCCAAAAAGTTTCTGGAAAGGCTTCAGGAAATTAAAACTGCCCATACTTGGCATTTTGATATATGCTAAGAATGCTGCATGTGCTTGATATAACACTGGAGCATTTTGTTTCAGTGCTGACTCTTTATGTTTAACTAAAGTCTGTACATTTGGAAAAAGGAAATTCAAACATGTTCATGCTTTCCAAGCTCTAATTTCAAAACAAAATTGTCCAAATGTCTTCAATATTTTGATTCTATCATTGTATTAAGATGGAAAAATAAATAGTAAATAAATAATAAGAAGAACGTATTCAGTATCATCAGCAGTAGCAGGATAAATTACGATCTCAATGGTACCAGCAAAATCCCCACGGTGTCCACTGTGCTTGTCCCATTGCAAAACCTTGGACTTTGGTAAGCCACTCTGTTAAACCAGAACAAATATGCCTTGTTCTGTAATGTTAATTTCTTTAAACAAAGATATGGCAATATCCTTGGCAATATAGCAATATCCTTGGTTATGGCAAGTTGATTTTTGTAATTTAATTGAAGTCTGATTAAAATGTTATGTTTTTACCAAGAACTTTTCAGAACAAAACAAATAATCAAAAAAAGGCAGGTGAACAGGCCCTAAGAAACCTCAGGTTGCTTTAAGAAGTTGTCCAGAGAGTCCTGAATTTCAGAGCCAAATTATCCACATCAAGTTTATAGAGAAATTAGGAGGCACACCTGTTCACAAGATTATATTCAAATAAAACCTGAACCCATTTTCTATGCTGATAAAATATTTGGCACAGTTGATAGTGAAATTACTTCAGGCAAAACTCTAAATAGTTTCAGTGAACTTTATTTTACAGGAGTTCCCTTCAACAAAGGAGTGGTTACTATACGGAGCAGAACAGCCAATTCCACCTACCCCGATCTTTAAAACAGAGAACAAGCATGCACAGCATAACTACCTGGAAGGCCTCAGGTGGACACAAGTCACTTCCCTTCAGCAATTACTGGAATATTTCACTGTGTTTCTTGGACACATACACAGTTTAGTATTGGACTTGTGTTCATTTGCAGAAAGGATTGAGTTTTAAACCAGTTTTAAAACCACCTTAGTGTGGTACTTCCGAGTCTAGTAAACTTAACTGAAAAAAAGATTCATGCCTAGTGGATTCATAAGACAAGCATAAGAAGGATGCATTTCTTTTTGCCTTCTACTATAAACATACTTTGACAAGATTTTTTTGAATTGACTACACAACCTAGAAAAAGACAAATGGTCCATTTTTTCAGTAAGCTCTGTGTGATAGGAAGCCTTAGATTCACATTTATTCCTTCTAAATTTTGTTATGTATCTGAAATGCCTGATTTAGAAAGTTAGAGGGTTTATACCATAAACGAGCAGAGATAGAGCATGAGGCTAAATTCATCTAAAACACTTCTAGAAGCAAAGGCTATCCCACTCCCAACTGAGGAAACTCTGGCAGATACTGGCATTTGTGGAACTCAGAGGAGTCATAGCTCGTAATTGCTGGAAGTAGCTAACACATTGTAAATGAGCAGCTAGTATATTGTAAATTCCTGTGTAAACAAACTCTTCAAACTATTGCTTCCACTTTAATAAGCACAATAATTTTAACAGATCAAGATCCTCCACTCAATGCTTTGAATGCTCAGTTTTCTCATCCAGATCTTTTGTCTTTCCCCAGTCCTTAAGAGTATGTTGAATATTCCATCTTTGTCCTGAGCAGGCCTGCATCACAAGTCTGTATGAAGCCTGATTGTCTTCTATGATTTCAAGGCACCTTCTAGTGTTTCTGTTGATTACTGCTGATCCCTGCAAAAAGAAGGAAAATATAAGAAAAGCTATGGCTTAAAAGTGTACTGCTCAGTTCAGAATAATTCTCTTGGCCTCTACAAATGACTATGATGAATTCACGGAAGTCACAGACAGGAAATAAAAGTTTTGCACTTTTTCCACGCTAATGAAGCATGACAGCTTTTGGAAATCTCCAATGTTTATGAAAATATATTTACAAACTTACCCTGTTTCTGTTTTCTGAGGGTTTTTTAAGTTCTGTTTTGTGGTGGTATTTTTTACAGCTCAAAAATCATTTTAGTAACTTTCATACTTTATCAAGTTCTGCAGGAAAAGAGCTAATAAAGATCAAGAGAATCTTCTCCTCTTATCTCTGTTAGTATTTCAATGTAAAATATGGTGAATAGCATGGGTGTGACTAAGTCCACTCATCGTTCTGGAAATAGTGATGTTTATAATAAGCTGGGCTATAGAACCAACAAGATCTTAACAAGCCCCATTAGGCAACCAGTTCTTTTACTCTCATAATGTTTGGCACACACAAATAACTGAAGATTTACTTTTAAGGTGGGTCTAAAATCTTTCAGAAACATATCTTCACCTATTTCTAAGTTCTGGGCATAGAGACCAGATTTAATACAAGAAAAAATCTGTGCTATCAAAAATTCAAAATATAAGAAACGCCGTGGGCTTAAAAATGTACTGTTCAGTTCAGAAGTAATTCTCTTGGCCTCTACAAATAATCTGATGAATTCCTGCAAGTCACAGACAGGAAATAAAAGTTTTGCACTTTTTCCATGTTAGTAAAGCATGACAGCTTTTGGAAATCTCCATTATTTATGAAAATATATTTACAAACTTGCTCTGTTTCTGTTTTCTGAGGGTTTTTTAAATTCTGTTTTGTGGTGGTATTTTTTACAGCTCAAAAATCATTTTAGTATTTCTTATACTTTATCAGGTTCTGCAAGAAAAGGACTAATAAAAGATCAAGAGAATATTCTCTTATCTCTGTTAGTATTTCAATGTAAAATACTGTGAATAGGGTGGGTGTGACTAAGTCCACTCATCTTACTGGAAATAATGATGTTTATAATAGGTTGGGCTACAGAACCAATAAGATATAACAGGCTTCAGTTGTTTTACTCTAATGATCTTTGACACACACAAAGAACTGAAGATTTACTTTTAACGTAAGGTGCGTCTAAAATCTTTCACAAACATACCTTCATCTTTTTCCAAGTTCTGTATTTACAGACTATACTAAGGTCAAAAACAACTCTGCTATCAAAATTTCTGTTCTGGAGACTCTACAGAGCCATATTATTTGTTTGTTGTCTTTTCAACCCTAGACTCAGTCACTCTCCCAATATTTGTCTCCTGTTTAGTATTTTACTGAGATTAGAGGCCCACAGTTTATATAAAGATTAATTACTTATTAATTGTACAAACTGATGAGATCTGAACTGCCTGAGAAGGGAAAAGCTTCATGGCTTCCTGTCTCACCTCTTCCATCTATTGTTGCTGCTAATTTATCCTGCTGCAGCATCTGTCAGCTGACTGAGCGCAAGGAAGAGACAATGATAGCAGAATATGAGATTATCATTTAGAATCTTAAGTTTGTCAGTGTCAGCTGCCACAAATACGGCACAAATGAAGACAAATGAACTATTCACCCACTTGACAGTTCTATCATTAGCCTGATCCCAGAAAGGATGAGCCCAACCTGATCCCTAACAAGAACTTCCATGCTAAGATGCTGTTTCTAAAGAGCACCAGAAAGTGCTGAGGACAAGGAGATAAGCCTGCTGCTCTTTCCCCAGAACAAACCTGTCCCACGATGAGGTTGGGAAAACAGATGGTAGACAGCAAAGAGAGCTCATATTTTATAGTCTGACCATCAAAAACATGAGACACCTAAGTTTGCACATTTCCTGACTGCTAAATGAGCAAGTGAGAATTTTTTACCTGCCCATGTAAAAGGCTTTAGATTAAGCCACTTAATTCCACCAAGAAAGACAGGTGTACAAATCAGTGCTTGTAGCTCAGACAACATATGGGAACTGGTTAAATTCTGATAGGTCAGTCAGCTGTGTATGTGTGACTGTTGCCTGACAAGGGACTGTTCCTGTTGACAAGGGTCACGTACCCTTGCAAACTCGTTGACTTCACCTTAGCTCTTCCACTGACACATGCAAGTCCTGAAATTGAAACAACCCTATTCAGAAGTAAACCTTTTTGCAAGGAAAATGTTTAGGATTCCTCTTAATGGGAAAGCTTACTGAAATGTGGGGATATAGAAATGTACCTACTTGCTTAAAATCCCAGTACATGTTCAGGCCTTTATTCACAGCTGTGTCACATTGCTCTAAAACTGGCAGGTCTCCACTCCCAGGGTCAGTTAGACATCGATCAATCATATTCAGTCGGGCATGCAAACCTCCTATGTATATTTCTCCTGTGCTGTGATAAAAGATATGCTGAAAGAGAAGGTGACACCATTGTCAATGAATTAAAATAGCAAGGAAAACTCAGATGGTTCTGCAATTCACAGTTAGTTCGGCTGTACAGAACCAGCATTCACCAGGATGAATTTGATCCCCTACAAGGGACAGCATCTTTTTCCTTTGACTATAACAAAAGCAAGGTATTTGCAGCTGAATTGTAAACCTCATCTTCCCTTCTTCCGAGAGGACAGGCAGCAAGATGTGAGGAATGCTCAATGTCTCTCCTATTCAGTCCATTGATCTTCTGTTAATCAAAAACATCATCAGCATTAACATGAGGTCTTACCTTTTTTGTAAGCTAAACCAAAAGCCTCCATTTACGTACTTAGATCTCCACAGGAACCTCCTCTGCTATGACTTGTTTTAGTGGAGGTGAGGACAGAATTTCAGAATTTACTGAAGTAAAGGTTTATCTTCCCCTCTAGATAGCACAGAGAGTTTTGAAATGCTCATTTCATATCCCCATGGGAATTAAATTTTGGTTATGGCTCACATGTGAAGTTTGCATTACCTGTGGTGAATATGCATGACAAACATACATAATTGGTGTATTTCCAGGAACAGGACCTTGATCGATACAGATATCTTCTTTCAACATGTTTTTCATCTGCAAGATGAAATAGGAAATTTACTGTAAGGAACAGCTATCTTGTTTCCAACACTTCACCAGTAATTTTGTAACTCTCCTACGAGCAAAGCTATTTTATTCAGAGCTCTGAATCAAATCTTGAAGTGGAAAGTACAGTATGAAGTCAGAAAAGAACATCTGACTATCTGCAGAAATGATTATCATAGCACAAGTAAGAAGCAAATCAAAGACTCAGCATTACTAGATGATATTGATCCATTCTTATTCCTCACTTAGTAAGCCTTACATGCAATAAAACAATCCACATTATGCACCTTCCCAAACAACTTTTATGCTTGCACCAGTACATACAAAATAACAAGTTTAGAGATTCTAGAGTGGCAACAAATATGAGCAAGAAAACCTTTTTAAAAAATTATATCACAGGCTCTGCTCAAACCATAGAATTGTTGACAACAGCTCTTTATAACACTGGAGTTAATTAATTGTCCCTGTTTGAAATAAGTAGACTCAATACTTACTGTTCCATAGGCGACAATGTTGGGCAGAGCTAATAAATTAGGGTAAACATTTTTAATGTACCAGTCAAAGCTTTTACAGTTCAGTTTTTTCCTTAGTTCCCTTCTGGAAGAAATATCTCCAAAGTCTATTCCAGGATTCTGGAAGAACATCGCATTTGATTTCAGCACATTAATGCAATCTGAGAAAATACAGACTTAAAAGTTCATTTGAACATATAGTTTTTAAACTGAAGAAATTCAGAACCTGTTTTGTCTGAAGTTCCAATAAACTACTGACGAACTAACATGTTATGACTTCATAGATGTAAAGAATATCAGAATTAGATAGGGGTAGGAAGTAGCAGTTTTCCTGTTTTACAGTGGCATAAAAAGTAGATCAAGGTGAAAAAATAGGAGAGAGAACTCATTAACAACACTAGCTTGAGCAAAGCAATGTGATTGGTTAAAATAAACAAAATTCTCTCAAGGGTAGAAATTAATCCACTGTGAAAAAGATTGTACTTTTCTTGCTATCAACAGCTTTATTTTTGACAACTAATATTTTTATGACAAGAAATGGTTCTTAAGAAAAATTCCAAATGTTATCAGTAGAAATCAATTAGTGGGAATGGGAAGTGGATTGTTTTAATGTATTAATTTAGTATACATATTTTAGCGTGACATATTTTAGTATATTTTAGAACGTTTACCATTACAGTAGATATTTTACAATTAACTATTCAAGAAAACAGAAGGCGGTAGGAGAGTATACTCCTTTAACAAATATATATAAATACTTTGAAGTAAAGCTTCATGAGCTTTGTCTTCTTCATGGAAGATATTAATACTCAAAAATGGTGCTGACATTTCTAGTATTATTAGCAGTTTGTCAGGTGGGAAGTTAAAACAACAAAAAGAGTTTTGAAAGGACAGATTATCTGTAAAGGAAAAACAGAAGTGTAATTTTTCACAGATAGGCATAAAAACATGAAATTTGAACACAGTATGAAGAAAATGAAAAATTTTAACAAGGAATCAAACAGAAAGCTACTTTCATAAGGTTTACTTTGTAGTTCTCAGTGAAGGTTAAGAATATCAAGCCAAATGAGAAATCAGTATCCTGGGAGTATTACAAATAAAAACATTAAAAATCTCTTTATACGTGTGGTGCCTGTCTTAATTCACAACACAATAGATTGTATTAAAAACAGCATGACATTAAAAAAAGAAAAAGAAGGAAGAG
>JAUBNY010000926.1:2210153-2267165 GCA_032275445.1 Crypturellus soui
CTCTCTGTCTTATTTGTGCTTATCTAAATAAAACTTACAAGGTTGTACGGCATTTGACCTCGTTTGTGTCTTAATCTCGCTCTTGGGATCGTATCGAAACCTCTCCCGAAATCGGATCGGGACAAGGAGACATAACAAAAGTCTCCAGATATATAAAACAAGAAGAAAGAATCAGATAAAACTGCAACAAGTTAGGATTGAGTTAGACATTAGGAGATTTCATCTAACATAAAAGACACTAAGACAGTAAAGTTGGTTGCCAAAGGGGACGGTGGAATCACTATAAATTGAGGTTTTGAAAGAAAACAGCAGAAACCATTTTACTGTTGTTGAATTCAGCCTGGAGTATGGGGAAAAGTAGGCTGAAAGTGGACATGGAGGGGGGGGATTTTATGAATCTGTATCAATGTCTGAAAAGAGGATGTAAAGAGGATGGGGCTAGACTTCTCAGTGGTGCCAAGATGCAGTGTGTACAAACAAACACAGGAAGCTCTGTCTGAGCATAAGGAATTTACTTATTGAGCATGGGAATAGGTTGTCTAGAGAAGCTGTAGAGTCTCTCCTTGGAGAAATATTCAAAAGCTGTTTGGACAGGGTCCTGGGCAACATGCTTTAGATGACCCTGCTTTAACAGGGATGCTGGATTAGATGATCTCTATAGCTCCCTTCCTACCTCAACAGGTTCCATGATTCTTTAATCCTTTTAATATTCCTAGCATCTATGATAAACCTAGTTCTATTTTCATTTGCCCCCAAAATGCGAGCTTCTCATTAACAATTCTTTAAGCTACATTTGGCTTGCTTTCATTCCACTGCCCTGCCTGAGCCATTAGTCTTTACTATGTAACGCTTTTAATGCACACAGGCTCCAATTTCACCCACAGCTTTTATCTAGGCGTCTAGGTAGCCTCATCTCCAGTGTTTGGCTACCAACAGTAACAGTACATAAGTAAAGAATTTTTCCATCTCTTCTGATGAACATATTATTTTGTAATGTTTTCACAGTGTCTTTGCTATGGGCTTCAGGATTTACATAGAACATTTTAAAATTACTTTATGTAAGTAAAATAGAACTAGAAAAATCTTGTGACTATGCCTTATCTGTTGGTGGCTGTTTAATATTTTTTATAGACTGCTATTAAGGGATTGCAAATAACATTTGACATCTGTATAAAACAGGGAGACCAATTCTTTCACTCAGCAAGAGATGTTTATCGACATCATAGTACCTGCAATCATTTTATGTTGAATATATATACACAAATCTGAGGGAGTCTGGGGAAGCACAAGGAAATAGGTTTAATCATAAACTTAGCACTAAAGGGCTGCTTTAGGTAAAACAGCCATATGCATTGTGCAATGATTGAAAAATGCTGCCCAAGGTAATCTCAATCATACATCGGCCCTACACCTCTAAATAAAGAACTTCATGACTTGAATCCATGTTAATCTTCATAGCTGGGACATACAACTGTCCAGCAAAGCTGTGAGATCCAACCCAGATTCCCAGGCAAGCACAAAGAGGAGTGACGGTTTATCTTGATCAGTTAATGAATATTACTACCACCTTTCCAAGTAAGGAACATAGGACAAAAAAGTTAAATAACTTGACCAGGGTAGCCTGAAAATTTGACAGCATGACTAGCACAGAGAAGATTCCGTAATTCAGCCAATGCACTGAGACTTTTCTGACTGCCTGAGTATCCATGTACCCGTTTCATCTATCTAGACATAAAGTGCTACATAGCCATCTATCTCACCACCTAGAAAATCTCTTTTCACTTCTTCCAGTCAGATATCATGTCCCTCTCAAAGCTGTTCATACTCACCGAACTGGAGCTGTTTCATCTTTGAGAGCATACCATTCAGCTGGTAAGGGTTCATAAAGACACCACAGAGCCCAGTCAAATCCATCTGCAGCCACTGCATACTGTAGAAGTTCAAAGTCATCGAAGTGAATATTGTCAAATACTGGTGATATAATAACAGTGCGATCTTCTTTTATTCGAGACAAGATAGGTTCAGCCCTATGAAAATTAACCAACAATCTAGTCACCTTGAAGAAGCAGAAGTCTTCTAGAAGTAGAATGGAACTAAACTGTATAACCATTTTCTAAAACTGCTAATTTGTTTATTTAATCATTAATTTTTGCCTCTACAAAAAGAGTAATGCTGTTCTTGGAGCACTAGTAAAACTATTTGCTAATATCATGGCTTAATTCTCCCTTGCATTAGACAATTTTGTATTTTGACTGTCACTTATTATACTAACCATACCCTCCACTCTTAACTTATTGTGCTGTATTGCAACCTGGATCTGCTTCCTAGAGACTACAAAATTTTCTTCTCTATCTGTGCAAAGTGATAACAGAAGAGAGGAAAGGAAGAAAAGGTCGGAGGTGCTATAAGGCCTGAGGAAGATTGGCTCCCACTGTCTTTCTTGTACCTTGATGACATGGCTGCAGTATGGGAGGAAGAGACTAGAATGAGGGAAGGGGACAGCCTTTTTTATTTTGCTGGAACTCTTACTGTTGTTACGCTTCTAGGAATAGACCTTTTATCTCTCTATGTACTCTTTTCAATTTGGTCCTAAAAGCCATGAGTTAAGGCCTATGGTATTACCTTTAAGACTGTAACAACTAGGAAGTGTCAGCAAGTGTGTTATTCAAAGAGAAGATAGAGATCTTGATAAAACTGCCTTTTGATCTGAAGGGAGATGAAAGAACTTTGTTCCCAGGAAGAAAGACAACATGCACAATAGTCAGTCACTGAATTCAGTAGTGCAGAGGAGAGGAAACTTAGAGGTTTGAAACAAAAACCATTGTGAAGATCATTATCTAACAGAATACAAACATCCATCATTAGATGGATTCCAGAGCCTTACATAACTACAATACACTATTAAATTAACAAGTAACAGTAATGAAACATTCTAAAAAGGCAAAATTGTAATAGGAATCAAGTCCTGTCAGCATAACAGCTACCTACTATAAAGGGCTAATTTTTTTCAGTTCTGGAGTCAGCATTCTCAAACATCATTCTTATTTCACTATGCAGTCTTTCTTCCTAGAAATGCAATAAATATGTAGCAACAATAGGCATTGTTTTCTTGTTCTTCACTAAACAACTTATTCTGTTATCTAGCTGTTTTGCTATTAATTTCAAATAATTTTATCCCTATATAATGACTCGGTGACTGTCAATTAACTCATGGTTTGCCAGAAAGGAAAAACATGTACAGATCCTTGTCCCAGTTCTACAAATAAGCTCTTTGTCTTCCTCCTTCTGCTCCCTCCAGAAGTAAATAATAATTTAAAAAAATCCTTTTTACTTTACCACATCACATTAACTTCAATATGAGCATCCAAAATTGCAACAACATCTGCAGTTGACACCTTCCAGCCAGAAATCCGGGCTTGTGTCAGGCCTTCTCTTTTCTGATGTCTTATGATTTTCAGCAGTCCAAAATGCTTTGCATTGTAACTTTTGATATGTGCTTCCAAAGGTCCTTTCAGATCATCTAAAAAAAAATCCACACATTTTAATGATTTTAAAAATTAACAGAGGTCATCAAGAACTTCATCTAAGAAATAGAAAAGATAATTATGCAACTGCTTTTTAGATTCTCCTGGTTCCAGACTGAAAATGCCTGAAAGATTCTTTAAAATAGAATCGCTAGAAGAATCAATCACATCTCACCAGACCAGATGGCAAGATAAAAGCAGATTTGACTGCAGCATCCAAGTGAGGGTGCTATGAAAAGTGGAAAGACAGAACTTCCACTGTTAGTGAAAAGACAGAGCTGAGGTCCTAACAATGGTGGTACTGGTTACAGTCCATGACAACCTCTTTAGTTTCGAACATGTTAAAAGAACCTATGAACTCTTGAGTTACAGAGTTTGATTGATATGAAAGACCTTGGGACAAATTTATGATCTTACAATATGATACATACCTAGGCTAATTTCAACAGGTATATATTATCCATTAGAGCACCCTTGAGAACAGGGGCATGACTGTTTATTTTAAACAATTTTCCAGTCTTTTGCTTAGTCCAATTCTAGGGGCAACAGGGCTCCCTTTACTTCCCTCAGGAGAGTTTTCCATAACCCTACACACTACTCTTCAAGTGGTTTAGATGCTTGCAAAATATTTTTTTTAATATTCTCATTTTTATACCTTACCTGACAAGCACATTTGAGTCTTTAAATTTTCAAATAGTTGCAGACCATTATCATATTCATTATTAATTGCTATTTTTCAAGCTAATGAGGTCTATTTTTTTCTAACTTATTCTGAATTTGGATATCTACGCTGTGTGCCTCCAAAAGGCCAGACACATTCTTTTAGTGTAACAGTAGCATAAATTAGAAATATTTTCCCAGATCACTTACCATTTGAACTGTAATCATCTACCAGGATGACTTCTTTCAATAAATGAGAAGGTGTTCGATTAATTATGCTAGTAATTGCTCGTAAGATGACTGACAGTGCCTCATTCATAAATATAAGTACAACACTGAGTGTTGGGAGAGCTTGAGGATATGTTTTCCTTTGACAGCTGTAACAGAAGGAGAACCATTTAGCACAGTTTCCAAAGAGAATCAGAGAACAAAGCAGCTGCAAAAGGCAGAACTGGTACATTAGGCTGAAAACACAATGAGAGTTTAGTAAAAGAGAGAAGAGAGAAATCTCCCAAACCCTAGTTACACCATTCATTTGAACAATGTTATGTTAGAAATTTAAACTGTTGGGATAAATTTAATTTCTGTAAAGATAAAAAACAACAATTACTGTTTATCAGACCCTTTATCCTAAAGGGTCTTACAGTGTTGTAATTGAAGAATATGAGTAACCATCCAGGGATGATTAGCTGACAAAAAGTAGCGGATATTTGATTGAATTTGGTTTCTGGCTTCTACAGAAGATGATGACAGTGGTCAAACTTCACAGTAAACAGAAGATGGTACTCCTGAGCATCCCAAGGCATGATGAGCAAAAAGCTCCCCAGAATTCACTTCAGAAGACAGAACATATCTCTCATTCTATGTTAGACACTTTGAACTGAGAAGCACACACAAATAGACCTTAGTGACGGAGTTAGTGCTTGGTCCAGCCCAACGGACATCCATGGTTGAGGGCACTATAACATTTTCCACCTCAGAAGCAATATGGAAGTCTGCTTCTTCAGTGGCTATATTGAAGGGGAGGGAAGGGAAAGAAAAGGGAAGGGAAGAAAGGCCCCAAGCAAGAAAAAAATAAAATATGGATTTTACCTGTATTATCTGGACATTATATAAGTCTCTGTATATTGCAGTATATAGGAGACTTAAAAACAAATACAAGAAACTAGAGCAAAACATGTTTCAGATGTCTTGGCTTTGGAGCTTAAATAAACAGACCAGGTTTCATTTCTTCTGATTTTTTTAATTACTTTTTACCTTTTTTCTAGCTTTAGAAGTGCTATTTCAATTATAATGATAACATCATGCTCTCTTTTTTTTTGCCCTAAGTAACTTCTCTGCTCTGTGACTTCTTTTTATACTCTGAAGTATTACCTAAAAGTCAGCCAATACTTGGAATAAAATTATAGAAAATATTCTAGAGAGATACAGCATAAATTTAAATCTATTTGTAGATTATTATAATTTAGTCAAAGCAATGCAGACCCCTTCCCTTTAATCTTATGCTGTCTTGTGAATGTCAAGAGGGCTTATACTGTACCTAGCAGATCTGGTGTCTTTAATAAGTCGGTCCAGAGGTAGGCGATCGCTGAGATAAACATTGTACCCATATTTTAAGAACAGATTCTGTGCAACAGTTTGCTCCTCTTCTCTTAAATCTGTACCCCAGCGTTTGAACAGGAATGAGTCTGGGTACAGCAAGCGATGTACACTCTTCTTTTCTTCCTTTGCATTTCCAGCCTGATATAGTTCAGTCCCAGAATTATCTTTCAGTTTCTGATCATATTTTATTTGTTTTATATTTTCTTGGAACTGTTCCATTGATTTTGCTAATTAAAAACAAAATTGCAACAATTAATTTGAGAATATTATCCATCACCAATGAGCCAAATTATCCTCAAAATGATGCCGGTGAAGAGGCGTGAAATTACAGCTAATCTGAAATTAGCAGGACAGTAGCACCAGACTCCCCACTTTAAATGTCACTGTCCACAATATCATTGACCATTTTTTATGGTCTCAATTACACTAGCATAGAGGAAGTGACACTGCAATGGTATTAGTGGAGAAATCTGTGAGTAGAGGCAGCACACAAATTAAATCTGACCCAAAACATATCCATGATGTTTAGCTGACATTAATCATAGAATCATAGAATGTCTAAGGTTGGAAGGGATCTCTAGAGGTCATCTAGCCCAACTGCCCTGCACACGCAGGGCCACCTAGAGCACGTGGCACAGGACTGCATCCAATCTATCAAGAATCCACAGTTGGGTTCCTGTCTATGTCAGGATGTTTACATCATATTGGTCTTGAAGGTAAATACCATAAGTGAGCCCTTTGCCCTCTCTTTTGATCAGCTTCTTGGGAACTTTGGAACCTCATTTTAGAGTTTCATCAGGTTTATAAGTTATGATTGTAGCATAAGGCACTGAAAATACTTCTCCCTTCCAAGATATCATGGATTAATTTGGGAAGAATACTCTATATAATTTAACTCAAAACAATGAATACAATAAGGGCCAGATAATAAAACCAGTATAATGGAGTAAAATCATCTTCTAGGTCATGCTCAGAATACTTTTTGCTGATGGAAGGATATTCAGGAATACTTTCGGAAGGATATTCAGGAATACTTTCAGATACCAAAAAACTGCAGAGAAATTTTGTCTATCTTTGCCAAAATAAAATAAAATAAAATAAAATAAAATAAAATAAAAGCCACTCTTCATATGCATTTCTCACTCTGTTAACACAGTCAATTCCAACAAATTAGCAGTCATTTAGTATAAGAATAACCACTTACCCAAGCACAAGTGAAGTTAAAGTCAGTACATCCCCACTGGAAGAACACAAACCCACAAACAGGCCAAATGTATCATACAATCACTTCTGTATAGCAATTAATCTGAGACATGCGCATAAGTTTAAAGTCATATTAAATTAGAGCAGCCTGACAACTGTCCTTAATTGTGGTCTAGAGCCTGTTAGAAGCAAAGACTTGCTATCTTCTCCTCTAGTATTTATTCCATTTGGGAAGCAAAACATAAAAACATAATTAATTGAAGGAATAAGCACAGAAGAACTCTTCTGGATTCTTAACATATAGAGAAATTTCATTCGTAACATCACACAAAATTAACATAGGGCATTTAATGGGAAAGGATATTCTTACCCCTGTGCTCCCTGTGCAACCATAACTTTGTGTAGCCATGTCCATATAGCACAGTTCAGTGCCATATGGTTTGTGTGGATTTAAGCAAACTTACTTAGATACTTGAAGCAACTTAGGTATTTTATCTTGATGATCTCTCTAAACTGGTAGGTCTTTCACTGCTCTGTCCTATAAAAGCCACAAGCCTAGCATATTAAGAAAGCACCCACAGGGTGCAGCTACACAAAGTTACTGCCCTGGTACACCAAAGTCTAACTAAAAACATGTGTCCTCAAGACAAATTAACTAAAAGACAGCAAATCCTGTAGAACTTCACTTTCAGCATCCCATGCTCCACAGTCTGGTGAGAGCTGATGAACTGGAACTGCTGTATCTATTCTGAAATCTTCCTCTCTCAGTTTTGGAGCTTCACATTCAGAGAAGACAAATGATAGTGTCTGTTATCCAGCATTCAAAATATAGGACTTTTCCCATAAAGGCAAGTGCCTGTAACCTTTACTAAAGAATCATCCAATGAATGTAAATAAGGGAGTGACTATGGACCCATATTATAGAGAAAGCCCTCATGTCCTTTTTAGGAAATCATCACACCTCTCTGAAGTGCATGTATGTTCATGCATGCAACATGGGAAGCAAACAGGAGGAATTATAAGGCTCTGTGTCCTAACAGGTCTACAGCATCATTCAGATCACAGAGAAATGGTGGAATTTTTTACATAACTGAATAACTGCAATGGATGGAGGCAAGGTTTTCAGGAAGGGCAGGCCAGGAAGGTGCGCAGTAGGTTCCCTTTTTGTGAGAGATCAGCTGCAATGCAGTGGGGGCAGGGGGAGGACCAGTTCAAGACACGTGGGTCAGATTTAGCCAGCTGACCATCATGGTTGGCATTGTAGTGGTTGCCTACTGAAAAGCACCTGGAGAGAAAGAAATAGTGGATGGAACCTTTTCAGAGAACTGGAAGAAGCTTCATGTTTGCAAGCCTGGTCCTCATGAGGGAATTGAGACACCTTGATATCAGTTGGAGGAGAACACAGGGGGCTCAAGGAAGAGTTTCTGGAAAGCATCGATGACAACTTCTAGCAGTAGCAATTGAAGACCTAGTGAGAAGTGGCTCTGCTGGATCTCATACTTAAAACAAAGGAAGAACTGGTCAGAGAGACGAAAGTCAAGGGCAGCCTTGGCTGCAGCAACAGTAAGAATTCTGTGAGGAAGGAAGCAGGGCAGATAGTGACAGCTGCCACACAGACAAGAGTGGGACTCCAGATGGCATAGCCCATAAACATCTGGGTGCTGTGGAACCATTCCCCATCGAACAATCTATTAATAATAATGGACATATTGTTACTAATGAGCAGTGCTGTGGGCTTAGAAGTAGGTTATCTGTTGATAGACATGCTGCTATTGACTAAAATCATACAGCTTTTGTATAACTGAGGGCTGGCATTGTTTTTGCTGACTATAAAAGAGAGTAAGCCATATATGTTTGTGGTGGACTAGGACCCACAGTCAGCTGACCTGCAGACCCAAGCACCCAGCCAGCAGCAGGGATACTCTGCAGGGACACTCCTTGTGTCAATAGCCTGGTGAATATTATACTAGAATATTATATGGGAAGGGTGGTGCATAAAGAATGAGAGTGGTTGCTATACCGTGCACCTGCTGCTGAAGAATTCAGGGAAAGCTATACTGGAGTGTATCCCTCAAGGAAAGGTTGACAGTAGTCATTGGATCGTGCACCCCATGATTTGACTGGTCTGACATGCACATATATTTTCAGTTCCATTATATTTCTATCTTTAGATTTTAGCTACTTTTAGCTTTGTTGTAATCTCTCATCTCTGATAAATTTTTATACTTGACAAATGATGATTTCTTGAGTTCAGTGCAACTAACCTCTAGAATCCAAAAGAATCATAGATATCCCTCTATTGGCATATCACATAAAGCAGAATCATAACCCAGACTGCGGAAAAGCAAGCTCTTCAGGGACCTAATAGGAAGAAACCAATGGTATATGGCCTTGGAAGGAAGAGGGATCTAAGAGAACTAGTTGGAATTCAAGGATCACTTCCTGCAACTCAAGAACTGTCCATCCTAATGAACAAGAACTCAAGCAAGCGGGTAGGAGACCTGCATGGAAGAAAAAGAAGCTCCTGGCAAAACTAGCAGGAAGTATACAGAAGGCATAAGCAGAGACAATAGACACATTATCCAAGCAAGCAGGGTAAGGGTTGAGAGACCTAAATCTAGACCCTACCTATAGTCATGAAAAATGCCACCTACCTTGCCAGTCAATACTGGCAAAGGATGTCAAGAACAACAAGAAAGGCTTCTGCAAGTGCATAAGCAGCAAACAGAAGGCAAGGAAAGAAAATGTGTGCCCACTACTAAATGCCCTTGTGGCAAAGGACACAAAAAAGGAAAAGGTATTCAATGTATTCTTTGCCTCAGTCTTTACTGGTAAGCCCAGTCCTCAAGAATCCCTGGCCCCTGAAATCTGAAGTGTGGAGCAGTGAAGGCTTATCCATAATTGAAGTTCAGGTTAAAGAAAACTTAAACAAACTTGACATGCAAAAGTCTATACAGTTAGCAACAGTCAAAGCTACAACAAATAGCTGAAGCAAGATTTTTCAAAATTTGTAAACAGCACTGTGAGAAAGCAAAGGCTAAATTTCTTTCCTTCCTAAATTAGTAATTCTTATACACAAGCTCATCTGCTTGGATGTTAAGCTTGCACCACTGGTATATCTCAATAAATGCTGCTTTAGAACATGGTCCAGCTAAGTAGGTGACACTAAGTTGAGCAATCCTCTTTCCCTCAGAGCCACTCCACCATGTCTGTAGTACATGTATATACAAGGACTAAGGCAAGGCAGATCAGAACCCTTTTTGCTCACTCAAAAAGCAGAGGCTGAGGAAATGGGGTAAGAGAATTCCCATTTCAAAGACTACCGACAATTTAAGATTAGTTTGCTGATAAGATAATCTTAAACAGTGATGGCTAAGATTTCAGTATGTTATATTCAAATGAAACATTCATGACGTCAAGTCATTTTCAAGCTTGCAAGAAAAAGTAAAGAATGCCAGGGAAATCCAAATAAACATTAGCTCTACTGTTTATCATTCTATCCTTCAGGAAAACTAGATATCTAATTCTCACAAAGTTAAGCAGCACTGTATTTTACTTACAGAGATTGTAAATGTGCCAGTCCAAATGGTCCAGTCTCTCAAAGATGGTATTTTCTTGATTATGAGACTGAGGATTAACTACTGAGGAGTCACTTCTTCCCTTTTTTAGATCTTGTAGTGAGTACATAATATAAAACACAAAACCTGCATTCATTATTAGTAGTATGACTTTATCCACTCTCCTCCAGGGTGCCATTCTAAGTGCAACCCCAGATTCTGCTGGTTGCAATTTGGATTTGTTTCAGGTTTCCACTCTGCTTTCTCTTTCCAAATTCGCTCTTTCAAACAGCTTGGAGTCAAGTAGATGCAAAGAATGCTCAGATGAAGTAATTAACTGAGTTTAACAGGTCACATAGTTGACAAAAGTAAGGTACAATGCAGACATATTTTCTCTATCATTTATATATGTGTATATTTAAAAAATATATATATGTAAAAGTTACTCATTGACAGAGAAAGCAGGCAGTTCTCACAGCTTGCAATGAGTCAAATGACCTGAGTGCTTACCTGGGGTTATTCTGTAGGAAGTACAAGACCATTGAGTAAGCAGATATCAGAAAGCCTCTGACGCAGCACAGCACACCTACACACAAAGAAGATTGGAATAAAATGTACACCACTTTTATGTTTTGTGATCACTATTGGCTGGGAAGGGTAATATTTGATTTTAAAAACCTGCACGTTTATCACATGTGCCTCTAGGTGGGGTCTAAATTCTCCAGTTTAAATTTTTGACATGGTGGGAGCACGCCAGAAAATAAATGAAATTATTATCATCAGATTAAGTGAGTGCATTAGCTCTGACTTGCTCTGTTCTTCTCATAAAAGAAAATAATTCTCTGAATTCATCTTTTGAAAATGCGAATAACTGCATTTATATCCATCTCCTGATCAATGAAATTTTCTTGAGCTTCATATTCATACTGTATAATGCTAAGATTTATCATGGTGAATTATGTCTAATTGAATATTAAGTTATATGTTAATATATCCTATTGGTTGAGTTATTTCATAGTCCTTGCCTGAGTGAAACAAGGGATTGATAACTGTATCCCCATTGAACTAGGTTTTACATATTTATCAAGCGAGTTGCAGAATGGGTTGATACCGCTCAATAGCACACTATTTACCTACCTGCACAACATTATTCAATTCCCATGATGTAGAAATATACTTTGTGCCTCATCATCCATATTTTTCAATTCTTCGAAGACTGTACTTTCACCCTGTCCATTCGAAAAATACCTACATAGGCTAAGTTCCCAGGGAAATTTGGTCTTTTATCACTTAGGCTATTTTGGATATAGCACACTTGTGTTAAAAAGAACTGCTTATAGGCAATTGTTTGCAAACAAATATTAAAGTATTCAGGATATATATAACATCACGTTAATAATCATATTTGTGTTATCATATTTGTGAGCAATGGGCACAAGTTGTGTTTACAATTGGCTGGTGACATTTAAAGAGTGAAAAGAGGGTAAAATATACAGTGCAGCTACATGCACCACCCACCGAATTTGCTGCTAGGTCTTATGCTACAGCAAGGTTAACAAGCCAAGAGTAACATTATTTATCCTCCCCCACTATATCAACGAGTGCTTTAGAGGTGAATACTGAGGTTTATATTCTTCAATATCTTCATCAGTGACCTCAACAATACTGCAGAGTGCACTCTCAGCAAACTGCAGATGACATGAAATGAGGAAGAATGGTTGAATCCAGAGGAAAAGCAGGAAGATTAACACAATAGAAACCTCAGAAATTTCATAAGAGGTTCAGAGTTCTGTACATGGGATAGAATAACTACATACTTTAATACAGTCTGGAAAATGACTAGTGAATAGCAGTCATGCTGGAAATAATTGGAGCTTACAGCAAATGCCAGGCTGAATACAAGCCAACAACACACTCCCACCACAAATACAGCAAATCCAGAGGATTAAAGGAAAGTTACGGTTATCCTTTGCTCAGCACTGGTGAGGTTGTGCTAGAAGTATTATGCCCATCTGCGGGCCCTAGAATTCTAAAGACATGTGGAGAAACTGACTAGCACTGTAACATTACCTCAAACATTGTAACTCTTTAATAAATTATCATGGACAAAACAGTGTTGACTCAGGAAAATTTTACTTTACTTGCCAGCTAACACAAACTTCTTATAATTAACTCAGGCATTGAAAACAAACAAACAAAAACATAGACAAGCACTTAAGGAAACAGCCTTCCTCCCCCTTCCAAGCTTAGCCTAAGCTAAACACCTCCTCTCCCCCATCTAGACTCAGCTTCCCTTGTTGCTATCATGGGTTACACTCAGCCCTTTCCAATTACTTTAGTGAGGCAACAGACACCATAACAGTTTCTTTCTGCTGCCCTAAATTTTTCACACTGGATTTTCTCTGCTCCTCCACACTTCTCAAGTGTTGCTGCTCTAGAATGAGCTCTCCACAAACCCAAGTCCCTTCAGTGATGTACCTGCTCCAGCATGGGTCCTCCATGGGCTGTAGTCTTTGGCATGGAACACTTTGTTCCAAGAATGCATCTCCAGCTACACATCTCCTTAGAAGTTTCCCCTTCTGAGTGTTTCCCAAGAGCATCTCCTCCAAACATCACTTCACGTATCTCCTGCCATAGTAGCTATTGCTTTTTCTTATATAAAAGTCTGAACAGCAGTAGTACATGCTTCTCTGATCCTTGAAGTACCATGGGCTATTTCCATCTGCTAGACCAGCTGGAGACAGCAGGAACAAGGACACTTCATAACTTCCTCCCACACATGGCACCTTTGCCAGCTGCCTGCTACTGAAGTCCTCACATTTATGCCCAGGACACATGAGAACATAACATAATGCTTTCAACAATGATAAGTATACAGTCTTTTCCTTTATATAAAAATATCAATCTTTCCAAGCTCCTCTGGGGTTCTCAGCACTGGTGCCACAGCATAGGTCCTCTACAGGGTGCAGTCCCTCCAGCAGAATCTATGCTAGAGGCCAGATTCCATTTAGAGGGGTCCATGCTCAGCTATGGGTCACAGTCCTTTAGCAGTAAGTACCCCAGCTCCAGCACAGCTCTTCTATGGGCTATAACCCCTTTGAAAGTGTCCTGCTTTGGGGTAGAACCTCCACAGGAGTGTCCTGGAATGTCCTTATTGCAGCAACTCCTACTGCAAGACTTTAGCTAAACTGGGGCTCATCACAAACTGGATAACAGGATCTCTCTTTCCTCGCCAAATTCCACTTCAGGAAAAATGCAAGCTTGAAAATTTTGTTCTGCTACCATGTAAAAAAAGAGGCATGCAAGTATAGCCATAGTGCAACTGCGGAATGCCAGACACAACTCCTGAAGGTTTCAGTATGAGTCAAGCAGAAATCGCTTTATTCCGCGTTACAGCGCTCTATATACCTAGTACATTTCCGCAAACTCTTTAGCCACACATACGCATACACTACAATTGGTTACATGCTACTGTCCACACATCTTCTACTGCACTTGGCTGGTTGTGGATAACGGGCATGCATTCACACCATTGGTCTGTGCACAAGTCCTTCTTTCACACTGACAGGCTCAATTACAATTCCATCTCGCCCAACTTTCTCATGCTTGCTGTTCAAGGACCTTCCAGGATTACATTCCTTCAGATCAGGGAGTATCCACTATCTTCTTTAGCTCAGCTCTTCGTAGTCGCTTCCCATTGGAAAGCCTCCATCCCTTAGATACGTTCCCATATGCAACGATAAATATGCATACACATCTGAAACAGACAAAGCTCATGCTGGCAAATCGAAGACAAGCAAACTCCATTTGAACTCAGTTCTCTCACACACCAAACCACTACTCTATTTAGGACTTCCCATGCTAAACCCTGAGCTTTGCCAAACACAGCCTCAGCCTTGGGAGCTTCACCAAATACAATAGTAGCCACAGCACTATTTTAACTGACAGCAATTCTCATCTGAGGTGAACCTCCTAAGGAAATAAGGTTTATAGCATAAGGCCATGGGGCACATTCCTATCTACCTGCCCTTTTTATAATTCCTGATCATATTGGCCAAAGACAGCAAACATCTTTACAGAGAACATTCTATCAGCCATACTATCAGACTAGCAGGAAGGCTAAAGGATAAATTAAAAAAATAAACATTACAGCATAAATTAAATATTGGTTAATTCAATGCACGAAAGACATCATAAATGCCACAACATGGACAAACTAAAGGTTTTATTTCTCCTTAGACAACTGACCAACCAAACACAGGGGACAAATCCAGAGGAAACTACTTTTAAGGCAGAGAACCTTCCAGGTATTCAGTGAAACCCAATTTATACAAAGGCCCAAGCCAGTGAAGTTTGGGCCACCTTTTTCATTCTGTAACAAAATTCTGCCAATGTCAGTGGTTGAAATATTATATGGAAGTTTTTCTGCATGTTTTAGAATCATAAAAAAAGAAAACTTGAATGAGTTGAGGAAAGAGGACTGAGTATACACAATCTGCCTGGGCAGGTTAACAAGGAAAGAGAAATACAGGTAATCTGAATACCCACACCAAAATAGCTAAAGAGGTAAGTAATCAGCTGTAAAAGTGGTGACTACAAGTACAGAATTGCTCGCTTAGTACAACAGATAGGAAAAGTGGTGACTGAGGAAAATGCACAAAGCAACGAAAGGCATATTTGGATTAATAGTACAATACAGTCCAATAACATTTAAAAATCATTCAAGTATTTAATACTGTGTTATACTATTTAGACGCATACAAACAAATTGACTGCCGCTGTGATTGCTTTTCCCACCTCTTCAGCCACCATTCAGTCATTAACTGTTGCTTTCTAATGGTATATATACATACACAGTATCATATACATGCATTACATATATTTAAAGATATATGTGCATACAGACATACACACATAGAACCACTCAAACACAATCCAGCTGGTCTACAGAAAGCTGCTGCCAAGAGTCTACTTTCCCACAAGACCCTCTAGAGCAGCCTGAAGACAGTTAGATTACTGTGATGACTACAGCAAGCTACAGTGTTTCCCAGAGGACTCTCTAAAAATCTCACTATAAATGACATAAACACTCCTACACTAGCTAATGGGAAACACCCAAAGCATGTCCCTCCTTGTGCTTGGTGTCAGTTCCGTGTATTTTTATGACACTGTATCTAAATTTAGTCATGCACATTTTAGGGACTGACCTGAAAACCCCTTCTACTCGTGTGCACGTTAAAAACAAACAAAAAATGCCCAGTAAGCCTAAAGACCCCTACCACTTTCTGCTCTAGCAGTGACCTCTCGTGGGCAGGGTGGAAAATAACATTTCCTCTTTTCCCATCAGTACTCTTGAACAACATGCCTTCCAAAAGCAGCAAATCTGTGCTTCTAAATTCGACCTGCTTAAAGAACGCCCAGTACTTTGCAGCTTGGCAGGAAAATAACTGCAAGCTAAGAAAGCAGTAGAAAGGATAAGAAGGAAGATCCTCTCACCAACACTATTTAAAAGGAGTGATCTCTGCAATATTATAAACAGTGCTATGAAAGCATTAGTTCAGTGCTCAATAGCTGTCCAATAAAAGAAACAAAAGCTTAGCAGACTTTAGAAAGTATTAGAAAAAAAGAATACAAAACACAGCAGTAAAGTGTCACTACATAAATCCACAATACAAAACATCACTCTATAAATCCACAATAAGTATACCTCTTGAATGCCGTTATGTCTTCTCCTCCATCTGACAGAGGATACAACGAAATAGAGAAAAAAAAAAAAGACAATAAAGGGAAAAAAAAGGAGTAGAGCAGCTGCTATGTAAAAGCAGCAAAATGTATAGGACTTAGAGTAACAAATAAAAAGAGAATAAAAGTTTATGGATTGACTAGGGAAAGCGAATATAGAACCCTTATTTCTTCAAGTTTGAAAAGAGAAGGGGATCATCAAAATATAGTCAATCAAATCAAACATTTAAAACGAGAAAATATCTATTCATGCAGTATATCCTCAATTTGCAAAGCCACAACATTTTAAAGAAGGATGCAAGTTTACTTAAGATTTAGAAATAACTAGCAAAGAAGATTTTGAGAGAAATCAGACAAAAAAAGGGAGCATCAGTCTATGAGGAACTGTTAAATGTCAAATTCAGAAAGACTTGGAGCTACAAACCGCTGGAAGCAGGGAGAGGGTACCCAAAGAAGCACTCTGTTATAGTACATTTCTCTAGGAATCTGCTATTATCTTTTTTTGGCAGTTATACTGAACTAGATAGACTCATCTGGTCTAATAGAAAGATTTGTTTAGTGTACCCTGTAATTCTACCACAAAGCTATGCCACTAAAATTGAACACCAAGTGAACCTAAATTATGCCTGCTGCTTTCATCATTTTCATTTTCATATGCTTTAAATACACATGATGGGGGGAAGTCATCTCAATAGAAACTACTAGATGCCTCATCCATAAATAAAAATTAAATGTATTTGTTAAAACTCACCACTGAGGTTGCAATATCAGAGCCCCAAAGACTGGAAATGTCACAGTTAAGGTTATACACTGGCTTAATTTGTTACCTTGGATGTTGTATTGTGTACTGCATTACAAAACATAAGCAACATTCACATTCATCTCTCTGTGCCTTAGAGAAAATGTTTTGAGGAATAAATAATGATAAATATTATTACAATTTCTGCAAGAACCAGTCCTATTAAACTAAATCATCAATGATTTGGATGAGGGGACAGAGTGCACCTTCAGCAAGTTTGCAGATGATGCAAAGCTGGGTGGAGTGGCCAACACTCCAGAGGGCTGTGCTACCATTCAGGCAGCAGGTTGGAGAGTTGGGCAGAGAGGAACCTCATGAGGTTCAACAAAGGCAGGTGCAGGGTCCTGCACCTGGAGAGGGATAACCCCAGGCACCAGCATAGAATAGGGGTTGACCTACTGGAAAGCAGCTCCATGGAGCACGACTTGGGAGCTCTGATTGACAAGTTAACCATTAGCCAAAATGTGCCCTTGTGACTAAGAAGGCCTATTGGATGTGGCCTGCATTAGGAGGAATGTTGCCAGCAGGTCAAGGGAGGTGATCTTGCCCCTCTACTCAGCTCTGATGAGGCTACACCTGGAGTATTGTGTGCAGTTCTGGGCTCCCAAGAACAAGGGGGATGTGGAACTTCTAATAGTTCCACACCTACATACACTTACTTCCAGCAGAAGTGACAATGATGATTAAGGGACTACAGCATCTACCCTATGAGGAAAGACTAAGTGAGCTGGGTCTGTTTAACCTACAGAAGATGGAGAGGGGATCTTATCAATAAGTACAAATACCTGAGGGGAAGATGTAAAGAGGATGGGGTCAAACTCTTCTCAGTGGTGGCCACCAACAGGAAAAGGGGCAATGGGTAGAAATTAAAACTCAGGAAGTTTCATCTGCGTATGAGTAAGAACTTCTTGGAACAGGTTGCCCAGAGAGGTTGTGCAGTCTCTTTCTTTGGAGATCTTCAACTTAAGTGGGTGCATTCCCATGCAAGGTGCTCTAGGTGACTCTGCTTAAACAGGGGAGTAGGAATAGATGAGCTCTAGCAGTTCTTCCAATGTAAACCATTCTGTGATTCTGTGGAAACTGAAGACTTTCAGCAACATCAGCTGAACACTACTGTGATGCTTCTCTTACCAGTATTTCCATCTGCTCTGGACAGTTTGTTTAAACCAAACACTTTACATCAGTGTTCACCACCTGCAAGTTTTCCACTGAGTAGCTGTCTGAAATAAGTTTCTTCATTATTCTCAATGTTGTAAATGAAGTTACAGAAAAAGTAGCTCTTTAAATAGAGAAAAAAAAGATTATGATGAGCACTCCCAGAACAATAAGTCATTTCAAATTGACTTACATCAGTAGAGCATTGCCTTTGCCAGTTTTCTTGTGTTTGCTATCTGTAAATGCAAACAGTCCATTGTCCATGCATGAATATAATAATTATTCATCTCTGCACTCCATGCGAGACAATCCAAAATGTACTTTAGTTTACTACACTAAGTAACACTTTACAGTACTACACCACAGGATTTGAATAACATACAGTAAATCAATTATATGCCACAAAATTTAGATCAAACTAGGTATTTGTTACAATTTGTTATGGTACTAAAGTTATGATTCTATGGGAAAAAAACTTAAACAAAAACCATTAACAGTTAAGGATCAAATTAATAATATGCACTTAACTTCTGGGTTTTGCTAGCTTTGAATGTGTGACTTGATAAACTTACAATGAGCGAATTTACCTTCACAAAATTGATTAAATTACAATGAAATTGATAAACTTACAATGAGCGAATTTACTTTCACAGAAATAAATAATCCATAAAAAAACAATGTGAAAAGGCAAGATCAGAAAATCTAAACAATTGCATGCACCCAACTCCTCCCAATAGTATAAAACATTATTGCGAGTAAGTTGTACATCTAAGAGCAACATGAGGCACCATTCGAGTTAAACTGTTTGGCTATGGTTTTATAGTTGCTTGGTGACAGCAGAGAAACAGATTTTCATCTTTTGTTTCAGCAATGACTGTGATGTAATGGAAAGAGTTGTGTGCTTCTCCTAATCTTGTTTTTTTGTCCTTCCTTGGACTTTTTGATCTGCTATATTTTTTTCACTCTCACCTGCTCTCCTACGCTTTATATTTATCATCTACTCAGTCCCAAACTTCACGTCATATTTCTCCAATCCTACTAGGATTGTATCTTTGACACGCTAATCATTTGTCCACTTTCTCCCAGTCCCTCCTTTCCTGATGTCACAATCAACAGAGGCAAATAATAGGCAACTTGACAGAGAAAACAAGATGTTCTGTCACTCACTGTATCTCCTCTCCCAGGCCCAATTAAAACCAGGTTTCTCACCTATCTCACCTACCTCTATCAAGGCAACTTGGCTTTCTCACAAAACTAAAAGCTCCCTTGATTCAAGGAATTTCTTCCTTCTCTTTTCTTGGAGTCATCAGAACATTGCACTGAAAACAGAAGACCTAAATATCTCCTCAATCTAGTGCACAAACCTTACTCTGCCTTAAACTGCACCATCCTTTATAGTGCTCTGTCAAAATTTAACCAAAATAAAGCAAAGTACTATGCCAAATTCAGGTAAGGTTCCTTCTTTGGTCTTTAAATAATAATTATTATTATTTATTTTGAAACATAGCTCATCCCTCCTGTCAAAAAATCAAGGCAATGCCTCTACACAAAAGCCTGGAGCACCTCAGAACAATTAAATTCTCAAATTTAGAAGTGGGATAAATGACACATTTCCTCATGTCTAACAGCCACAGCGCACAGAACTGTCACAAGACACCACCTGATAGGAAGTTTGCATGCAACTTGTTTGTCTGTCTAATCCACCTTTTTGATTTTAGAAACAGCATGTGCTATTTTAGTTGGCATTTTTTACAATAATTCATCTTAGGGCAGATAGAAAACAAAGCTCAAAAAAGTCAACAGTAACTAAGAAAATCGTTTTATTTCGCACGTGATAATATGAATAGGTGGCAGTACTGCCTCTACTTATCAGAAAAGACATCTTACAGTTCATTTTGAACTGTGATGTTCTTCAAATCACTTAGGGAGAGCACTTATTAGAACATAATGAAAGGTTTGTTTCGAGAGGATAGTGAGAAAATGTCTATAAAGTGTGACATATTGCCCTCTCACAAACTGTGAAGCAACATGGAAATTTTTAAAGAGAACTACCACACATCACTGAGATTCTTCTGTAATTAAAAAATGAGACAGTAACACTAGTGAACTATAGTTTACATTACTAACAGATTTTTACTCAATGTGTACACAGTTCTTCAAATTAGGTTACAGGGAAGCAGTTTAGAAAGCATGAGTAACCTCGGCAACTGTTACATGGGAAAAGTCTTTGCTGGTTTTGCTTCCTCCAGCTCAGCCTCCAACCAGCGGAATCTACGGTGACGGCGCAGAACTTCAATTGCTTTTTGTTCTAGAGGTGTTGGTTGAATACCCAGGTCCTCCAGACCAGGAAGATCAGTAAATGTCTTTTCAGTTTTGTTAAACTTTAAAAAAAGAGTATAAAAAAAAAAAAAAAAAAAAAGAGAAAGAGAAAGAGAGAGAGAGAGAGAGAGAGAGAAAGTCACTTGACAGAATGAAAAATGTTATAGTCAATGCAGTTATGAACATACTACAAAACACCATGTACTTATAGCTAGAATGACTTTTCTTTTATGGAAATCACAGGCGCTAGAAAAATTTGAACATATGTGAAAATTTTCTGTAAATGACAGGTCCTGAGAGATTCAACTGCAATTACCTAGATTTTCATTTGAAACGCTTAATTTAAAAAAGGCTGCTGAGGTTAAATGTTTCCCCCCACAAAAAATCCTACACTACAACACATTGCAACATCTTGTACTCAAAATGATTCTCAATAACAAATAAGTTCTCAGTTAGCTAATGGTAAAATCCTTGACCATTATTTTGTGTGTTTGGTTTTTTTGTTGGGAAGAAGGAACTATTCCACCTGTCTCTGCAGAACTAGGGGCAAATTTTCAGAGATATTAAACTCCCAATCTACTTCAATACAGTAAAAAAAAGGGGACTTGAAAATGAGCAGTAACAAATCCAAAAGTTTTCTTCCTTTTATCTAAACATTATCAGGAAATGTAGGTCAAATGGATAAAGGCATATTTGAACTGCAAACACATAAATCCTGATTTTCTAATTTGTCAAGAAAACTCAAGCTAAATAAACTCAGGCTTTAATAGAATCATAAAATCAATAAGGTTGGAAGGGACCGCTAAAGATCATCTAGTCGAACCCCCCTGCACATACAGGGTCACCTACAGCATGTTACACAGGATTGTGTCTGAGAGGGTTTTGAAGATCTCCAGAGAAGGAGACTCCACAACATCTCTTTGCAACCTGTTCCAGTGCTCTGTCACTCTCAGTGTTAAGAAATTTTCCCTTAAGTTCCTATGGAACTTTTGGTGTCATTTCTGTGGCCATTTCCTCCAGCCCTGTCACTGGCCACCACTGAAAAGAAGCTGGCCCTTCCTCCTCCTTGAGGTATTTGTGATTAGATCTGATTAGATCCCCTCTCAGCCTTCTTCAGGCTGAACAGGCCCAGCTCTCAGTCTCTCCTCACAGGGCACATGTTCCTGGCCCCTGATTATCCTCATAGCCCTGGGCTGGATTCTCTCCAATAGGTCCACATCCCTCTTGTACTGGGGAGCCCAGAACTGGACACAGTACTCCAGATGGGATCTCACCAAAGCTGAGTAGAGGGGCAGGATCACCTTCCTCGATCTGCTGGAGATGCTCTTAATGCACCCCAGAATCTCACTGGCCTTCTTGGCCACAAGGACATACTGCTGCCTCATGGTCAACTTGTTGTCCACCATGCCAACCTTTACTGGTGTCTGGCATTACTCCTCCCCAGGTACAGTACCTTCCATTTGCACTTGTTGAATTTTATGAGGTTTCTCATCATCCAGTTGTCCAGTCTGTCCAGGTCCCTCTGGACGACAAAGCAGACCTCTGGGGTTTCAGCTACTCCACCCAGTTTCATCATCAGCAAACTTGCTGGGGAAACACTCTGTGCCTTCACCCAGGTCACTGATGAATAAATTGAACAGGACTGGACTAAGCACTGACCCCTCGGGGACACCACTAATTGCGGGCCCCCAACTAGACTGCACCGCTGATCCCAACCCTCCAGGCTCTGCCATCCAGCCAGTTGTTATTCCACCTCACCATCCACTCATCCCACCCACACTTCTGGAGCTTGTCCAAGAGAATGCTGTGAGGGACGGTGCCAAAAGCCTTGCTGAGGTCAAGATAGATGACATCCATCGCTCTTCCCTCATTTACCCAGACAGTCATTGCATCATAGAAGGCTATCAAGTTAGCTAAGCATGATTTCCCCTTGGTGATTCCATGCTGACTACTCCTGAGCACCTTCTTGCCCTCCACATGTTTAGAGACCACAGCCAGGATGAGCTTTTCCATCATTTTTCCAGGGATGGAGGTGAGACTGACAGGCCTGTAGTTACCTGGGTCCTCCTTTTTGCTACTTTTATAGACTAGTGTGACGTTGTCTTTCTTCCAGTCTTCCAGCACCTTCCCTGTTCTCCAGGGCCTTTTGAAGATGATAGAAACTCGCTTAGCAATAACATCCACCAGCTCCCACACTCACTCTTGGGTGCATCCATCAGGGCCCATGGATTTGTGGGTATCAAGTTTACCTAACTGTTCTCTAACCCAATCTTCCTCTACCCAGTTGCAAGCCTTCCTCTCTCCATGCTTCTTCTCTAGAGTCTGAGATTCCAGAGGGCTGCTCTTAGTAAACACTGAAGGAAAAAAGGCATTCAGTAACTCTGCTTTTTCTGTGTCTTTCGTAACCAGTGCACTCATCCCGTTCACCAGTGGACCCATGTTTTCCCTAGTCTTCCTTTTACAATTGATATATTTGAAGAAGCTTTTCTTGTTAACATCCCTTGCCAGATGTAACTCCAAATGCACCTTAGCCTTCCTTGTTGCAACGCTGCGTTCCCTGACAACATTCCTATATTCCTCCCAAGGTGCCTGTCCTTTTTTTCACATTCTGTATACTTCCTTTTTCTGTTTGATTTTTGCCAGGTGCTCCTTGCTCATCCATGCAGGCCTCTTGCCCGCCCTGCCTGACTTTTTACTCATAAGGATGCACCGATCTTGAACTGGGAGGAAGTGATGCTTGAATACTAACCAGCTCTTATGGGCCCCTATCCCTTCTAGGGCCCTAGCCCATGCGATTCTTCCAAGTAGGTCTCTGAAAAGGCTAAAATCGGCCCTCTTGAAGTCCATGATTGCAAGACTACTTTTAGCCCTGCTTCCTCCTCGTTGGATCCTGAATTCCACAAATTCATAATCCAACACCAGTGCTACCCCCCACCTTCACATCTCCAACAAGTCCCTCTCTATTTGTTAGTACCAGGTCCAGTATCCCACCTCTCCTTGTTGGCTCCTCCACAACCTGCACCAAAAAGTTATCATCAATAAACCGTAGGAACCTTCAAGACAGGTTTTTGATAGGTTGGTTTACTCAATTTAAAGATTAGAACAGGCTATTTTTACAGTAAAATATATATACTTATTTTTATTACCATATTTTCAACATACATGACCTGTACCTTAGTGAACTGAGGTCCCTCTTACTGCATTATTCCCTGAAAGGTCTTAAATTAATCACATCTGATTTTGTGCAGATTATTTGAAGACGAAAAGCTCAGAAAGGCACTAAGAATCTGACATAAAATTACCTGCCATGCTGTACCTGAATTATAATGGTTTTAAGGGACTGGTGTAGAATTCTATGAAGTATTTATTACTCTATAAACTACAAAGGCAGTAAAAAGTTTTCAGAAGATGTTACAGCTACAGTCTGGGTGTCTCTACAGTCAACAGAGTGATGAGGGCAATTCTCTCTTGCATGGGGAAAGATCTGCACTTTTTAAAAAAGTTTTGTGCTACACCAGTAATAATATTTTTTACTATACTTACTGCACATGTTTTTCAAAATGTTTTACAACAGAATAGGAAGCTGATGTTAATTTCATAGAAAGTGAAATTTAAACATAGAAGCTAGTTGCTTATTCAATAAATAGCCCTATGAACAGGATCAAGTTCCAACAGATTCACAGTATTACCATCTTTCTAATTAAATTTGGGATGATCAGAACATAATAGGCTAATGATACTGCATGATAACAGAAGACATCAAAACTTTAACTTTGCGGGACAGTATCTGCAAGTTTCTTAGAACAGCATGTGTAGCATACAAGTGTCAAAGTGTACAACCCTACTTTTGCTAAACTGCATATAGGCCAGGTTTTGGCATTATTACTTGTTAAAGCTACCACTTCTTTACTTGCAGTATATTTCCTGCAGCTTATTTTTCCACATACTCCACGATTACCATACTTTAAGAAGTAAACAATAAACATGAAGCTGCAACTGCTTCATTAGTTATGGAGTCTAACAGTAAGTATGAATTTTGGCTGTAACCAGTGCAGTTAGAGTTGTTATAATTCCATTATCTGGATAATATAAGCATAATGCTATTCATTTGAATGCAGCCAGAGGTACCTGAACTCACCAGTTATTTAAAGGGGGAAGCAAAGGGAGAGAAAACAACAACAACAACAAAAACAATTAGTTGCACACTGGATCTCTACTTTGACTTTTCTGCGGTTTTTGTTTGTTTGGTATTTGTTTTTTTCCATTTGTTTATCTTGTTTGTTTTTTTTCCACTTGTTTGTTCTGTTTCTGAAAAAGCAAGTAGTCTTGAGCAGTTTTAATACCTGGAAGGATAAGTCCTCCCGTATTATGTTACCTTTGCTATATAACCTTGTCAGCAGTTGTTTCAAATTTACTAGATATGTTTAAAGAAAGTTAACTACTCCTTCTCTACTCATGCGGGTAATAATGACTGCATTATAATGACACCCTAAATAATATAATAATAAAAAGTTAGTCTGTGTTTCCTGCTCTTTTCAAGACTACCACAGAGGACTGTCCAGACTGCTTTGACAGTGCAGTGCAGCAGGTCTGGACAGATAATTGTGATATTACAGGAGAGTAGCTGAAGTAACAGTAAGGTAAAACACAATCATTTTTGAGGAAAGCAACATACAAACATATTGAAAAATGTAAGCTGTTGTACACATAGCATGTAATACTCACATAGTTTGAAAGCAATTCTTCATAATCAAATTCTAGCCAATAAACTGAATGGAATGTGCACGCATTTCATGCAGCACGTGCATGCATTTCAGTACTTCCTGAATTGCAAACTTATAAGTTGAGTTTACAAGCACCGAGCAAAACATTCCCAAGAATAACTTTACGGCTGCCCTACACTTACCCGATCCACTTTGTCTCGTGTTAACCATGGTTCAAATGGATTAATCTCAAAGCATCTTGCAATTAAACTGCAATCAGAAAGAGTATTATAAAAGCATAGTCATTATGTAGGAGCACAGAAGAGCATTTCAGACTCAACTTGCTCAGAGTGAGCAAGGGGTCATAGCTCCTCTTCTAAACTAAAGAATAATTTAAGCTACTAACAAGCAAATAAGCAAATTCTTAACGGTTTTTCTGGAAACTCTAACTTTGCCACTAAATTCCTCAAAACCCTATTCTTCCACTCCTGCAGGGAATGGATGAGCAGATACTTGGAAATAACTGTGCCTCGGTGAGTGAGGAAAGTAAACCTCCATTTTCAATTTCCCCCACACTATAAGGTTCAGTCTTGCCTGCACCTCTGCTTTAAATTCTGAGCACAGGTAGTAATTCATTTAGTCACAAACTTTGATTCATTGCCTCCACGGGAAAAAATGCTTGCTGACAACTAAATAATTTAACAGCCATAGAGATAAGATGATGGAATATGGAGCAATCTGCATCTATAAAAAGGATGAAGATCAGAGTACTTGCAGTTTCCAGAAATGAAATTTCCTTTCAAAGTAAATTCGGCAGAAAAAAATATATATTTTTTTCCTCAGTGTCTCAGGAAAAACATTATATAAGGTAGAGTATCTTACAGAAGTGCTCATGTGGTAGCCTAGGAGCTCAGATAATTAAGTTATTCCACATAAGCAGAGCTAGACTTGCCAGTCTTAGACGCATCCTTATAGCATTTCTGCTTCCAGGACAGTAGTGTTCAACAGACAGGAAGAACAGCTGACAGTAGCAATACACTAAACAGCTGTATAAAATTTGTCAGAGCCTACAGTCAATGGCATACACACAGATTTTTCTCTGTGATATTATTAAAAATTCACTTAATTTTCTAGTAATAGTCTGTACTTGGGGTCTTTTACTTCTTGACTCAGCAAAAGCAATGCCACCTAAAAACTCTGTAATAAATAGTTTTGTTAAGTAGTCTTTTACTTGTACACATTTAATATCCTGGTTCCTAATAGTCAGACTTGTTGCTGGGCAGAAGACTCAAAGTTAAATCATGAGTACTTAGGGAAAAGCCAGCTTCACAACACTACAATATTGAATGACATTGATAATGTTAAATGAACAATGCAACAGTTATTTACATTTCTATGCTACTACATGAATTCTTAAAGAACTCCACTTACTGATAAAGGGGACGTGGAAGTGGATATGGAAAAAAGGTTCGAAAAGAAACAGCATAGATGTACTCCACCAAGTCATAAAGGAGGTATCGATTAGGTCTGAAAAACAATCAAACAAACCAAAAAGCAATAAACGGTATAGACTGTTCTTTATTTTCTTCTTTTTCAGGTTGGCAGTGTTCAATTTTTTTGTCTCTTGTTGCAAATATTTAACCTACACCTATCAATGGCCTGCTTTCTTTATTCTAAATGATTTGTCATTTTCTTCAAAAAGGAAAACAAAGTCTGGCTCTGAAGATTCTATACTGTTTGAAACAAAGGGAAATTAAGTTAGAAAAACCTATCATTCAACACCACTAACAATGGTGGTAACAATATACTTCATCAGTTGCAAAATTCCTTCAACAATGACATTTGTTCTGAATACTTTAAAAAAATAGTTTTGAAGTGCTTCCTCCATGCAAGGACTGACTCAAATTCTGAATACTAGATTTTCAACACCGGAACAGGACTGAATTTGTAGAAATTCATTCATCAGCTTGCAACAGACAGAAGCCAGAAAACAAACAGTGAACTTCAGCCTTGTTAACAAAACATTCCTTCTTTGGTAACAAACTACAGCAGAAATCAATTCACTTAACTACGAACATGGTGTTCCCTCTGAGAGCAAAAGGAAGAAACAAAGATAAATTCTGCCAAAAGGATTCATTTATCCTCCAAAAAAAAGGGGAGGGATGAAGCTTCCTGCCTACTTGCAGTAGATAAACATATACCACTGGGAGTTCCCATTCCTTTCCTGTTAAGGCTTTGCCTTGGCACTGACGTTATATATGATTAACCCTGACAGAAAAATCTCCCTTGTCTTTTAAGGCAACTTGCTGGTATTTCAAAACATTCAAAAAATCTTTATGATAATACTCCAGGACATGTTGTTGAACTCTGACATGTCACTTGGCAGTTCAGCCTTCAAAATCTCATCTGGCTATTCATAATCAAAAGAGCAATAAGCACACCAAAAGGGTCTTTCTCCCAGTGATCTGCTACCACTTTTCAGCTAAGTGAAAGGCATCAATGAAATGACAATTGTGTTGTCAGACTGGAGCATAAGACCACACTTTTTTTTTTTTTTTTAATAGGAGACACTGAATTACTGTCCCAGAAGAATCTCACATCTGTGACGGCTAGAAAGTCTTCCAAGTCAGGTGCATTTTCGCATTGGTTGTGCCCATCTGATCCATTCAACATCTTTTTCATTCAAAAAAAGTCTTCTTGGATGCCTGCCTAGTATTGGTTTCCACTTACTGTTTAAGACAACATTTTACACCATCCCAGTGATTTGAAAGCAATTTCAGGTAACTTAATAATGTCATCATGGCTGTTAGTTCTTTCAGACTTTTGTGGGCTTCTTCATCTTACTTTGCCAGTTTTTCAGTAAAAAGTAACTCAGTACGACCCTAAAGAAGTTGAAAACCTCAGCCACTACACCAGCACAGCTAGCCTTATCCTCAACAGTTTAGTTAAAGTACTAAACCAAGTGAAAGACTAACCAGCAATCATTTCTAACACAGTAGCAAAGAGTTAGAGCATTGTAAGAGTGACAGAATATGAGTTGGGAAAAAAAAAGAAGTTGCTGACACTCCTTTTGCAAACTCCAGACACCAAACATATTTCTCGTGTAAAAGTAGGGAAAGACACAAAGATAAGCACACAATAGAAAGAAGCAATGTTTAGCATCATTTGCAACATGACTAGCAAGCAACTGTTTTCTTCCATGTAGGTAAAGCTCCTTTTGTCATATACACCGGAGGAAAACGAACTCCAGTGGCACATAACAGTACTGAAACATAAAACTTTACCTTTACTATGCTATTTTTTTTCTTAGAGTCAACTCTACTTGAAACTTTTTATGAACGGACTATTCAAAAGGGCCTACTGCCTCTATTTGTTCTTACTCTGGGTCATATTCCACACACTATAAGCAGACTTTTCTTCAAAGCTATAGCTTTCTCCATTAGGAGATCTGGCCCTGTTTTTAAATTCTGGAAAGATTTTGAGCAGAATGCTGAAGTTCGTGTATTCACAAATAAGGGGATCCCCCACAGTCTGGCTGAAGAGCAGGACAAAGGGAAGGGGGAGACTGAGCAGAGCCATGAGTTGAGTGAGACAAAAGAACATCTGCCAAGAGTTGGGAGCCTTAACAAATAAGGGAAATAAGGGAATTCCCCCACATTCTTCAGCAAGGGGGACACAGGAGTCAGGTGACTTTAGGTGTGAACAGATTGAGAGAGGCAGGGAATTTGGAATAGGTGGGCTAGGAAGACTGTATCTTCCAAGTACCTTGGCCAATGGGGAAAAGGAGAGGGCGTCCCTCGGTTGGGAAATTAGGATAAAAGGGGGGCTGTGTCCTCCAGCAATTTGAGAGACCCCACAAGGATATGCCCAGTGGACTCTCCCTTTATTCGAATAAAGTTTTAGGTCTCCTCTGTCTCCTTTTTGGACATTCAGTTCTTGACAGTGACATTTTCCGCACAATTTGTTTATTCTTTCAGTTCTTTTATGTGATACTGACTATACGCTGGGTTTTATCCTTCAATTCTGTAAAACAAATATCAGTTTTTAAGAAGTCCAGGAAGTAAGTTTTAAATCATGTCCAACAGGTACCTATCCTTCAACATCAGAAATGCTGAACTCAAACTATCTGCCCACAGACTGAAACTGTCTTTTTCACATATCTAGTTTGTCTAATAATTTTTTCAAGATGATCTATTGCTTTGTATGCATTTTTTTGTATGCACATTAACAGCAACAGGGCCCCAACAGTGCCTATTAGTGTATTCACAATAACAGCTTGAGTCATTTTTTCTCCCCAAAAGGAGGTGGATTTATTGCAGCACAGACTGCATGCATGGAAGGAGAAATTAAATGTGCATGCCAAAAAATGATGCCAAAAAGAAGTATTTCAGTTAATTAGAATCAGAAAAGTAACCTACCCAGCCAAGGCGTACGTTTTTCCTTTAGCATCAGGATCCTTAATTGCATTAATAATTGCCTTTGCAACATCAACTACCTGCAAATTGGGAAATTAACCATTAGAAAACAGGAATGTACAGACACACCCTTCTTCCAGAAGTGATCTGGGAGAAGGGGTAATTTTTCTCTCACACGTGAGAGAGTGCGTTTAGGATCGTCTTGTTTTTCAGTTAAACTTACATATATCGGTTGCTTCACTGTTTTTTTTCCCAGAGAAATAAGAGGTACACCACCAAACCAGCGCATGTCTGAACAGAGACACACATAAGTTTAGAATAAAACTGCTGAATCCTCTGAAAATAACTGATATGCTGCACTGTAGCAAAACAAATCCAGAGTACACCTATAGCAGGGATATTTCCTGAATAATTATTTTATGTAAATAAATAAATAAATAAATGAGAGTTAGAAAAGCAACAATATACCCCAAACAAACCAAAAAAAACCTAAAACTACTACTATCCCACTTCAGTACCTGTTTTCAACTAACATTCATTTTTTTAAATCAAAAAACACCAGACAATTGTGTTTACCGCTTAATAATGGTTCAGAGATCTCAACTTCATGAGACAGAAACAAATCCTCCTCTATGTTATCTAGCAATTTTGCTGATGATACAGCCATTACTGTTGCTTTGTATGAGCCCAGAACAACTCAAATCAATTTTTACATTCCAGCACTACCAATGTGAAAATCCCATTTGAGAGAGAAGATTTCAAACCTTAGCTCAGCATAGAGCAATCTAAATAAACAACAATAATACATGAAAATCATCAAATTTAGTCTAACTTGATTAAGAAACTAAGAATTCAGAAGCTACCATTTCATCATATTTCATTACCCAGTGTGCAATACAGCTAACAGTATTTCCAATAAAAATACACCTTCCTACTTTTCAAAAAGACAATAACGGTATCTTGCCCTTTTTCCTCTAGATATAGGTAAACAGGAATATTTCAAGAATACATACTTGCATAATGATTGAGAAAGCGGTCCTCTCTCCCAAACATCTCAGATGGCTTCAAAATTATAACATCTGGAAATTCTTCCTTTACTGCTTTCTCTCCAACTGCCTGTCATTAAATTCAGATGAACATAAGTAACAGTTGTTAATTAGACCCAATCTGAATAGGGTAAAATAGGATGCCCATTTGGAACTTAGCACATCTTGACTACAGTACTCAGTGAAACAATACTGTCAACAGCACAAAACTGTTTGACCAATAGAGACCAATAGAGAAGCATTTGAGAAGAAGGTCTCACAGCAAGCCCACAAAGTCCCATAAGCATGTAGATAATTTCTAAATGAGATTTACTACAGTCTCAGCAGTGAAATGACTAAGCTCAAAAAGTGAAGAAAGTACTAGGTATTTCTCGAGCTTATCAGTTGCTCCAAGTCATGCTTTGCCATAACTGAGACCAGGATTTGGAAGAAATCAAGAACCCTACCCTATAACCCTACTATATTATTGGAACACTCCCCAAATAGCTTATGTACAACTTAAAAAACAGTGGCAGCTGTCTAACTAGAGTCATAGCATATAGAGTCATTGCACAGCGGTGGACACCGTGTTTTAAATCTGCTTTGAAAATTGTGTTCATACTACAAGCTAAAACAACAGAAACCAATGGGCTTAAAAAAATGTGAAACGGGGACAGTATTCATCTAGTGAGGAAAAAAAAGTATGAAAAAACCTATACCAGAAACTGATACCTCCTAATTAAATTAAAAAAAAAAAAACCGATATCTGTTTCAGTACTAAAAAAAAAAAAAAAAAAAAAAAGATAACAAAGCCACCACAAAGACCCTTAACTGTATAAATAATTTGTCACTACAGTAGTCATTCTGGTCTTAACTATTTACTTACATTTGCTAGGTCAGTCCAATCTGAAATGTTAGGATTGATTACAGAATCCATTCCATCACCAATCTAGTTTCCCTTTCATAGTGACAGTAATTGTAAATGCAGAACATATTCAAGGATCCAAGTGAGGAAGGGTTTTAAGGAATAGATAATCAACTTCCCTTCAAAGAAGATGAAGTACTAACCAGGATTTGAAACTGTGTGCTTGCTAGAACTAAAGTCCACAACACACACAAACTATTTTCAGTTGAGAATTCTTTAGTAGTGAAAATTCATACAGAGATTTTCTTTACATATACCCAGTTAAAAAAAACCACACGTTTTTAAAAGTATACTTAATAGAATTCCATACTTACTTTACTTCTGAGGTATTTGGAAGGACTCTTCATGTTAGCATTCAGATGAGATATATGCACAAGTGTTTCCAGACCAGCTTCTCTAGTTACCTGGGCAATACTTCTAGGAATATTTACAAATTCATCTTCAAAACTGAAGTTTCTAAAATAAGACAAATATCAATTTTACGAGCAACACTGGCTGCCAAACAACCAACAAAAAGCAACATGCTCATTGTTCAGTTATCACTGGAATATATTTCACAAACTATTTTGACACCCTTTGTTAGTGACCTTCCTTTACTGAGTCTTAATAAGACAGAACGCAAATCAAATATAACAGAAAGTTGCAGTTATGGCAATAACATTAACTCTTTTTTTTCCCTCTATTGAGATTAAATCAATTTGAAAAACTCTCTTGCCCATTTATCTGTGACAAATAAATATTCCTGCAAATTGAAAACAATTTTTAAAGAAGTTCTGCTTTTTTAAAGTCTGTGCAAAGTTGTCAATTTTCACAACCCTTATCTAAAATGCGAGTCAATGCCTTCAATTAGAGGAGTTCAAGAATCCTGAGCAGGATGCTAGATTTGGAAACTAGACAAAAACAGACTAAAGAACTCACAGGTACTAAAACCAATGGAAGATTTTAGATAGATAGAGCAATCACAACAGTATCATAGCAGCTGTAAGGGACTTCAGGGAAACCATGCAGAAGAATTTTCAGTTTATGGCATTCAAGTTGCCTAAATTAGGGGATTCAAGTGTAATTTTGCTTGGCATCTGATCAAAAATAATACAGCAGCTCAGTCTCCAAGCAAACCTGGGACTATAGCCTGGCAACAACTCCCAAATTCCTTCCAATGATCTCAAGACTGACAGGGGCAGGGGGAGGGGGGTGGAAGAAGGACAGGGGAAAAAGGGAGGCACAATTGAATTCTCATGTTTCAACATTGCCCTTGTAAGCACCCTGTTCCATCTTCTACATTTGCTTTTGGGTAACAGTCATTTTGTTCAAATGCCTGTCTCCGTCCTTATCTACTCCCACAACTCTTCAGATCTCTCCAGAGTCTACAGAAAGCCTTAATTTTTAAAAAAAAGTTAATGTTAGACCCATTAATAGCTAATCTGATCCTGGGAACCATTACTTCTGTTCCACTCACAAAAATAGATTTTAGAAACACACAAGAACAAACATCACTCCTGTAGCTATGGACTTCTCAAACAACACAGTATACAAAGATGAGACTGTATTCTAGTACCAGGCAAGAAGGAATTATTAAACGACAGCCTTTAGTTTTTCACCAATTTGCATTTCTAACCTTACATTTTTTTTATTTTAACCCTGCTTATGTTGTTCATATATTTTGGCCATAGAATTTTATGGCAGGGTTCCAACATCTCCACATCACCTTTGATGTCAACATGACTCTTATCATATGTGAGAACTGCATCTGAGAAATACAGTAGCATTCATCTTAACACTTAAAAGTGCTTTACTTAGACCAAGACTCCTCTATTTTTGAACCTTCTCTACAGAACTTCAGACTACAACACCAAATGTCTACCCACAAAGATACGCAACAGAGGCACTAGGCTTTAAAATGTAGACTAAATTAAGATCTACATTGGTCTGTTACAATAGGAAAATTATACATATATACATACAAATATAGTTTTAATTTAAATATATATATGCATAGATATATGTACTAAATAAAGACAAATCACACAGTTAATGAGTACATACTCTGAGAGTTTTCCACTAAGAAGGGCTTAAATAAAGCAAACTTACTTGCAGGCAAAAAAAAAAAATGATTACAGGTATTTTTAACCTAAAACAAATATTATATTTCATGGATTTAAAAAAATGAACTATTTAGAAGATCAGCAAGTTGTAAGTACAGAAAAACGGTATAAGATGCTAATAGTATCTACACAAAAAGGAATGACATTATCAAGGAATGACATTATTAATCATACCCTTGGAAACGCTCCACTGGCTATTCCCATTTACTAACATTTGCCAGAGAATATCAGAAACTGGACTGAAGTTTATTATACTAGGTTGCAATTCATCAGTATACCAAAGTGAGAGGATGAAAGCTCACTTCTGTAACAACACAAATATAAGCTCAGAGATTTGTAAACCTCTATCACAGATAGGAAACCATGCACCAAACATCAGCAAAGTGTACAAAAGCAGTTTAAAGCAATCTAACTCTCTGACAGGGCAAGACATTAGATAATTTGGAAAGTATGTTCTTTCTAAGAGCATATCATAAGAAAAACTCCAGTTAATCATTCAAAGAAATGGAAGCGCTTTTATGCACAAGATTTCAGTCTTGTTTCTTCACGTAAGGTCAATGAAAAATCAGTTTCACTGTGTCATGTAAACATGCTGCAAAAGGTTGCTATAATGTCCAGTACATGTTGCAAATCCATCCATTAAAAAAAAAAAAGAATTACTTTGTTTCCCACTCCTTTCCAACAAGATTAATGACCACATTGCTGTGTTCCACGGCTCTTCGGATAGAGTATTTATCTTTACTGTCCCACTCCTGTAAAAAAGAATCGAATGGGAAACAGCTGAGATTGTATGCAAACAGGTATTATCAAAGAAAGTTCTTTCAAATTACTACCATTTAGAGGTTAAAAAATAACGGGAGTTCTGACTTTGAGAATTGTTAATGGATTTCCTTGTATAGCAATGGTATTGTGTTTGATCAAATGCCAAAGTGAAACACTTACTAAGAAAAGAAGTTGCCCCAGGTCACCCATCGGTCGCAGATACATGAGGTCATACTGATCACAGCGATAGGGGATGATTACTTGAGATCCAATGCGACCTAAGTGTTCAGAAAACTTTTCATTTATATCAAACTACTACATAGTTTTAAGGAGATAATCTTCTCAATGTATGAGATTTATTTACTGACATTAAAACACAACAAATAAATATAGGTAATTTGAATATTCACCTGCAATGCTAAAAGTAGCATAGAAGCTTCTCAACATACAGTATCATAGACATTCATAAGCAAGGATGTTCCTGAATAGTTGGGTGAACTAATAGTCAAATACACTTATAAAGCAAAAGATTTTTTCAATCAATACATGTTACAAACATAGTGCAATACCTAAAAATGTCTCCCTTCTAAGAAAGGCAAAGGAAGGAAGGAAAAATAAAGAAGAAAGAATTATTTAAAAATACTCCATAACTTCAATCCTAACGAATTATGATCAAATTCCATATTGCTGCAAACATTTTAGCTGAATATTCTAATATAGCTGAAAACTGAAGAATCAATTAGGAGACTGCCTACTTCTTAGAATTACATCTCATAAGCTCAAAAAAAAAAAAAAGAGAAGGATTTATCAACAATGACTTGTGCAACATCCAAAAGTTTTTGCATTTTCTTAAAATAAAACTTGGCAGTTTTCACTACTTTTCACACAGATATTACACAGAACATATCTATACTCCTCAGTTTTTAAGATAAAAAAAAAAAAACTAGAGCTATTCTGTAACCTGAAGAAATACTAGAGACATTGGTTAATTGGTACTCCGTAGATATTACCTAAACGATTGACAACATATCGTCCCAAGAACCCTGTAGCTCCAAAGACAGTGGCCACAATGCCGCTAACAGAGGACCTTCCACTTCTTCCATGAGGGATGATGGCATGATGAACTTGGTGGTGTTTCTGCAATCTAGGTGGCAATGCAGATAATGCAGAAATGCCAGAGCCTGCAACACAAAATGGGAGACAGCATGTGTTTTAAATAAAGAGTTATTATTGCCAATATTACTATAATGTCAAAGTGAAGGCTATTTTCTCATTACAGATCTATTTTTTTCTCCAATCCGCCTTAGTAAAATTGCCCATGCCCAAACTTCTGCCAGACTACCTCAAGGAAACCTGGATATGTCAGAGGGCTTGAAAGCGCTGTGGATAAAATTCAAAGACAAAACTAAGTCACAGAAGAAGCAGAATGGTTCCTAAACAGCAAATAAAGCTTAACTGGCTAGCATTAGCACATGATGTATGAGTTCTGGCATAAAAAGGTAAGTGAATAAGGACTACTAAAACCATGCTGCCTACAGTCAGGGCCCACCTGAGTACAGTACAAGCCAGGTCTCCCACACCATACTCCCAGATCTGGGACTTGTGGCACAAATACATCAGAATGGCTCTAGGTGCAGTAAGCATACTTCTTAATTTAAAGACGACATTCTTAACAGTTGGAGGAGACAACAATTCTCCAGGCTGACAGTCCTACAGTGATGACGGCAAAGAGATGCAAAGAGCCAGACCTGTGTGGTACAGGCCTATTTTCTCAAGAAAGAGATCAAGCTATGAATAGCTAAAAATCACTGAAAAAAGAATTGATAGTATTGTGATATAAATTGACAAGGTAGCCTGAATAGAGAGTGTGAAGAGAAGAAACCTGCTTCCTTTGCAACTACATTAGGAAAAAAAAAAAAAAAGGAAAAAATAAACTCTTTTTGAGAGATTCTTGAAATTAAGTTACTGCATGTCCACACTCTTACTTTCCAAGGGCAGGTGAAAAAGCAATTAATGGATGAGGTGTAGAGCGCACAAGCACACTACAGGCATACTGCAGTTGACAAAACCAGGCTGTAAGAGCTATCATTATAAAATAAGCTTGAGGATGTAACAGAAGAAACAGCGTCTGACATTAACCAATCATGACCACAAGTAATTTATGGTTAAATATAAACAAGTTTCACCTCCCCATCAATCTAACTGACAAGAATCATAGTGAAAACATGAGTAGTATTTGATATTAGAATGACAGACGTTTAAGGGGATTACAAAAAAAATTCTACTTGAGCAATGAGCAAGCTAACTTGATTTCAGTGGTGTAAGGAGGAGTATCTGTGGCCAAAAGTTTGTCTAACCTTCTCTCTCCTTCCCCTAAAAAGGCAGCTAAACACCCAACTAAGAAAAGCAAGGCATAACGGATACACATTTAGACTTTTATCAAATTAATCTAATATGCTTGAAAATTACATTTTGTCCTGTTTCTGTTCAACAACTGGTATGAGATATTACCTACACAAACATCAGCTAAGCCTGTGAGTTACTAAAATGCAACTCTCCTATGAAAAGGAATCAATCTTAAGATGAGATTAGGTATTGAGTCTATCTCAAAGTGATGGTCCACAAAGATTATTACAGGACTGGAGTAGCCCTCATATGAGGAAAGGCTGAGAGAGCTAGATCTGCTTAACCTGGAGAAGACTTTCGAGGAGGAACGGTTAGGGTAAGAATTTTGCTTATCAATGTATACAAATATCTTAATGGTGTAAAGAAGATGAGGTCAGACTTTTTTTTTCAGTGATGAGCAACAACACCATGAGAAGCAATAGGCACAAGTGGAAATGCAGGAAACTCCACTTGAACACAGAAAATACCTTTTTACTGTGAGGGTGACAGAGGCTGTGTTGGTATTCATTCTTGGTGATACTGAGTAGCTGTGGGATTGATCCAAATGATCTTCAGAGGTCTCTTACAATCTCAATTACTTCACAATTCTTTAAAGGTAATATTATGGCAGACAGTTGGGTAAACTTTGCTACCTTCATTCTTACAGTGCTTAAATAACCATGTTTTTACTATTTATTTTTGTTTTCAGAGAGACACAATCACTCAAAGAAAATTGTTTTATTCTTTATAATTAGCAGGATTCCTTCACATGCACAAAATTGCTGCTTTGAGATGGTGAAAGATAAATCTGGGTGATCCATAGTACTTTTCAGTAGTTTGTTCACATACATTTCTCTTGAAGATAACGTGCCTAATATGGATATTTAAAGAATACGACTGTGAGCATATTATAAAATTCAGTATTAAACAGATCAACAGATCTTGCAAAAAGAACAAGAAAGTTAACTGAAAAAATAAATCTATATCTAACTGTTTTAATATTTTGTACTACTTCTATTTAAAAAAATGTTGATGGCAGACTCTATTGCTATCTCTATCACACTGAATAACATTCAATTACTGTCTTTTTTTTTGTTTACCTATGTGTCCATACACCCACTGTTACTTGCCTTACACTGCAAGTTCTTTATTGGTTTCCCTCTTTTTTTGCTTCATAACTGTACAGGAGCTCCACAGTTTATCACAATCCAAATAATCTGACTACATGCTTAACTACCACTGCAATATGAATAACAAAAACATGAAGCAATGAATAATTGAAAAAAAAATCAGCTGATTTGCTCTGTAGTTTTAAGTATAGGGAACCTCCAACAAAATCAAGCTACAGAAATTCTGTCTCTATATTCACAACCAGGAAAAGCCCATCTTTATGGAACCCTGCCAAAATATAAGACTTAGTAAACATTCAGGTCTTAGGTTAGATTAGAAGGGCTTAGTTAGCGTTTCCAGGCAATATATGCTGCATAAAACTTTTTGCCCTATAACCACATGTGACAAGACTTCTGCCCCAGAACAACAGGATTCTTCCTCACCTGACTACAATCTATTATTACTATTATTATTATTACTGGATATTTAATGTACAACCCTTATTGGATGTTAGTTATGACTCTGAGCATGCCTACAGACCTAAAACAAACTGTCAAGGTTACCTACAAAATCATAAAAATAATCCAGACCCTCAGTCTGCAGGATAATATCTCATACACAGAGACTTTGTCAGTCTCAGTGAAATATTGTTATTATTATGCACATAAGCTTGTAGCTCAAGCAAATTCTACACCTCACTGGGGGCTATAAACTGTAGTTGCCCAAAGAGAAATCAGGCAAAAACCTGTGCATCACTTCCACCAGCTGCTGCTCAGAGGCAGCCATAGGAGCTCAGCTCTACCCCAAGGACAGTGCAGTGAGATAAGGGCAGCTCACAGGTATAGGCTAGCACAGCACCGCACACCCTAGCACACCCTCCTTCCTTTCAAAGCAGAGCATAATGCACAGCAGCAACAGGCGCAGAAATGCCACATACTCTATCTTGGGAGGGAACGGGACCGCGCCCCGGAGCTGCTACTAGCCATTACAAACAGCCCCTACCAGTCTGTCCCGTCCTATCTCAGGCCGCCGAGGTGGAGAGCGCACGGGCAACCTGGATGCCAGTACTCCTCCAAGCAGAAGACATCGCGACTAAAGATAGGAAATGGCAGCTCGCGGACCGCCCTCCACAGCAGTGACACTCACCTGCCCTTGACAACAACGAGCCGCGAAGAAACCGTGGGCAAACCGCCGCCATCTTATCTTACCCACAAACCTTCGCGCTGGACGGAGAGCAGACAGGGCCAAACCTGCTCACGAGCGCATGCGCAGGAACCATAAGTTCGGGAGGAGAGGTTGGCGGGGAGAAAAGGCCGTTAGGAGAGCCGCGCAAAGCCGCAGTGCTCCTCTGCGGACTGCTTTAGAAGAGCCGCGCAGAGCTTCACTGCGCGTAGCGGGGCTGCTGCAGTCAGCGCTGTCTGCCGTGGCGGTTGGGCACAGCCCTCTCTGAGTTGCGATCGATAGTAGCAACTGGCGCTGCGTCCTCTACCCCGCTTCCTTCTGCTGCCTGCTTTAGGTATCTCTGCCAGGGTACCCAGCATGGTGGATTTAGACTCTGGAGGCTCTGGAGAGGTGGATTTTTAGAAGTACACAAGAGAGATTAATTTTATTGTGGATAGGACCCCCCAGCTCCTCCTGATGCAATTTCTTACTCTACTGTCTATAGGAATTGCTTAATGGGTGTTTGTGCCATCTTACAAATGTCAGTCCAGCTGGAAATGAGTCAAGTCCAGCAATTAATTGACAGTAACCTTTGGCTGATGCTGAGCTGGACTGATTTAAAATATTATAAGTAATTTATTATTTATATCTTGCATTATCTAGTCTCATTAAATTAACCATGAATGGAGATTAAGCAAATATTTTATATGTATATATTGCCTGTATTCTGTGGATACCTAGCCAATCTAAAATTCCTCATTCTCTCTGTCATCCTAGGTCTGCTCATCCATGCTGCTATGACTGCCATCTCCTATGGCTTTTTGTTCTTGATTTAACATGAATGAGAATCTCTAACTATGGAAATTTAGCCCACATTTATTTTTTTACAGTGCCATCCAAGGGAAGGGAATAAATAATAAATGATAAAAAAAAATCTAAGATGGGGCTAGAGCATATATTGAGACTAAGGCAAGAGGCTGTAAATGAGATAGATACATCTTCTACTTCAGGGTTGCCACCATATTTTGCTGTAATTTTAGAAGAGCTGATTTCCAGGGTTTATGCTTTCTCTATTTCTAAAAGAACACTTTGCTATTTAAACAGTGTGTTTATACACATAATATGTACAAGCTGTCCATAGATATTCATGTGTTAGAGTGACACAGTCATGAAAAGGTACTAAGGTAATGGATATATCCAAGTTGTTACAGCTCCAACTACAGTCAAATGAGCAAATTACAGAGAACTGGATTTGATTTTAAAAACAATTCAAAATGCTAAAGTGCTGATTAATGGCTCCTTTAAACCCCAGGGAAGTTAGAGCCAAACATCCAAATGCAACTCAGGGATACAGAACACCTAAGACATATGAGGATTTCCTAAAAGCTACATGAGTGTTTCTGGCATCTCTCGACATTCCCATTCCAGACAAAGGGCAAGCTATTTGCACATGCATATAGCTGAGGCATGACTTGGTTTCTAGGAGGCCCTGCACCGTTGGTCTCCTGGAACTCTCCTTACTGTTGCTGTGCAAACACCAGTGTCCCCAGAAGCATTATGATGTCACTGCTTCCCAGTTGGAGCAGAATAAGAGAGAGACCACAGAGTCTCTCTGGTGAGAAAAACTTAACTTGGTTATAAAACCATCCTTTGAAAGCCCTCTGGGACCAACACACCAATGCTGCTGAGGTAGGGAAATCTAATCAATTCTTTGTTTTACAAATGCTGATCATGGTTTAAGGTAAGAGACAAAGCCTTCTTATGGGCCTACTCAGAACCAAGTAAATCAAAGATGGCTAAATTTATGTGAGGGGAAAATGAGACCATGAATTACTACCTGGAGGCTCCGTTTGCGCTCTGGTTTCACCATCCTTTGTCTGGATGGCTCTGCAGCTTAAGAAACTACTAGGAAATAGTTTTAGATTACTTGCTTCTGAACCAAGAAGAAGCTCACCTCATAGTCTCCTTTATTCTTAATCTGATTTCTGCGAAAGAGTCTGTGAAGAACAGCAGACAGATGTCTTCCTTTGAAGAACTTCAGGCAGAAGATTCCCCTTCCTTTGAAATTCTACCTTCCTCTTCTGATGTGTTTCTCTGCTAAAGTGTTTAGGTGGCTTAGTCTGACATTCAGAAGGAAGGCAATCAGTATGGAAAGGAAGTACCTTTGTGTACACAGTACATGGCTGTGTTTCATCGATTTAATTTGCTAATGCCTATAAATTAAAAATGTTTTGTAAGATGTGATGTAACTTTCTCAAAGCATTGATGACTTCTGCCGCAATTAAGTCTTCCCAAGTGTGCAAGAAAGTAAATGCATGATACTGAGATCTAAGTGTGACAAGATATTTCCTGTGATGCTACTTATAAACTTGATTCAGAGGAAGCTTAAGTATTTACTAGAGATGGCAGAAGTCACAGGAAGTCACAGCATTGTCAGTGGATCAAGAACAATGCAGGAATTCAGGAACCCTGGAATGCCTTCTCAGTTCTACTGCTGGTCAGCTATGTGACTTCTGGAAGCCACATTACTTTCTTGTGTTTTAGCTTCCCAATCTATAAAGAGGAATAATCATACCTCTTTTGTGAAAAATTTAGAAATATAATAATGAAAAGCACTGTATTAGAACAACATACTGATATTATTGTCATTGGTTAACTTTATTTGCTGTAGATAGTATATTTTTGAAGTTGTATAGAATTCTAACTTTTACAATACTTTTTTTTCTCTTTTTTTCTGTATTTGTACAATAGTGCTATTATTTCTTTTATTAATGTAAGAACTGTAACCTAATTTATCCTAGCATCCCTACAACTTGTCTTTCTCATAATGTAACAGTAACAAACACTGAGAAAAAACAGTGTGACCACTTAACATATGACCCACATAAACATAATATTTTAGCATTGACATAAAAGTCTGTGTTTAGATAAACTAAAATCTACAGCAGGCTAAATTAAACCTCAGCTGAAAATGATATTAGACTAGATCACTGAGACTGAAAGTGTCACATGAAGAGGAAGCTGAAGGATGTACTGCAAGCACATTTCCTGGACCTCAGTGCCAAGTATAGAAGGAACAAGAGTTACCCTTAGGATCTAATGTGTCTGTTTTGCTCCAGTTGTAAACCCAAGGAAAGCAGTGCACACCGATTGCATAACTCCTGCCAGAACGATCTGTCCTGGTAGTTGAAACTTGTGCTGCTCTGGTCTCCACTCAGCATATCTGATCCACTCTCAGAGTCCAGTGTCCTTTTAGATATTCCAGATTTGGAATATCTAAACCTCCAGATTTGGAGGTTTAATGTTCAGTAGCAAATTTCCTTATTTGAGGTTATTTGATGTTATGTGAGATTTTGACTTAGCAGTTATAGCAATGTACTTAACTTGTAGTACAAGAAGAACTAAAGTAAGTAAGTGGGTATATATCTGAATAATAATACAAATGTATTTTTCATTGTGGATCTTACCATCAATACCTTAGGTGTTTAACATAGAATGAAAGACAGTTTGTGTTTGATGATAATTTTAACATCTTGTTTTGCTCCTTTTTTTCTGAAATCAGTTATACTTCTAGCATCTAGCGAGGTTTTGAAATTTTGATAATAGTGCTTCATTTGATTTATGTTGTTCTCAAATACATGGCAACATTTTTAGAAAATTAAAGGTTAGTGAAATTAGAGTGCTAGCATTACCATTTCTCAAAGATATCCTGGAAACAATTTTTCTCCATTTTAGACTCTGATTTTATATGGCTGCCTACATGAGTTGTTTTTGGAAATTGTGAAGAAAATCACAACCCTTCAGACTTTCGCAGGCATTCTAGGGAAAGTAAGTTATTTCAAAAACTTAATTTAATTACAACTCATTTCCAAAAGAATTAGGGGACATTTTCTAAAATTTAACCATTAAATCTGGACTTTCTATACCTTCATAATCTGTGCAAAATATACTTAGATACATGAATTTTCAAAATTTTCATGCTGCCCCTACAAAAGCATTATTTAGTTTTGATACTTGTATTTTCATTTTGTAAAGAAATTATCAGAAGGGTTTCATTTGCTCTGAAAGATTGCACTTTCACTGTGAATCTGTCCCATCTATCCAACCCCTTTATTCCATGAATGTAAACAAAGTGTAGCACTATCAGATTAAATCCTGACTTCTCTACTGAAAATTTGAAAATCTGGTATTTCTATAATTCACCACGTATTGAAAATACTTCATATCTGTGCCATTCTATTTTTTTTTTTTTTTACTGGTAGATGTCTGAAAATATTGACTGGTTGCAGAGCCAGAGAGGGCTCTGTAAAATGGATCGTTACACTCCTGGAGGCGAGAAAGAACACAATTGGACAGTAAGGAGTGTTTTTTGTTTGTTTGTTTGATTGATTTTTCCTAATTATTTTGCATATGCATTTGCACATAGAAAAATTACCCAAGAAGGTTAAAAAAAAAGGGGAGGGGCTCCATTTCCATATTTTTAAGAAAGTTGCACCTTTTAGTAAATTAACCAAAAAAACCCACTTTGCATTGAAATGCAATATCAAATATTTGCATGTAACAACTCTGGACCCTTCTCATTGTTTTATTCAATCCATGATAATCCATGAATGTAGGTAAGTCTCTGTAATTTACATGAGATTATACTGCTGCCATACAATAAGGTATTTATTGCCTAAATAAAGGAAAGGAAAATTTTTCATTTTCTTGCACTGTAAATTAAGTAAGCACATGCAGAGAAAAAAACATCTATTTCCAAGTAGAAATGAAGGAAGAAAGACTAGGTGAAAAGAAGGTAGGAAAAAAAAGAATCTCCACCAGCAATATAATTTTTTTCTACTGAGTCTTTATGTCAGGCTCAGGCTTCAGCTTGCAGTATTTATAGCTTTTATAAATAATGGAAAAGATGGCAAAGTGAAAGGAACCTGTCTGAGGAAGTAGCACGTAGGAGAGAGCTGTATTCAGAGGTTTCACTAAAAGGATAGTGAAAAGTTACATAGGATTATATAGAATTGCGGTTCTTTACTCTGTATTCACCAATGTATGCCAGGGTAAATAAAAAATCTGTACAATATTCAAATGACATATAAATCCATACCTTATAACATAGAAATACAGGGAGGAAAGTAATCATTTGTGGCACAGCTGCAGGATAGAAGGCATCTAGCTGATGACATAGCTGTCCACTAAAGTATATGTCATATGTATTAATCATCCCAACTAGCATAACTATACCATTAAGAGCTGTCAGAAGAACCCAAATAGCCTTTAATACCAGTCCAAATGATTTGAAACTCTTAGGCCATAAGGAGAGGCACAGCTGTAAACTTTGCATGTCTGGTGTTTCTATTGTGGCCACTCTGCTGACAATGGTGAACTGGCAAAGCTTTGTCTGATGAATTCTAGTAGGTGACTGGGAACTCCTTCAATCAAGTCCTTTCTATTCTGCAGTTAACTAGCAGAGCTGCAATTATCAAAATAAGTTCATGCCTATCTGGATAAGAATAAGTCTACCACAACTTACACTAGCCTTAGTGCTAAGTGTAAAAGTTTTTCTCCATGTGCAAAACCTTCTTATGCCAAATAAGACATATCCACAATATGGGATAGCTATAGCCATCACTTATAGAGCAACAGTACCCCTTCACAGAAATATTAAGAAAATCTTTAGCCACTTGATTGTAAAAGCAGCAAGCACCAAGCTGTTCCTTTGTTAGTTATTTACATAGTCACTTATGGAGGTGATTTGTGTCATTGATATCATATCACTGATGTCAATATACATACTGATTCTTCTGTAATCACTAAGTCTAGTCAGAATTTCATCAGGTACTTGCACACAATTTCTTCACATAGGAAGAGCCTTTGTCCCAAAAGTCACATAGACTAGGTAACAAAATCTTCATGCATTTCCATTTTGTTTTATTCCTCAGACTGATTCAGCAAAGGTTTTCAAACAGGTTACATCTGATCCACTCAAAATCTTGAGCTGGCTTCGAAAAGATCTTGAAAGATGTGCCCTCAGCATTCAGGATGTGCTAAAGACTGCTGAACAGCAAAAGGGTGATGGAAATTCAAGAGAACTATCTACTGGGGGACAGCGTAGTGTATCACCAGGAGGATTTAGTGTGTATGGGGAACATATTAGTATGGATGTCAGATCCAACACAGGATCACCAGATTTTCATTTTGAGCTGAAAGCCACTTCAAATCCAAAGGAGTCAAAGGACACAGATGATCAGGCTACTACTACAGAAGGCAATCAGGAGCTAGATGAAGTTTCCTTTTATGCTGACAAACTCTCAAACCTTGTCATTGCAATGGCACATAAAGAGATTAGTGAAAAGTCAGATGGTCCTGACTCATGTATACACAAGACACATTTTGCTGTTCTTGGGGAACCTGGTCATAAATCTGTTGGAGTAGGTACAAATGAAGATAAAAATAATCCATCGAAGAATGTCAATCATGTTAGTATGAAAGAAACCAAATGTGAAGAGAATCCACCTTCCAAGAAAGCATTTTTTTATAAAGAAATAAGACAGTCTTCCAATAGAAATGAGCCTGTCCAGGAAAACAAAAAATGCAATCACAGAAAACAGTTTGGCCAAGATGAATTTACAAATACTTTAAGCAAAGGGATACTAAATTATGCCAATAATGTGGTTTCAGACATGATGGTCTCAGTTATGAAAACCATGAAAGGTCAGGCAAATGACTCAAATATAGCCTGTATTGTGCTGAAAAATGTTTTACTGAAGCACTCAAAGGCAGTAGTTTCAGACTTCATTGACTCCTGTATGAAAAACTTACATGATGTAACAGGCAAACTTTTGACTAATTCAGATTTTGCTTCTTCAGTGAAGCAGACTCTGTTCACAGTAGGAAGTCGCAAGACTGCAGAAATTGTACAAGCAATGTTGAATCATTTACATTCTAGCTTAATAACGCAAAAACCTGGAGGAGATAGATCTCAGAGTCTATCATATGCATCTATGAAGACAGGTTCAAGAACAACAGATGCAAGGGCTCAGAACTTGAGGTTTGCAGCAACAAAATCTGAAACATTGTCAAAAGAAATGACTTGTGCAGAAGTAGTGGGTAACCACATCCTTAAGCAAGGGCTTACCCTCTGGCATGAAAACCAAAAACAGTGCAGCCAATGCTCAAAATCACAACCAGGAAGAGAAACCAGAACAAGATCACCAGACAACATGTCCTGGAGTTCAGAAACTCAGGATGTTGATGACAGCTCATCAGACTCATGGGCAGAGCGCTTGATTGTAACTGCATTATTGCTGCTACAATATCATCTAATACAGCAGGAGAATGCCAACAAGAAAGAAGCAGAAGGTAACAATACTAGCAAACCAGGTCCTGCTGCCTTTGGGCTTTTGTTAGAGGAGTCCTCCTATGGTCCCACCTTCCAACAAGGTTCAGAAAAAAGTCAGGATTCATTGAAAGAAGCTGAAGAGTCGGATTCACAGAAGTCTGACACAGAAAGACAGAAGTCTGAAAACGGCATGTCCAGTGCTATGTTAATGCTCGTCCGGAAGTTAATAAATGAAACTGTATGCAAAATAGAAGGTCAGCCTGGAAATCCAGTCATGGATGAAATAAAACAGAATTCTGTCAAAAGCCCTGAGGGAAATATTAGCCTTTCAGATGTTGAGCAGTCCTGTGAAGAGGCCATGTCTGGACTGACTAAAATATTTACTGATCAGCTTGACCTAAGTGGAAAAGATGGAAGCAGCGCACAATTTATTGACAATCTGGTGGATACAGTGACAAAGTTAAGTCTTATGGTAGCTAAATACAGCAACCCTGAGTCATCTCCGACAGAGACAGGGAGCAGGGAAGACGTCACAGAATCAGTAGGCTCAAAGGGCACAGGAACTGCTGACTCTATGGTTGGATCCAGTGAGGAAACCGTATCAGGTCACAGGGTGGTGGTGATTAATCAGAATCCTTCTGAAAACATATATAACAAACAGGTTCGAGCCCTCTTACAGTGGATGGTTGCCTCTCAGACAGATATGCCTGTTCTGTACTTCTTGGATGATGATGAGGAGTTCCTGGATAAGGTAAGTAGGGCAAAAATTAGAATGGGATTGGGCTCAGCTATCTGTTATCTTCCCCCAATTCCTGATCTTACTGTCTTTCACAGAACAAAAAATCTTTTTCTCAAGAAAATCTTTTTTATATATTTCTTTTTTTAAATGAGTGCCTGGCATAGCAATGTGGTAAAATTAATGCTACTGTCTTGTTACAAGGTAGTAAGCTTACAGGAATTTGGGATGTAAAGAAATATATGTACATTTATTTCAGTACAAAGGTGCTGTAAAATTTTTAGCTGTTTTTTCCACAGATCTAGTGCGTTTATTTTTAAAAGTAACAAATACACTTGCTTTCAACATTTATTACATAAAGATTTTTATATTTATAACTTTTTTAATAGCAATTCAATATAACAAAGAAATACTAAGATTATAAAGATTATGAATTGTTTGCATTTTTACCTGTGCTACTGAATTGCTATGAATTATGAATATCAAAACAATTTAGAATTCAAAATTACTTTTCACTCTATACTTCTTCTGTATATATATATTCTTTTCAACTTGAATGATGAAGAGCAGCTCGAGTTTTGTTTGGAATCATTTTCCCTTTGCTGATGTCATAGCAAACTGGAGATCTTCTCCTACTGTAATTGTTTCTAGGGTGGCAGAGCCCAACCATAAAGCCTATAAATCTCCAAAAAGGAGAATAGTAGTATTTGACTAAGATACTTTTTCTCCATCACCATGTCCCTCTATCTCCCTTTAACATACACACACACACACATGCACACACGCACACACACAGAGCACATTTCGGTTCATCTTAAAAATACTCAACCTTAGCAAAATTTCTAATGTATCGCACTTGTATTTTGTTTTGTTTCTGTTTTTCCACAGCTTCAGAAACTGTCATCAATAGCAGTGGAGAAGGGATACAAAGTTGGAGAAATTATACAAGCAATGCTGAAATATGAGAAGGAAAGGCAGTCTAGTGAGGCTCTAGGGAATGCTGATCGGTTGCCAGTCCTGGACTGGCTGCTTAGTAACCTGTGAGCAGAGCCATTGCCTCTCACATCCCCATCAGCAGCATGATGCTGGCCAGCCAAGTACAGAATTTTGATACTTAGCCAAGCACCTAGCAGACCACCATCATTTCAGACTCATTTATCCACCAGTGATTTGGAAGAGCTGATATTAATTGTACTACTCCTGCTGAGCAAGCATATGAATTAAAAAAAAAAAAAAGAGCATACAAAATACCTCTTGAAATCTGTCTGAAAACTTTTTGTTGTAAACTGCTTTACCTACAAAGCAAAGTTGTAACTGCCTCCACCACAGAGTTCCTGTCTTTCCCAAGAATCTTTCTTAAAATCATAGAATGCTTAAGGTTGGAAGGGACCTTTAGAGATCATCTAGTACAACCTCCCTGCACATGCAGGGTCATCTAGAGCATGTGGCACAGAACTGCGTCCAAGCGGGTTTTGCAGATCTCCAGAGAAGGAGACTCCACAACCTCTCTTGGCAGTCTTTTCCAGTGCTCTGTCACTCTCTCTGTTAAGAAATTTTTCCTTAAGTTCCCGTGGAACTTTTGGTGTTTCAGTTTGTGGCCATTACCTTTAGTTCTATTGCTGGCTACCACTGAAAAGAGGCCAGCCCCATCCTCTTCACTCCCTCCCTAGAGGTATTTATATACACTGATCAGGTCCCCTCTCAGCCTTCTGCAGGCTGAACAGGCCCAGCTCTCTCAGTCTCTCCTCACAGGGCAGATATTGCAGGCCCCTGATCATCCTTGTAGTCCTGTGCTGGACTCTCTCCAGCAGCTCCACATCCCTCTTGTACTGGAGGGCCCAGAACTAGACACAGTACTCCAGATGTGGCCTCACTGGCGCCGAGGAGAGGGGCAGGATCACTTCCCTCAACCTGCTGGAGGTGCTCTTCTTAAAGCACCTCAGGATACCATTGGCCTTCTTGGCCATAAGGGCACACTGCTGCCTCATAGTCAACTTATCATCCACCATGACACCCAGGTCCATTCTCTGCAGGGCTGCTCTCCAGAACGTCAGTCCCCGCCTGTACTGGTGTCTATGGTTATTCCTCCTCAGGTGCGCCTACTCCTCCCAGTTTCATATCACTAGCAAACTTGCTGAGAGAGCACTCTGTGCCTTCACTCAGGTTGTTGATGAACAAACTGGGCAGGACTGGACCGAGGACCAAAACTTTGGGGACACTACTAACTACAGGCCTCCAACTAGACTCTGCATCGCTGATCCCAACCCTCTGGGCTCTGCCTTTCAGACAGATGTTATTCCACTCACTGTCCACTCATCTAACGCACACTGCCAGAGCTTGCTCAGGAGCATGCTGTGAGGGACAGTGTCAAAAGCCTTGCTGAGGTCGAGATCCAGAGGTCCAGACATATGACATCCTCTGGTCTTCCCTCATCTACCCAGCTAGTCATTCTATCATAGAAGCTATCAGGTTAGTCAAGCACGATTTCCCCTTGGTGAATCCATATTGACTAGTCATGAGCACCTTATGCTCCACATGTTTGAAGACAACAGCCAGAATGAGCTGCTCCATGATTTTTCTGGGGATGAAGGTGAGGCTGATTGGCCTGTAGTTACCTGGGTCCTTCTTGCCATTTTTGAAGACCAATGTGACATTGGCTTTCTTCCAGTCTCCCGGCACTCCCCCATTCTCCGAGATCTTTTGAAGATGGTGGAGAGTGGCCTAGCAATAACATCCGCCAGCTCCCACACGCTCTTGGGTGCATCCCATCAGGGCGCATGGATTTTTTGGATGTCAAGTTTCCCTAAGTGCTCTCTGACTGAATCTTCCTCTACCCGGGGCAAGACTTTCTCTCTCCAAGTACCTTCTCTGGTTTCTAGGGTCTAGGATTGCAGAGGGCTGCATTTGGTAAACTCTGAAGCAAAGAAGGCATTCAGTAGCTCTGCTTTTACCCTGTCTTTCATAACCAGGGCACCACGCCATTTACCAGCAGACCCACATTTTCCCTAATCTTCCTCTTATTATTGATATATTTGAAAAAGCTCTTCCTGTTATTTTTAAGATCCCTTGCCAGACACAGTTTGTCCTGGTACAAAGGGACCTCAGTCCTTTACCTAGAATTTAAAACCTGCTTGCAGTCAAGTCTGATGGATACTGACTGAATGGTTGCCGGGTTTGGTTCTCTTCTGCAAAACACTGAACATGATACTGCTTGCTTCTTTCTCCGTTTATAGCATAACTGCCTATGAATGGAAAGAGAAAGTGGGAACATCCAAGGAAGAGTAAACTTCTTGCTTTCTGGAGCAACTTGGAGGATGTAACAAACAGACTTATCAGCCATGTAATCTGTCCAGCCCCTGTTTCCTGCCCAGCATTTAGCATTTCTCAGAATTAGCTCATTATTGCAAAGCATTTACAAGCATGAGATTGGTGCCCAAGCATGTACAAAATCATGTTCTGTGCTCTCTGTTGCATAATCTGTTCTTTAGACATGTACAGTATCAGATCACTGCAAGAATTTCTGCATAAATTCCCTCAGATAAGTGGCATCAGAAAAATCAGAGAGATCCAGGGAAAGCAAATTGTGACATCAACTTCAGACCTGGAGACTAAGCATGATTTTATATGTGGAAATTGGAGAAAAATACTATGCTATGGGTTTTCCAGAAAATGCTAATTAGAAAAAGACAAAAATTACCACTGAGGGTATAGGCTATGACCCAGAAAAATTATAGAAATGGGTATAAAATGTAAGGAGAGATAGAATTTAGAAAAATACAACGTAGAACAGAAAAATATTCTGAAATACAAATATGTAGTTGAATAAGAATTCAGGAAAACATGTATTTTTAACATACAATTTTATTCAGATGCAGAGACTATAGATAAATACAGTAAGACTTGAATTAATAAGTTGCAAGGGTGCAAGTGTCCTCAGTTGTACACTTCCAGAAGATGGCTCCACTACTTTAAGAGAAAGATGCTGGAATAATGGTGCAAATTTAGAAGACACAAAGTGACTAATGGCTATGTGATTTTTTTCCTTTAAGAATAAAATATTTCTACATGGTTTATAAAATGATTGAATATCACAGAAAGTCTGCATGTGCAAGAGATCTGTAAATAATGCAACAAAAAAGGAATATACTTAGATGGTATAACAAAGATAGCAGAAGTAATTACCCGCAAGTAAACATTGTTACCCTTCATCAAGATTTATACCTGTGTACTTGATAGCTGATATTTATCAATCATTTGTGTTACTTTATGAATACATATGTAGTCAGAATATATACATGAATATACCATAGAAGGTCAATGAATTGAGTAGTCATACCATTCTGATCCATGCAGCCTACTGAATGGATTTTCAATGCATTGAATGGCCAAGTTCAATCTTGTTTCCACTAGTGTAAATCTGGAATGACTTATTTGAATTCAGTAAACAAAATGCTTCTCGGCACCTTAAAGGGGTTCTTAGACAGAACTAGGACTGCAGTGTGAAGGTAGCATGGGTCAAGCCCAGTGGCCTGGTCTATACCTTCCCAGATAGCCCAGCCCCCTGCCTGGGCAGATTTTGCTAATCTAGTATTCACAGGAGCAGATTGGCATGGCTTATGCCAGCAATAGTTCTAAGTTTTCCACCATTGGAGGCTCTCAAAGAAGATCCTGCCAACAGAATTCAATAAATGATTTTGATCTTATCCACCCCAACTTCGCTTTATTTAAGTTGATGCAGCCCACATTTTGTTTTTTCCCCTGTGTTCATAGGATGCAATTATAAGAAAAGAAAACATCCGATAACAATATTCCTTTCATAGTGGACAGGAAAAGTTTCATGAGGAAAAACAGTCTGCACAGCTAGAGGACCACCCAGATCAGCTTCATTTGTCAGTGTATCTGTCAGTGATCTCATTTCAATACCTAATGTAGTTAGATCAGGGAGGTGTAATTAAAGCTTGCTTTGGATTGAGAAATAATATCAACAGCAGGACGAGGTGAAAAGATTAGTTTAGTCTGTGACTATCATCACCTTAACAAAGCCAGGAGACAGACTCCTCAAACCATAGATCACTTGTTTCAGAAATATTACAAAAGTTCGATTTCCTACCAAATGGACAAGTAAAAACTGTCAAGAGTCAGTGGAAACATCCAATTGGAATAGTTAGAAAGGGAAAAGACAATTGTAAAGAGAGCCAGAGAGAACCATGCAAATCTTTATTGTCTGCTAATGGGGCATCTTACTCCTGCATATAAGATCCATGGCTTTAGATCCACCTGCATCAGAGAGCCAAGGCAGAAGGAGGAGACGATGTCTAGTATATTGTTAGAATTGAAAAAGCCTTTGTCAATTTATGTAGCTTTTATTTTTATTTATTTATTTATATGATTTATATCATTATCAGAATTTTTCTCTACCTGGTTGCCTTTTTTTCCCCAGATTATTTTAGAAATTTTGAAACTCCTTTCTTGTACAACTCTGTGTCAATAGAAGTTGTGGAAGAAGTGCTTGAAAAGGGAAGCTGAGAGAAAAAATAGGGCCTCACAGAATTTTTGGCATTACAGAAGCTTGCTTGGGGCGTTACACAGTTGCCACTTCCAGGATGGTATGGTATGCACAGACTCTGCTCCTCCACAGTTCCCTAGGCAACACAATCTGTTTTCCCCCGCCCAGCAGCTGAGCGTACCACAGTTGATCATAGAACTCAACTCATTGTTCAGAAAGCAATTGGACCTACAGTAAACAGACTGTTCATGAATCCAGTACTGCCAGAGTCATGCCTATAGTTGATCATACTATTCGTGAACTCAACTCGTTTTGAACATAATTGGACCTACAGTTGAATCTGGGACTGTAATCGTTGGGTCTATAGCTTCCACAGTATTTGATACCCCTATAAGAGATAGGTCCAGCCACCCCCAGTTCATCTTACCTGTGAAGATCAGTTGAAATACAAGGGGATTCATCTTTTACAAAATTACGTGCTCCCCCACCCCCCTTTCAAACTGCAACAGAAGCGAACAGGAGGAATATTACTGTCTACTAATGTCAGTGAATCCAGACTCATGACTTCCTTAGGATACATAAATTGGAGGGAGGAGGGCCAGAATGCCTTATTCGCTCAATTGAAAATAGTGATCAATCAGATATTCATCAGGTCATATCACTAAAGCTAAATGTCTCCAGATGTAGTCTCATCAAATCAACACCACAGTTTTTTTCCCAGGGCAGGTGATGAGATTAAAATAACATGAATTTCTAAACACTTCCAGATATGTTTTCAAAGAAAGTAAAAATCAGCTTGTAGAAGACTGCTCTGAGCCTTGGGGATATATTAATGGGTCTTGGGCCTCAGTTATAGCAGCAGCAAACTTGAATTTGAAAGTCCCTGCTAAGATGCCTCCATTACAATGGAACTCTAAACATATCAGTCTAATTTGTTGTCCTCAATCAGCCATAAGGCTCCTTTGAAACATAAATGTTTTCCAGATTTCTTTTTCCCATTGAGGATATTATTTCAGATTACATTTCCTTGAATATGTTAACATGCAATATTCCAAGGTGAATAAGCTCATGTTTCCAGTTCTTGTATGTTATTTTTGTCCTCTTTTATTTGCAGTTCCTCATATGTGTATGTTATAATGTTAAGTTTTTATACAAATGGATTTAAATTATTACTGTATATCTTTACAAATTTGACATGTTGGCTGAAAATTATTTCTGTTTGTAGGCACAGAATATTAGAAGATGCATTTGCAGGAGACATCAGTGTCCTGATCTATTCCTCTACCCTAACACAGGATCAGCACTACCTAAAGCAAGTAGTGCTGCAGCACACAGTTGTGTGATCTTATTTTAAAAACCTCTAGAGAACTTTATGATACCTCTAGGCAACATATTCCATACTTTTCTATTACTCACCCTTAGCAATAGAAATTTATTTGTTTAACTCTGCCTTGAAAGACTTGAATTGGCTGAATAATCTTTACTTTCGTCCTTCATGTTAACCAATTTTCATTCTAGGGTTCTTTTCCAGATTGATCTGAAATTTGTACCCCCTTCAGAACATGTTTCTAGGTCATTTTTAGGGAAAATGGAAAGAATATTATCAACTCCCTAACAATCTTATTATTATTTTCTTTTTTTTTTCCATATTTAGTTTGAGAATGTTCTATAACTAAAAAGCCTCTCAGAAGACATCTCAATGAAACATTTTCACTTGCCATTATAAAACTTGTGACAGTGCAGCAAGTACAGTAGCTATAGGCACAGAAAGATGTCTTATGAAAAATATCACATGAGACACAATGAGAGATTTTTAAAAGTCTCAGCTATACTTGGTGATGTAGTAGTTAGAGTCAGCTCTTGGATTTTTATTTTAAAATCCTTAATTTACTGTTGAAGAAAGGAGTCAACCTGACAGATTCATTAACTTCGGGTAAGAAACCTCACCAAACTTAGGTAATATTGACATTTGTGTAACTGTTGAGCTCCTTTTTGGGGGCCATACTTGGACTGGTAAGTTTATTATTGCCTCCTCCTGAGTAATTTGTTTCCTGGGCAGTATTTCCTTCTTGGGTTTCTGGCTGCAGGCCCCTTTCAATAACAAGTATATTGGTCATTAAGCATGCTACTGCAAACACCTTTTCACTTAATATACCTCATTGACTATCCACTGATTGTTAGTAAATTCTAGTAACTTTGGGCCTTGATTAGATTTCATCCATTTTCTTGGAGATCAGTTCAGTACTTGGTAAGACAAATAAATCTTTCCATCAACTTCAAAAAACATTAGATTGAGCTGTCTCCTTAGGGTCATGCTCTATTACAATATTCAAAGCTATTTAGCTATAACTTGTGGCCTTTTTATCTGAGTCACAACCAAAGCTAAAGACCCATAAAAAAGGCCTGTAAACTATATTTTAATAGATAGACAGACATCAGAAGGTTTCAGAAGGATTATGTTAGCACAAGGACTAATAAACAATGGCACAGTAGTATCCTGGGTTTACACCTGTGCTGGATCTTTAAAGAGAGATTGCACTGCCTTTAACCTTCCAGTATGTTATCCATTCAAATTACTAAAATGCTATTTAAGATTTCACAATCAAAGGGCCAGAGTTGGCAGAGAATTGGTGAAGAGCAGGATCATATTAGCTCTGGTGCTCATACTGACATCGGGTGTCAGTTTTGCTTAGCCTCTTTGCCCTTTTGTTACTTTGGATCACTTTTCCAAGTCTCATTTTTTAACAGGGAGAGTAGAACGTCAACCATGTGCATCATCTCATCTCAGAATTACAGGCCTTTGCTTGTGTTCAATTTCTCTTATCTGTTTACTCCAATTTCACTTTTTCATTTCAAGCTATTCTTTCTTCCTATTCTTCCTGCTCTTTGACTTTATTTCACCCATATCTATTTCCCCTCTCATCTACACATTTCCACTTGTTTATTTGGTTGTTTCTTACAACGTGTTTTAATATAATACTATTTGGATTGTTGCAACACCAACAGGTCAAATGAAGACCATTTCCATGCTGAGGAGTGGGCATGAAAAGAGAAGTAAAAAAACTTTGCCAAAGTCAGTGGCAGACACAGAAATTAGTGCTTTAGCTTCTCAACTTCATGCATAATCCCCATCTATTATATGTTATTTCCTTTCCTTTCTTTGTGTGTGAAAGCACATATTTTATTCCTGGCAAACTTGGTATCTGCCCATGCGGGAACAAGACAGACATGTGTGGGCAGAGTTTTTTCATCATTATTTGGCTGTCTTCCCATGCTTTTCCCCTAAACTTTGTCTCTGAAGTTGAGGCATTTCCTGGGATTTGCATATAAATGTGCAATGTTGGATCTGAAAGTCCATCTGCTGTTGCTCCACTACCTTGGTATATTTTGGTGCTCTGTACATGCAGGGCTGAGCCTGTTCTCAAGCCTAAACCAGTCCACCACTTTTCAAGCATGCTCAAAAGCTTTTATCACTCTCTGGAAGACAGTGTGAATACTCTTTGATCATTAAGACTGGTTGTAGCTTGTTTATGTAAGGCTGATGAGGCATGAATAAAATGAAATAATATAACCCCTGCTGTTCACATATCTTGAGTTCAGCCACAGAGTAGACACTTGAGCACTTGCTACAGCAATCAGTATGGATAGAAAGTCCCTGAACTTGATCCACTTAACCCTGCTCACTCCCTCTAGTTATAGTCATAACTCCAGGTCTCTCTCCCTGAAAGATAAGAAGAACCAACTTATCTTCTTATAAGATAAGAAACCAACTTATCTGTAGAATAAATGAATTCAAAATTGTGTTTCACTTTGAGAATGAAGAATAAAGTTACATCTTCTTCATCTCTTCCCCCTTCCATCTCTTACCTTAACTGCCTAAGTTTTTGGTGGGACCTCTGCGGGGCCTATTTTCTCTTTTTCATTCTCTGGAATAAGTAGGAAGGTCTAGCAGAGAAACATCTTTACAAGGCCAGATCTGAAAGGTTTCTCCGCCTCTCTCCTTTTCCTTAAATATTCTTCTTACTGGATCTAAATATAAGATAAGATCAGAAAGATGAATCACTTTCACATTCACCAAGTCAAAGTCTGTATTTTTAGTCTCTTGGACTATGTGCCTTTTGAAATGGTCTTTTTTCAGCTCTGATACAAGGATGTTAAATTTATAAGCAATGATTTTGACAGTCTGGACTGGAAAGGAAGGAAGAAAGGAAGAGAGGAAGGAAAGGAGGAAGGAGGAAAGGGAGGGAGGAAGGGAAGAAGGGAAGGGAAGGGAAGGGAAGGGAAGGGA
>JAUBNY010000926.1:2267265-2285582 GCA_032275445.1 Crypturellus soui
GAAGAGAAGAGAAGAGAAGAGAAGAGAAGAGAAGAGAAGAGAAGAGAAGAGAAGAGAAGAGAAGAGAGAAGAAGAACCTAGAGCACAAGCTTATTTGAATAGCAAATATTAGGAATAAAATTAAGGAAGAACCATTTTGGACTATTTCTTCTCTACAGAAAATCCTGATATTTGAGATTTTTAACTTGCAAAATGTCAGCATGTCAGTAGATTTGCTCTGTGGTTTAGAGTTTATCTCCATTTCCATGGTTTTATATTCTGGTACACAGTGTATTTCAACCACATACATTTTAGAGATTCATTAGACTTTCAGAAGGATATTCCATAGCTGCAAGCATTTTAAATCACATATAATCGGTTTCTTATTTCCCTATGGCATTCTGCTTGCATCTGCTTGGTATATAGAACATCCAGGCCAGGCACATTTCAGTGAAACTTTTGTCCCTGTATGGAGCCTGTATGAAGCCACATACAGGACAGTGAAACATTTGTCCCTGTATGGAGCTTGTATGGAGCCACATGCTCTATCACTTCCCAGTGAGCCCCATACAGGGACATTCATGGTCCTTCTCATTTGCAAGCACGTGCCTAGTGTTTAATAAAAAGTCAGTAATTTTTGTGTGGGGGGGTGCGGGGAAAAAGCTTGAATTAGCCTCTGTACCACAGAAGGAAAAGTATTGCTGTATATCTACTTGCAGAAATTTCACATTTAAGATTCATAGAAAGTTGTCCTGAAATTTACTCATGCTAAGGCAACAATGAAGATTCCTTACAGAAATTGTTGTTTATATTTTCCACTTTCTTTGCCAGGGTATCAGTGCACTTCTTCATAGTGTTGTGGTTTACTGAAGGCTGCAAGAGGCATGTAGGGCAAAGATTGGTGAAAGAAATTCTCCTATTCTTCCATTACTTTCCTTTCTGCACTCCTGGCAAAAGAGTAAGAAAAAAAGCTACAATAGATTCTTTACACTCTTCAAAACCATACAGATGCCTAAATAGCCCTTTTCCCCACACAATTCTTTATAAACCTGAACATTTGCAGATGGAAAAATATACATGAGTCCATATTCTGACCAGGGTGAACACATCAAAACCTGTGTAAGCTCTATTATCTTGTACAGGAGCTCTCCCTTTAGTTTAGCTGTAGGATTGCATCTAATCTGTTTTTAGAGCACACATGAAGCTATGTACACAGAAACCAAAAAATAATTTCTTTCCTCACCTCAATGTTGGGCATTCTTATGAAATTATCAAAATCTAGGCTCAAATCTCTCTTCAGGCTGAGTAGTTGTGTAATCACATTTCTAAAACAGACAGTGAATATTCAGGTGACCTGTTTCAAAAAGAGAGATCAAGGAGGCATCCTTCCCAAAGATAGTTCAGTGATGGGACATTAGGCTAAAAGATGGAAATCATAGGTCAATCCCTCATCTACAGAGTGAACTGCCTTTGTACCTAGTACAGACACTTCCTTGCACTTAAAATTGTATTTTCTAAACAAGAGTAGTCTTAGTTCATACAATAAGCCCCATAAGAGGATTCACAGGTGGCAATCCTAAATAGTGATCCCTTCAGATCCTAAATTATTCCATTCCCATTTAGTAATGACTATTGAGATGCCTCCTCATTTTTTTCTTGGGGATACCATGTTTTCAGATGCCCAACTCTGCACAAGTATTTTTTTGGGGACACCTCATTTCATCAGGGACTCGAAATTAGACACTTTGAATGCCTAAATGATAGGAATCCTTTTATTATGAATACTTCTATGTATCTAGCACAGAAAGCTTTTTCATGGGCCTAGATAGATCTGCTGGAAGAAATTTACAGTTATTAGGACAGCTGTTCTTTCCGTCTCAACAGTTTCCAGTTTCTAAAAGAGACATTGGATCTATATTCTTCTGGTTCCCAAAGGAAGACATTTAGAGAGTTCCTCAGCAACATTAAGCCATTATACTTCATTAAAGTTGTGAGTTGTCACTTTACATTCACTGAGGACCTGCCATAGCTTTAGTCTTTAGCTGCTTATTTATGTTACACAAAGGCAATACATTCCCAATATAGCACTATTTTAATGGGAAAGATTGCCGTGTTTTAGTAACTCAGATCCTTAGTAAGACATAACTATAACTATTTTGTTTCCCTCCTTAGAATTTTGCATGGCAAGACAGAACAGGAGGTGCCCTCAAATGGACTTAGTGTCCACTTTCACAAATAAAGTGTGAACAAAGTGTGCGAGCATTTCTACTGGGGCCATTCTCCTGAAGGCTGTTAACTAATGCAGAATGCAAACTCAGTTCTCTTGCCTAGGTAGGTGAAAATAGTTTTGGAAGACAGCCCAGACAGAGGAATTTGTCATAGATTAGAACTGTTCCAGCTCTAAGAACAAAGTGTATGGCATATGCAAATCACTTTGGTAAAAACAGATACTGTGTTATTTTTGAAGGCTTTTTTTGAGTAGGAGCAAGAACTCATTTGCCAGATCCTGTCTGAAATCAAAAAGAAATGATTCCTCTTCAGCCTTCCCCTGAGAGAAAAATGTCTCTAGTCTAAAACATGTCAAGAAAGAGCTGGGATGTAAGAATAAAGCAAATGTTCATAGGAAGTAGAAATGGCAAAGCCCAATGACATCATCAGTCCATCTGCCTCAGGATAGCAGATTTCAATGCACTCCACAATGCACTGAAGGCAAGGTTGGAGGAAGTACTACCAAAAGCCCAGAGTACACTGTTGAAGTGAGTCCACAAATTTCATATCAGAGTATTTTCTTGATAACTGACATGTGCCATCATTGTCCTGTTGAAGAGAACTATTCACAGTGCATAAATTTGAGTGGGAGTAGGTTGTGTCACCTATTTCAAATTATTAGTGCTGCATTTTGTCAACTGTCAGTGGACAGTTGGATGTTTTAGAATGTGTAAGAGCAACACTAGAAATATTGTTGAAACCAGAATTTTGGAAGTGAATTGTCCAGTTTCACAGTTTAAATTTAGCATGGAATTCCAAATCTGGGTATACACTTGCATCAAAAAGAAGATTCAGTTCCAGAAGCAAAATTCTTTTACTTTTTCAAAACATACAAATATTATGCCTCATTTTAAAAGTTCCTGGAATGCAAATTGGCAACAGGCTACAAGTATTAGCAGTCACTGCTGTTCAAGTCAGTGCAGAACATCAGACTCACACTCTGATTATTTATAGTAGAAAGCTTCTGTCACCCAGAGTCACATAGATACCTGACTGGATTCAACTCATTTTGATGTTTCCACTGTCACTTTAAAAACTGCATTTGAACCACAAGGGGATTAATTTCCATTTGGATCTGCATTAAAACAAAATCACTCTATCTTTTTATTAACATGGGGATCCAATTGGGCAATAGTTCTCCAATTATAACAGATGGCAAGGTTTAGAGTTTACTTTCTGAGACACTTATCATTAGGATTTAAGTTATCTTAAACTGCTATTACATTTCATTATTATATTTCAAACCATACAAAAGTTTGTGTCATCACTGTTAAAGTAATCAATACCATCACTATTCTTAATCTTTTTAGTCTCAAATTCTATAGAAGCTTTTTAATTATCTGAGATTTCAGGACCATGCACCTGCTTTATTTGTGTACAAATGGTTGCACAGATATTAGTGGACTTGCCTGCATCCTGAAAGCTAAGCCCACACCTGCTTTACTTAAAGCACTTGTGTGCCAGGCTCACAGCTGCCACGTAGGCTTCATAACTGCATAAAGATGGGAAAAACACAAATATTTTTGAATACATGTGTTTAGTCCAGGACACAGTATGAGAGCAACAGTGAGTTGCAAAACAATAAAGAGCAGCAACCCTGGACCAAGAGCATCACCAGATGCAACCCCAGAAGGTTAATGATCAGCAGGACCCAAAACTTCAGGGAATTACTGAGGTCTAGGGAATTCAAATCTCACCCCAGCTGAAATGCACATTGCTCAAAAAATTGCTCAATCTGAACTTCTTGAATTGAGTCTTGTTAGTGCAATATAAACCTATTTCACATTCCATGGCAAAGGCAAAAAGGAAAAAAAAACAGCTGGACTAGTCAAACTGGGAATATTTTCTGTGTTTATAGATGCAGAGGATGCAATAGATGAAACAATTGATATCCAGCCTTACTGATTTCAACAACAAAAAAGGAGCAGGCATGCCAGAACTTCCTCAACAAATAATGAAAGCAGAATTGCAAAAAAAAAAAACCTATGAGAGCTTGGCAGAGAGAAGGATAGAGATTTTAGGCTTTCCAGTCTAACTATCTGATTTAGTGTTAGCAACAAAGTGATGGCATTGTTGTGTAGAATGCCAGGATAACAGTAGGATTTAAAAAAGAACTCTATTTATAAAATTTAAACCATTTCAGAGGCATTCTTTTCCCTTGCCTATTTTTCTAAAATTCCCTGAGTTTTTCAGAGTGCTGTGTTCAGTGAAAGGAGGAGAGAGGTTTTTCTACCTGGTATTAAAAGAGTCATTGTCACCACAAGGAACATGTCACAGTCACATCAGAGCTTGACCAGGAATATTCACTGTCTGAAACTAAGCATTAGACTTGGCCCTTGTCAGAAAACACATTTTTAAATTTTATTTCTTTCTGCGTATACTAGATGCTGGATTTAAAGTTCTATGAAATAGTAGTGTTCAGCTATTGCAAGTTAGTCTTAACTTCTCAAGCCCCCCAAAATTTAAACACAGTAAAATTCTGGAAACAGCTCTCTAAACATTTGGAGCAGTAGTGAGAGGATAAAGAATATTTTTTTACCCTTAGTCAAGGCTGTAGGCTGAGTCTTCCCAGTATCTTTTCTACCAGGATGGTAGTAATGCCTTCCTTTGCATTGCAGCCAAGACAGAGCAGTGGAGTATTGAAGCAAAATTTCCAGTTACATCTGTGAGGCCACATTTTGTATAAAGGTCATATTAAAGCATTGTGTGTACTTACTGTACTTAAAACTTTTCAGCTGAATGAACTTGGAAGCATTAGAATGCAAGGAAAGATAGGTACTAACTGCTGCTGGAGACTTTAAAAAAAGATATTAGTTACTATCTTGCTTTTCTAGGAATTTCCAAGAATTCTAAGAATTCTAGGAAAAGGAACTGCCTTTTAATGGCAGTTCAATGCATTTCGTTTTCTGTCTCTGACCCGTTCAAACTTTTAGCTTCAGTTCAACAGACAGTCTGAGAAAAGCAACTCACCTCCTTCTCCAGATGCTTGAATGCAAAAAAAGCCTAAGGCCCAATTGTATCTGTGCTTGCACCAAGGCACACAGGCTGGAAGGTGAAGGCTGGAAACCCTCTGCCACATACTGCGATATGACCTTGCAGTTACTTCTGTTTTCACCATTTTGTGTTGCCCCCAAGTTCACTTCACGGAGCACAGAAAATACATAGTAAAACTCAATCTGCACTAGGAAACACTTCAAACTGGTCACCAGGTGAACATGAAGGGGAAGGAAAAAAAAAAGAAAAAAAACCCTTTATAAAATTTAAACAGTTTCAAAAATGTCCTTGTTTCTTCTCTATTTTATTTTAATTTTAATTCACTGAGTTTTTCAGAAAAGTGCTGAGATGAGTGAAAGGAATGAACTCTTCCTGGTTGCTCTCACCCCTGCAAAGGGGCACCATGCCTCCTTTCTCTTGCTGTAAGATGCCTTTCATGCGCCACACACTGTCATTTTGGATACTGTGGCATTACCTTTCATGGGTGTTGCTGTAATTGTGAGGAAATTCAGATTCTCAGTTTTCCTTCCTTTCCTTGTTCAAGACTCCAAGCCATAACAATTTGCAGGTGCTATAACAGCTTGCAGGTATTTGTACCTTCATCTCAAGTCTCATTTTAAAATATGTAACTTCCAGTTTCCCCTTTCTTCCACATATATGAATGTTTGGTAGTACTTGTGTTATTGTCCTATATCAATTTATGATCTATGTACAATTTCTTTCTTATTATATCTATTTGGTTCCTGTTTAAAGCAAAGTTTATTATAGGGACAGATCCCAAACTGGAAACATTACGTTTTTTCTCCCCATCAAAAGCTGAAGTTACACATTCAGCTCTCTGAGTGAGTAACAGTTTGTCTATTTTCAGAAACTTTTTAGTCAAAACCTCCAACTCTCTTATTTAACAAAATCTGACGTCATGTTGAAATGTTTCATTCCTGCTCTGCTCTACTGCAGCAGTTCTAAAACAATGTATCTTCGCAACTATTTTCCAATAAATAGTTGCCAGGCTGTGGATACACAGACAATTCGCTTCTTTAAAAGTATTGCCTGCCCTGCAAAGTCCATCCCATGTGAGTAAGATGTCTAACAGGAACCAAAACACCTCAATTTCCAAATTTTGAAGGGGATTTCAAGATTGCTAAATTCTGTGAAAAGGCAGAGAAAGGTTCTTCATAAGCAATATGTTTTGTTTCCTATGGTAGATATATATTTATCACAGGGAGAACATTTTGAAATAGAATCATTAAAACTTAAAATATGAGGCAGAACTTTTCAGGGTGCAACAACAGCAAGCATTGCACAAGATAAGATGTTTCACATCCTGAGTTATGGATAAAGGATTGCATGGATTATGTTCTGTTCATAACCTTGTTTCTTTTTATGGGAAGACTGAGGTATCTTGAAAATGGAGTGGGAAGATATCTACCACCATGGGGCAGCATCACTGAAGATACGCCCAGGAAGCCCCAGATGGTTTTATTTTAATCAGAGTTTCAAACCACCAGCCCTGTACCTTCCACAGCCTGTGTTTCCACTCTTACTTCTAGGGTTCTAAACTAGATGTCCCACCCTGTGGATGCTCATAATGCTCTCCTGCTTGTGGATACAAACACATAGGCATTATACCTTAAATCAGATCATAGCAGTACAAGATGTCACAGTAATACTTGGCTAAGCATCATAGTAAGCTTCTACACTGCTTTTCCTCACTGTAGAAGGCAGCATGGAGATTTGTTTGTGATATTTCTTGCGGGTTTAATGGTCAGGAGAAATAACTGCTGTAACACAGAGTAAACTGACTGTCAGTAAACTGACACAGAGTACATTTAAGCACACTCTATATTTTTGAACATCTTTAACTGCCTTTATTTTATTTTGAGCGCTCTACCAAACTGGGGGACTCACTCAATTCATGCCACTGAATTTTTCAAAAGAAAGTGAAAGCATTTAGTTTGCAGTCCTAGCAAACATACTGCTGCTACAGAACAAGCTAATAGGAGAAATTCCAGGACTGATCATAGTCCTTAACATGCAGAGCTCCGATCACACGCAATAATATCCTAGCTCTGCATTCTCCATGTGGCTTTTTGAGCAGCTTTTCAGAACAATGGGGATACTATTCCCTCTCTCCCAGATAGTAAAATAGAAGCATTCTGAATCTATCCCAGAACAAGATTGAACAAGAGTCAACACAACTCAGTGATGAACCTCACAAAAAGCAAAGTAGGACCATGTCCTACTGCCTGAAATATATGCCGTCTTGCGCGTACTAATCTCATCTCTACCTGTATGCCTGTTTGTGTGTTCCTGGTCTCTATTGCAGATAGGGAAATATGCTGGCATCTCACCTCAGTGCAACTTATAGGAATTCCTCATAAAGCCGTCAATACATTCCCAAACAAAGGCAAGGACAGCAGAATTTCTTCCACTACTACCACAAAACAAGGTACTAGGGCAGACCCAGTTTTGATCACAGAGTTAGGTTAGTCCACATCAGCCTTGATCTGACTGAATGAACTTACCTCAAAATCAAAAAAAAAAAAAAAGTCATTAGCACAAATCAACAGAGGTATCAGGAGAAAATGTTTTGGATGAGACAGAAACAGTCCTAGGACATTTCAGATTCCAGCTCCTACACAGAAGTCATTAACCAGCAAATGTGGGTTATATTTCTGATCTTGACAATTTCTGTTCCAAATCAGAACTCCAATTAACTGCATATTCTCCCTTATGATGGTTGGAAAAATAGCCTTTTCCCTTGATAATGTCTGAATGTCAGGTTCAGGAAGCCTGTGAAGATTTTGTCGCCAAGGCTCTGACTGAGATTAGCTAACATCTGGTAGTGTCCTAAGAAGAATCTGTCTCCATTGTCACTTCTTTTATCTGATTGCCCATAACATCTGACCTCTACTTTGCAGGTCACAGACTTTCATTCCAAGAGGAATAATGGCAGTAGTGTTAAGTTCATACCATACCTCTGGTAAGTGCTACTTGTGAGCACTGGGCTTTTGCAGCCCTCTTCCTTTCTTTGATGCTAATGCTTCTGATTTGACTTTGTGACAACATTAAATGTGTGCCCTATCTGCTGCCCACCTGGCTCTATGAGTTGCAATGATCTGCCCTTCTATTTCACTTTCTTGACTCATGATTGGTGAAAATCCTGAGTTGAAGGTATGAACCAGTTGTCTTTCCAAGTCTTTTTTCTTTTTCTTTAATTCTTTCCCTGTGTTCTACCTTCAGTGTTATAGCTCTTATTCCTCATGTAATTGATGACTCACCGACCATCAGATCAAGGAATATCTTCTGTCCTAAAGGACATATTTTTTTTTTTATTTCTGCTTCTTAAACAAGTGAATTTAGTGGCAAGACTCCCATCAAATACTCTAAGAACAAGATTTCATGTTAAGCAATATGCATGTGTTCATGGCAGAACATTCCGGAGCCTTGAATTTCCAAATGGCAGTCCTGGCTTGTAATAGCACAACTGCATATCTCCTTATATGGGCTCTGCATCAGTGTTCCTGAAGAAAAAAAAGCACTTCACTGTGGGCTTCAGTGACAGCAAGACTCAGCCCACCATGGTCTTCCAGTGTCATTTGTTCTACTGCTGCACAGGGCATTCCTGTTCTCATTGCACAGAGAGAAGAGTTAGAAAAAAGCTTGGCTGATGACATCCTTGGAAACAAACAACTAGCCACACAAGAGATATAGATGAGGAAATAGAAATAGGCTCTTCTTGTCTGAGCCTACCGATTTTTGAATTTGAAGGAAAACTCTCCTTGTGCCAAGATAGGATTTTATTTTCTCTGGGTTTTGGCAAATTCTGTTCCTCTGGTCTTCCTGGAAATCAGTTCAGGCCAAGCACCTAATTCCTCTTCAGTTTCTTAATTGTCATGAGAATGACAAGAAAAAAATGCTGAAACTGCTGGCAGTTTGATGACACACTTGCCAGGTTCCTGTGAACCAGTCTGCTGGAGAGCCACAGCCATCACAGCCATTGCCCAGGATCACAGGGCACAAACAAATTAAACAACTGCTCTGCAGCCAGGCTGTAACTACATAGGCACAGCTGACCACTCTGAACCTCTAGCGCTATGAAGATGCAAAATGGGAGAAGTGCTCTCACTTGAGTTCTGCTGGCAGGAAGCCAAAGGCCCTGGCCAGCCTCAGGCTGCAGTGAAGCATGGAAACCTCAGGAATGCATAACCTCTGGAGGTCGAACTCATTCCAGAACACTTTGTTGCCTAGCTCTTCACATCTGCATGCTGCTTCTGGTTGTGTGCAGATTTTTGCTGCAATTCCCCATCAGGAAGGCTGGAAATTCCTAGGTCACAATTCACCATGGAGATGTATACATGTACAAGAAGTATACATAGACAATGATTTAATTCTGATTGGGACTGAATCAGTTGAAATTTCTTTTCTAGGTGCTGTTCAGCACTTTGCAGCTCTGACAAGTCAGACAGAACTATGTAAGTGTCATACACTGCGAATAAGCTGTTCTCAGCACTGTTGTGTCTCTTAGCAGGTATTTTGCATTTCTTTCCCTTCTCTGTTATTTCTAGGAATAGTTTTGAAATGTCACTCTTCTCTTTGTCACAAGTGAAACACGTTTCAGTCAATTTTTCTTACAGTAACTGCAAATATTTTCCAAACAATTTAATGAACAGGCTTTGAAAATTCTGAAAGCTTCAAAATGAAATTATTAGGAATAATTTAGTTGTGTTTTGTTATGCCAGTAGCTTGAGTAGAAATATGGGGGAAGGCTGTCAGTTTTTGACATTGAATTGAGATCAATATTTTTAAATAGGTGTAAAATGTTGCAGTTTGAAAGCCGTAATGGTGGTAAGGGGGAGGAGATATCAAATACTGTGTTAGCTATAAGCCTGACTGAGATTCACAAAGTCTGTGTACCAATCTGTCCACAGACAAACAGTCTGTAGGTCCAATTGCCTTCTAGGAGCAAATCGAGGTCCCAAGTAGTGTGATCAACTATAAGCACAACTCTGGCAGTATCGGATTTATGAACAGTCTGTCAACTGTAGGTCTGATCGCCTCCTGAAACAAGTTGTCAAGTTCACAAACAGCATGAGTTATTCAAATGCAACATTTACAAAGCAGGTTTTGGATGTCAGGACAGAAAATTCTCTACTACTGTGTGGGGTTTTTAGCTAGCTCTGATGTACAAATGTGCAATCATCACTCACTCAGAAGATGGGAGAGGTCTATTAGTCTTGAGTCTCTTCAGGCAGCGTCCCAGTCCAAGAGGAGGAAAGGGGCATCAGCGTGTCAGCTGACCCAGGAGTTACGATGGATTTTTCCCTCTCTTTTTTCCTCCTGAGTTCACCTTTTATATTTTTCTTTACATTCAGATGGAGCTTGAGTGACTATAGTCATACTTAATATTGTTGTTGATTGGTGAAAAAGTTTCTCACTTTCATTTAAAGTTACAGTCAATCGAAAATCTAGAGCACATGCTCAGTGAAGAGAGGTCATTACTCAGGAGTGGGTAACTTTTGGGATACAGATGTGTTTGGACATTATAATGAGCTTATAATGAGCAAAGTTCAAGCAAAGTTCATCCGAAAGGAGTGATTTGCCACCCTTGCTGGCTCAGCACCAGACATCTTATCATATATCTCCTATTGGACAGTTATAGTGCGGCTTATCTTCACTCCGCTCCATGCTCTGTTACTCCCCTTTGCAGCTGCGAGGAGGGCAGATTGTGTTGCCTAGGGAACTGTGGAGGAGCGGAGTCCGTGCATAGCAACCATCCTGGAAGTGGCAACTGTGTATAACCCCAAGCAAGCTTCTGTAATGTCAAAACTTCTGTGAGGCCCTAATTTTTCTCTAAGTATCCCCTTTTCCAGGCCATTCTTCCACAGTAGGCCCAGCATCATTCTCTGTCTCCAGTAGCTCACGCTACGAGCTATACTCTTTCGAGTATCCAGTCGCCCAAATGGATGGAGAAACAAGAATGGCCTCTGTCTCACAGGCAGCTCCAAAGGAAATCCGACTGCCCGCTTCCAGGACCTGGGAGGACCCAGCCCCTTAACGTGCCAAACCATCCGGTTTGCACGGACCACCTGCAGAGGGCACACTCGGCCCGAGATTGAGGGTATATGAGCTCTTCGTCGCCCTGTCTCGCCATGAAATGTGCTTGGTTTCTGCTGAGGTGAGCTTTAGGAACCCAGCATTTTCATTAACATCTCTGTTCATCATTCCTAGCAAAAGCACTGAGGAATTTAACCGTGTCAGGCATATGTGACAGTTTCCAGATGGAGATAGATATTTACCATTTAATTTATACCCAGGGATCCAGCAATTTCAACCATGATCTCAATCTACTCTTTATACTTGGGCATGTAATGGGAAGTGTCAACAGAAGGAGAATGAAATTATCCTGCCCGAATCCTATTCCTAGTGAAGCGGAGCCTTCTCTGCTTTCATGTACCTGCTCAGACCTGAGCTGCTGAAACTGTTACCCTTCTGCATCTGACCTCCCTTTACGCTCCTGTGGTAGAAGAGCACAGCATAAAGCAGCATGTCTTTCCTTGCAGAGCTTCTTTTGCTGACAGAGGAAATTGAGGGAACTTAAGTAAGTAGAAAGTGAGGCCCAATGATGTATGATTATTTTAGTCTGATGTCTTAGGGTATTTACTGATGTTATGCATAGGCCATCCCAGACTTGCAAAGCTGCTAGGTTTGCATATGAATAGCAGAAGACATGCAAGGATTTACTTGTCTTTCCAGCCAAGAATGCCTGCTGAAGGATACTTTTTATGTTTTATACATAATCCCTTTTGTCAATATGGATAATGCAACACTTATTCTGTACTTTCAGAAAACTGGAAGACCTAAGGGAAAATATTTCAGGGCACCTCTCTTTGGATTTGACATTTACTGTAGCATTCAGAAGTTAACCACACAGCTAATAAAAGAATGTTCAGTAATTCATTTTTAATGATCATTTCCTCGGTGTATTATTTCTTATTTCTTATACAAATAAAATCTAGCTCATCTTCTTAAATAGGTATGCTCTGTCAGCCTATTCTGAACTGGCCAGGAAGTTGCATAATGCATGGAATTACCTATTTTTTTTGTGTTGATGCCAATTGTCAACAAACAGCACACTAACAATCATCATGGGCATGTGATGATTTGCAAAGAAATTATTGCATACCTAAGGACCTCATTAAGGGTTTTCAATATCTCAGAAGAATGACCTCTAACTTTCTGATTGTTTTCATCCTATTAATACCATTAATACCATTCACACAAGCCACTCCCCAACTGACTTCTAACAAATATGTTGTTTTAATGTCACTACAGGCAGATGGTGCAAAAGGCACAAGAACAATTATTGTTAAAGGTAACCCTCTGCAAGACAATGCTAACAGTACCAACTCAGCCCCACTGAGCAACAAAGGATACCAAATGGCAGCTGCCTGCCACCCAGACAAGATCATCTATGATCATCTATATTGGCATGAAAGTAACAAGCATCCTGTAAACTGAAAAATTCTGTGAAGTATCCATTTCCTGTTCTCCTGCCCTTGCCTTCTCCTCCAGTATGTGCCATAAATGTCCCATCAACCAAAATAATCTGAAAACTTTTGCCACCAAACATGGACTGTGCCAGAGGGAAATAACCAGGGAGATTTATAGCAGGATTCAATTATCAAAATGCACACATACAGGGATTGTATTAGGTGGAGATGCTCAGGTGACACCAAAACCACCAAAAGGATGTTGGAGGTCTTATACACTCCTGAGCCTGGAAATTCTGTACACAGAGTGACTGCATGATTATAGGAGTCAGATCCAACCTTCAGAGTTGGTTTTTCCTCTGCAGTTGTGGGCTGAAAGCCTGCATCTTTGTTATGCCTTAAAATGAGTGGACAGTGAGGTGCATTGAGAACTGGATGGATGCCAGAGCTCAAAGGATGGTGATAAATGGGGCCGAGTCTAGTTGGAGGCCTGTGGGCAGTGGTGTCCCTTAGAGGTCAGTACTGGGCCCAATACTACTCAGCTTATTCATCAATGATGAGGGGACAGAGTACACCCTCAGCAAGTTGGGATGACTCTTAACTTTATTCTTTGTGTTGCATACAGCTCAGAGCAGGAAAACAATTATACCTTCTGAGTACTAAAAAACTGCCCCGGAGAATTTCTCTTTTCCTCTTATACTGCGTGTTAAGTTTCTGCCAGATCAGAGGCTGGTGAATATTTATGGCATTTTTCTGTGGGTAATGAATTACTCTGTGGAAAAATTCTTGTACTGTTACTATTATTTACCATTTGCTGAGTGCTGGCAACATGTTCCCATCTCAAAACATAGACTTTACATTGGGAAACTACTTTATCTGCATACATACATGAAAACACATATATCCTCCCCTCTACCTCAGATTGCAGTGAAGTCACTGTTTCTCTATGAGTTTCTGTATGAGAGGCCCTTACAGGAACTGTGCCTGCCTGGAGAGACAACCCAAGACAGTATGTATGGCCTTGGTCAAGAACATTAGTGTCTCATTTAGACTGAGTGCCCTCATATGGGAGGAAGTCAGCAAATCCATCTCTTCTAGCTATGCAAAACAACCTGAACATGAGTCTGAACACAAGCCCCATTTTGTGTACTCCTGGCTGCCTACACTCCAGATGCAGCAGCACTGCCTATTTCTAGGACCACCCCAAAATAGCATACCCATCACATATCTCTAGGAGGATGTGTAATTGTCCTGGGGCATTGTGGAGACCAACACAAAGAAAGATGGGAAGTGGAGTGGCTCTTACTAGGTCAGACTTCAGATGAAACCAGCTCTCATTTTCTAATTTTAGAATGCTGTGTGTAAAGTCATGTATGACCCGTGGACAAGACCAGGATTTATGCACAACTAAACCCACTTGAACCTGTGGGATTTTGGATCGGCAGTCTTAAAAACTCTAGGGCAGTTCTCTGTAAATCCAAACTGGATTTCAGTGTGAACATGATGAGTGTTCATACTGCACATTAGCCTTTATTGTTTATTTTCAAGTTGAAGAATGTTTATTTTAGCCTGTCTCTAAACAGCCTGATATACATCTTCAGAGTCTTCCACTGAAGTGGGAAGAGCAGCATGAGGAATACTGCAAATACCTAGGTAATGTTATCCATTTTTTTCTAAAGCAAACTTGGTAAATTTTGAAAGGTAAAAAGGTCACCCAGGCAAATTCCAGTCTACAGTAAAGCCATTTGAAAATGTAACTACGAAATTTCAGATCTTGATAATGTAGGTCAGAATCTGTGATTTGTTGTGATCCTTTCAGACTGGGGCAGAAAACCATACAGCTTTATATACCATACATGAACCATACAGCTTTATAGAAATGGCAGGGAAGTAGCATAAATGCATGCTTCTTTTTACAGTGCCCAAAGCAAGGTGCATACCAGGGTAGTAGAGAAGTGTGATGGGAATATGTAACCTGAGATGGTGACATAGCTCTTGAGGGACTGCTAAAATCGGCTAGGTAGATTTCAACACTATCTTCTTCTCCTTTTTCCCCCACCCCTATCATTTTCAATTGGGCAATATATGTAGGCTGGGCTCTATGGAGAATCTGGCACCTAACTACTAATTAAATATTTCAGGAAACTAGCTGGAGAGTGATGTTCAAAGATAGTTAGGTTCATTGTTAATTCTACGACATACTGTAAGGTAGGAATATGTGCAAAAACTTGATCTCTCCTCTTTAGACAAAGAGATGCAAATGAATAAAGATGGTTATTAAGATGGAGAAAAAAATATGCAGGAGACTGGAGGGAAACTTTTGAATGATGAGGTTTATTTGCCTGCCATATAACATCAGAGCAAGGAGATGTACTATTTGAGTCATCAGGGTCCTAGAGGCCATGATGTGGCAAAATAGTTCTGTATTGCTGGAACCAGATGATTATGCTGCATGCCTGCACAGATTTTTCTACCCCAGAGCACAATGTTTAGACAGTTCTGCAAAAGAAATATTTCTCTATGTTTGCTTTTGCATATGAGGGCTATTGCATGTGTGCTCTAAGTAAGTAGGCTTTGTTTGAGTTGGCCAGAAATAAACCAGCACGTTTGCATCCATTGACATTATTGTTTTCACATCTACATAACCATGGGTACCATAATGCCTCAGCAAATGTTTCTGAACAACAGATTATCAGAAAACACAAAGTGAGGTTTCAGTCAGACTGTGGTTTTGTCTCTCTATCTTTCCAAGGCACAAAGTATTTATAACCACTTTCTTGTCTTCTCAGAGCTGTGGATGACTGCATCTTCGAATTTGCCTGCTTGTGCTGTCACATAATGATGGGCAGAAGTACCACTATCTTCGGGAATTTCTCATTTGTTTCTCCTCCTCTGGGGCTAACCACATAATTCTGGTTTCTGTTTTCAGGGAAGTCCTCTTCCAGTAATATGTGTGATCTGGTTCCAGTTAAGATCACAGCTGATAGCAAAGCCCAAGTAGGGAAGTGGAAGTAAAGAGGAGATGACCCTTACTTGAAGCATTGTGAGATTGGAGCAGGTATAACGTGCTGAAACTTCTGGGAGATGCAAATGAGGATGCTGACAAAGGTCCATCCAGGGGGTTGTCTAGGATGAGGCATTCAAGTCGTCTATGTTTTAAACTGCTTCTGCTAAGAAGAAAAGAAGGAAATTGTTGTAGGCGACACCCTTCCGAGCGGAGGAATCTGCTTTTGGTCTTCCAGGTCAGCAGTGATGAAGTTGCTTAGACAAGTCTGAAGTCCCTCAAAAAGGACTCCAGGCCAGGTTGAGGGAGTGGGAGCACAGGTGGTGTTCTCCTCAATCACCTTAGTTTCAGGGAAGGACACTGAAAGGAACAGGAAAAGCCTGTTCAGCACATGACTGGTGTCATCGGTTGAATTTTGTGGTTTTCGACCATGGGGCAGTCTATACAGCACTGGACCTCCTCGCAACAGACATGGCTCACCTGTCTTGCAGGAGAAAAAGAAACCTTGCCCAGGAGTTGGTGGGACTCACTGAGAGGGCTTTAAACTACGTATAAATGGGGAGGGGGATAAAACCGGAATTGCTAGGAATGAGCCTAAGGGAAGCATACCAGTGATGCAGGAGAGATCAGTAACCCAGGTGAAGTGTATCTACATTAATGCATGCAGCATGGGCAATGAACAGGAGCTAGAGGCCACGCTGCATCAGTTGATGACATAGTTGCCATCACTGGGACCACTGTCATGACAAAGAGCTGCAATGGATGGCTACAGGCTCTTCAGAAAGGATAGCAAGGAAGGAAAGGAGGTGGGGTAGCACTCTATCTTAGGGAGTCCTTCAAATGCATGGAGCTCCAAGTGGGGAATGGAAAAGTCAAGTGTTTATGAGTCAGGATTGGGGGGAGGCCAAGAAGGCTGGTATCCTAGTGGGAGTACCCAAGTAAGATAAGGGTGAGGCATTCTACAAGCAGCTAGCAGAAGCCCACGATTGGTAGCACTTGTTCTTGTGAGGGACTTCAACCTACTAGATGCTTACTGAAAATACAATACGGCAGGAAGGAGTAGTCTAGGAGGTTTGTGACGCGCATTGAAGATAACTTCCTGTCACAGTTGGTGAGTGAGCCTAGAGGAGGAGCCTCACTGGATCTGCCAACAGAGAAAGACTGGTGGGAGATGTGGTGGTCAGAGACAGTCTTGGGCATAGTGACCACAAAATAATAGATTTTCAGTTCTTAGTGAAGTCAGGAGGGGCGTCAACAAAACCACTGCATAGAGCTTCCTAAAGGCAGACTTTGGACTGTTTAGGATATTGGTTGGGAGAGTCTCTTGGAAGACAATCCTGAAGAGTAAAGGGGTCCAGGAGGGCTCAAGGATGAAATCTTAAAGGCACAGGAGCAGGCTCTCCCCATGTGCCGAAAGATGAGCTGGAGGGGAAGAAGACTGGGCTGGCTGAATAAGGAACTGATCTGGCTGAATAAGGAGCTACCACTGAGACTGGAGGGGCAGGGGGTGAGGGGGGAAGGGAAAGGTTTACCACCTCTGGAAGAAGAGACAGGCTACTTGTGAAGAGTAGAAGGAAATCACTATGGTATGTAGAGAGGGAATTAGAAAGCAAAAGTTGGACTGCAACTCAATCTGGTCATTGCTGTAAAAGGCAACAAAAAATGCTTCTATGCTAAATGCTAATACTTCATTAACAAGGAGAGGAGGGCCAAGGAGAATCTCCATCCTTTATTAGATGTATCAGGTAACACTCTAATCAAGGATGAGGTGAGATATTTGATGCCTTCTTTGCCTCAGGCTTTAACACTCAGATCAGTTATCCTCAAAGTACTTGATCTCCTGAACTGGAAGACACCTTTGGTGAGCAGAAGAAACTACGCAGGAGGAAACAGGCAGTGACCTACTACTCCACTTGGACATTCACAAATTGAGGGGGGCAGATGGGATCCACCTGAGGTTTCTGAGGGAGTTGGCAGAAGAGCTCACCAAGCCACTCTTCCTCATCTATCAGCAGTCCTAGGCAACAGGACCATTTCTGTAAAGACAGATGCAAAGAAGGTATTTAGTATCTCTGCCTTCTTGGTATCCTCCTTTGGCAATGTACCCACCCTGTAAATGATGGTTGGATGCCACCCAGGCATCCTGGCTTGTATCAGGAATAGTGTAGCAAGCAGGGCCAGGAAAGTGATAGTTCCCCTGTACTCAGTGCTGCTGAGGCTGCACCTCGAATACTGTGTTCAGTTATGGGCCCCTCACTACAAGAGAAACATTGAGGCACTGGAGTGTGTCCAAAGAAGGGCAACAAAGCTGGTGAAGGGGTTGGGGCACAGACATATGAGGAGCGTTTGAGGAAGCTGGGATTATTTAGTCCGGAGAAGAGGAAGCTCAGGGGAGACCTTATCGCTCTCTACAAACACCTGAAAGAAGGTTGTAGTGAGGCAATCCCTTCTCCAAAATAACTACCAGCAGGACAAGAGGAAATGGCCTTAAATTATGCCAGGGGAGGTTCAGGTTACCTAGTAGAAAAAAATTCTACGTGGAATGAGTGGTGAAGCATTGGAACAGGGTGTCTCAGGAA
>JAUBNY010000926.1:2285682-2303195 GCA_032275445.1 Crypturellus soui
CCACCAGAGGGCCTGGAAGACCCCAAGAAGACCACCAAAGGGCTTGGAAGACCCCCTAGCAACAAGGAAGGACATGCACAGAAAGGAGGCTGGCGAATGACTCAGCAAGACAACGAAATGAGGAACTAGGGAGGAATAAAAAGCATTCTCATGAATTACCAGTTGCGCGCCATTGGTGGAGCGGAGACTCCCCGGCCACCCTCTGCTGTGCCTGGCCACCCAGCACTGCTTGCTTGCTATTTATATTGCTATTTATAATAAAAGCATATTGACAAATCGATTGGCTCAGGGGATTTGTCCATATGCCTATTGACAAATCGATTGGCTCAGATGATTTGTCCTCTTATTTCGTTTATAACAGATGCCATAAACACACTTGTATCATTAGTTTTGGCAAGTGTAAGAAGCAAACCTAGAGCAGGCATTCAAGTGTACCCCTTTAAAATAATTGGGAGAGTCCTTTGGGAGACAATCCTGAAGAGCAAAGGGGTCCAGGAGGGCTCAAGGATGAAATCTTAAAGGCGTAGGAGCAGGCTCTCCTCATGTGCTGAAAGACAAGCTGGAGGGGAAGAAGACCGGCCTGGCCGAATAAGGAACTGACCCGGCTGAATAAGGAATTATTACAGAGACTTGAGGGGCGGGGTTGGGGGGGGAGAGGGAAAGGTTTACCACCTGTGGAAGAAGAGACAGGTTACTTGTGAAGAGTAGAAGGAAATCGCTATGGTATGTAGAGAGGGAATTAGGCAAAAGTTCGACTGGAACTCAGTCTGGCCACTGCTCTTAAAAGACAACAAAAATGCTTCTATGCTAAATGCTAATGCTTCATTAATGAGAAGAGGAGGGCCAAGGAGAATCTCCATCCTTTATTAGATGTATCAGGTAACATTGTAATCAAGGATGAGGATACAGGTGAGATATTTGATGCCTTCTTTGCCTTAGGCTTTAACACCCAGATCAGTTATCCTCAAGATACTTGATCCCCTGAGCTGGAAGACACCTTTGAGCAGAAGAAACTACCCATAATCCAGGAGGAAACAGACAGTGACCTGCTACTCCACTTGGACATTCACAAATTGAGGGTGTCAGATGGGATCCACCCGAGGGTTCTGAAGGAATTGGCAGAAGTACTCACCAAGCCACTCTTCCTCATCTATCAGTGGTCCTAGGCAACAGGACTATTTCTGCTAAAAAGGCATTTAAGTATTTCTGCCTTCTTGGTATCCTCCCTCACCAAGGCACTGCCCTGTAAATGATGGTTGGATGCCACCCAGGCATCCTGGCTTGTATCAGGAATAGTGTAGCAAGCAGGGCCAGGGAAGTGATGATTCCCCTGTACTCGGTACTGTTGAGGCTGCATCTTGAATACTGTGTTCAGTTTTGGGCCCCTCACTACAAGAAAGACATTGAGACACTGGAGTGTGTCCAAAGGGCAACAAAGCTGGTGAAGGGATTGGAGCATAGACATATGAGGAGTATCTGAGGAAGCTGGGATTATTTAGTCTGGAGAAGAGGAAGCTCAGGGGAGACCTTATTGCTCTCTACAAACACCTGAAAAAAGGTTGTAGTGAGGCAATCACTTCTCCAAAATAACTACCAGTAGGACAAGAGGAAATGGCCTTAAATTATGCCAGAGGAGGTTCAGGTTACCTAGTAGAAAAAAATTCTACGTGGAATGAGTGGTGAAGCATTGGAACAGGGTGTCTCAGGAAGTGGTGGAGTCACCATCCCAGGAAATGTGTAGATGGGGCACTTACTTAGGTAAATGGTTTAGTAGGCATGGTGTTGAAGGGTTTACAGTTGAACTTGTTGATCTTGAAGGTCTTTTCCAACCATAATGATTCTATGATTCTAAACCACACTACAGCAACTGATGGGTGGGTGTGGTATATGTGTCTCTTACAGCATCCAAAGAATAAGGGAGAGTGATTCAACAGCTTCACAACATCTCTCTCTTGTTGATCAAGCATGACTCCTTGCTCTTTCTTTCATTAGGAGGTGGTCACAGATTGCAACAGAAGCAGCAATTGTGTACATAACATATGATGTGTAGAAACCTGACTGTTGACATTGCTACACCAAATCAGTTCGTAACTGAGATAAACCCTCAGTTGTGCTAGCAGGAGGGCTTTCCATTTTTACTCCAGGTGGGCTCATCTCATGTGTTTCCACACAATATAGTGGTAAAGCTATATAACCTTTGTTTGGAAAAGTATTTTCTGAGGAGTTCTCTCTATTTGGACAAAATTTCTGTCTCACCTCTAATTTACCTATTTGCTTTGCTAATATAATCTCCTGAGATATGTCTTTGTCTATTGTTGCTTCCATCTAAAGCTGTTCAAACATTTTATTTTTTTAACCACTTTTTAATTATATGCACTTGGAAATATGTGTGTTTACACTGCTGCTCCCTAGTGGAGATGCTGCTGAAGCTGAGAGCAAAGCTTTTGTGCCCTGTGGACTGCCTTTTACAACGCTTTTTGATCAGGTTTTGCCTGGGAAAGCCAAGCTGCCTGTGTGGATTCCTCACATACTGTGTAATAACTGGTGCAGGCTCAGCTTGTAAACAGCAGTGATTTGTGGTCATTAAGTGACTGTTAATTTTTGCCAGGCCTACTCAGCCTTTAATGTATTTCTTACTTCTCCACATAATCTCCTTAACACTAAACACCAGGGCGGATTCTTGCTGATCCACTAGCTGTGTTAGCCTTATGCTTTCAGAAGGAGTGTGTGAAATATGGGAATGTGGCTTTGTCTGACTAAGGACAGACCCTGTCTGTGCTTTCCCAATCCCCTCCCTTTGTCTCAGTGTCATTGCTTGACGATTTCTTTGGGAGTCAAACCTTGGAACTGATTCATTCACAGTTAAATGTGGTGGGGAAGAGGGAAACAATTCATTTTCAGACAGGTTAGTCATTCAGCTGATCATGTTGCAGCTTCCAATCTCTATCCAATCTCTTCACAGAGAAATGAGAAAAACAATCAGTGCCAAAGGAAAGAAGGAATCATCACTTTTATGGCCTCCTAGATGTAAGCTGTTCTACCTTAATTTCAATCATGTCATCTTTGCCTTCTGCTTCATTCAGAGTCCTCTATCCTGTTTCCACTGTCCACATATTTCTATCATCTCCTATCTAGTCTATCCACATGTCTCACTGTCCCCTCAGTTTGGATCTTCTGTCTTCCCACTCAGACAACTTTGCATACTTCCCATGCAGATGACCTGCAGCATCCTCTCTCCTTCTCTCTCTAGTGTGCAATTTTTCTCATTCCTTTCTCAGCAAATTACTCTATGACAGTTGAATAAATACATTTCTGACACATTAAAGCTATGCTGGCCAAGATTTCTGCAGTCAATATGGGCAATTAAAGTCAAGAAATGAAACAGAGAAAAATGAAATTGCAAAAGAAGGATATTGAACTAGACCATGATGTACTGCAATAACATAATGCCTGTGTCTCCATCAATACCTGCTGATACACATTAACTGCTGATAAGCACAATGAACAGCAAGTACCCTTAAAAAGCAAGTGGGAGATTTTTGCTTTCTTATTCTCCAGTTTTAAAAATTAATTGTCTCTCTGAAAACTCAGGACCTGGTGCAAGGCCCAATGAAGTCAACAGAAAAATGACAAGGCTTTCAGATCCTCTTGGGTCTTATTTCCATATCCCAGCCCCTGGAGGAAAAAAAAGGAAGGCAGAGCTGTTGAGAGAAAAGCAATTCTCATGCTTGAAGGATTCTTTCTGGATTTCTAGGGGTTTGTCAGGCTTGTAGCATGCCAGTAGCTTTCAAGTGCACACTTTGAGTGCTATCTTTTACCAAAACCTTCTATTGCAATCAGATTAATAAAGGACCTTCATTTGATATAATTTATTCTGCAACACTCTTGATGTAAAGTTTGAATACCCCTCTTGACTCATAAAGACACTGCATATTTTTTGCCCAAAGTGCTCTCAGTCTGGGAAAAATGGTATGTCCATTATATCAAAACACTACAGTCTTTTTAAAGAAGTGTCTTTAGGTTTTGAGAAACAGAATGAGGAAACAGGACCTCACTGCAACTCCTCACTCCATTTCAGCCTTAGGTCCCAGTCAAAATGATGAAAATCTGCCTTCCAGTTTGAACGTTGGAGTCCAGTTTTGGATCATCAAAGACTTTGTAGCTAGCTGGTGCTTGAAATCTCTTGAGATTTCTGTTAGCATATATTACCTCTACTAGTACAAGTAACAACTGAAATATATTTTTAAGAGTTCAGGAACAAGCAAGAAAAAAAAAACAGATTAGATGTAACAAATATGCCATATCAAAATGGTTGCAAATATAGGGGCTTTACACATAAATACTGCAGCACTCTGGAACACAACAGCCACTTCAGTTCTGCTTAACCTCCAGTTAAAGAGAAGTCAGGCAGGTATCACTTATTTGAGTGAATGAAACCACAAGCCAAGCTCTGTTCTATATCAGGAATAAAGCTGTTAGGGAAATGCACAAGGTCTCCAGTGCTGAAGGAAGGACAAACAAAAGCTTGTGTCAGTCTCCTTACATTTTCAGCAGCTGATGCTGGTGCTTTCCAAGGTCCAGGATCACCTGAAGCAATGGCAAGAGGTTGGGAGTACCTACAGCTTCCTAAATATCTTGCAGATTCTTTGTAGAAGGCCTTAATAGCCCTATTGCCTTCTGCTGTTCTCCCACTCTCTTGCTAGCAGAATGATGCTATTAATGTTTCTTCTGGATCCATTTACCAATGTGAATATTTAGAGCTGTTAAATTGTTTGGCTGAGCAAATAGGATTAGTGCTGTATGCCTAGTGGGGTGGGGGGTGGCATATAGACTCATAGGAAGACAAGAGGGAAGGCTGATGAGAAGATTGCTTTCAAGTCTGCAAGTATACGCTACATGGGAGGCATGCCGATAACTTCCAATCTATTGGTGATTGAATTAGATATGCTCTTAAATGTGAAGTGACTATACACAGGTCAGAGGCTTAACTGGTGCCAGTCTGCTGAGAACCTGACAAGGTACTCCTGCAAGGATTCTTGCCACCCGAGCAGGCCTTGGTGATGTTTTGCTGTTGCAGGACAGAAAGCCCCTGCTCCTGGCCTGTGCCAAGTCTGCTCTTGCAAGTATTGGATCTTCAAACTATTCCCAGTATATATATGCTTTGTTTCCATTTGTTCACATGACATGGCATTGCATGCCACAAAACACACTCACTCACAGTGATCATTCACTGACTGATTGAAGAAAATCTTCCTCTCTTTTTTTTTTCTTTTTAGTTCATATGTGAATTTGAGTGTGGCTCATGGTTGACTTAAAATATAAAGTGGTTTTATGACTTCTTTTTTTTGAATCCCCGCTTGTCTGAATGCTGAGTATTGTCACTAACAGCAGTGTGTTTTCTCTCTATGCTTTTTCAAGTACTTTAACTGCTCTTTAATTTCTGTTCCGATTTTGGAACAGAAATTATAATAAAAAGTTGCACTTAGCCCATTTGTCAGAGTAGCAATGAACAGCACTTGGTGAGACCTGTCTTAGATTTATAGAAAAGGAGCTCCGAACATTTTTAATTAGAGCAGGAAAAGATCTAACCAAAAATATTTTGGCTGTTGAGTGGAGGCAAAATGAAATTAGTTTTCCATTAGCAAGTCTTTCATACAATGTACAGTTGGGATAGCAGTGGTTTATTACATGGAGATTATCATCTTCTGCTTTTCAATTCAAAGAGTAAATATTGGGGAGAAAACCTCTGTTTAACCCCTATTTTGACAATGATTAGGCAAACAGCACTGTGATTTCCATGTGCTCATACTTAACTGAATGCTGTTCATGTTTTTGAAACAGATGCTCACTCTGATATTCTGTAAAGGAATTATTTATAAATATTTACCTTCTTTTCTCTTATGTTTGTTTATTCTGGATGGGAATATCCCATCTGTGAGGTCTAAACAGCAACAAAAATTTAGATGAATTGAAAGAACTGAGAAAAATGCAGATATGACCATATTTTTCCTCTGTAACCCTCTGCACAAATTATTCCCATTCTATCCAGACAGAAAAAGAAGGGAACAGGCTTGACTTCGAGAAGTGGGTTCTGGAGCCAAAAAACAATCCGTGTCTCAGTACAGACTCCTAGTCCTCTGCTTTAGCTACGTATCCTGGGTTACAGGTGGTTAAAAGCATGCCACAGGAGTGGAGCAATGCACATATAGTCACCTATAAAATTAAGTAAGTAAGTAAGTGCAGCATTTCCCTCTTCAGGAAAGAGCTTAGTTTTCTCACCTTAAGTCAAAAAACAACTGAGAGTTCCAGATAGACTTTTGGAAACATTCATGCTAAATAATATCTAGCTATATCGAGAGAGATGGGCTACATAAAACTACTAATGAATGATATAATAATTAAGATGCAAGAACTTTCAAGCATTATGAAGCTTCTTGAATGATCTGGAACATAAATAATACTTCCCACTAGCAGCCAGAATACAGTAAATCCTCTTGAATAAGGTACACATGAGAGAAAGAAGCTGACCTGGATCTTCCCTAAACCCCACAACTGAGGAGAAAACACGAGAACCTCTCAGCTGTAAAGAACAAGTTTCACCTTAGGGTTTGGACTGGGCCTTAGCCAGACTGCTTCTAATGCTGGAAGGAGAGAATCAGAGGGAAGGTAAAGTGCGTAACATGAACAATCTAAGACCAGCCTACTCAGCAGTAGTTGCAACCTTGTTCTTTCCCTCAACAATAACAGCACCAGAGACAATCCTGACTTTCCAGTGTTCTTTCATATTGGCAAAACAAACAGTCAGACTATACCTATTCTGCACACACACTCTGAACATCCTAGATTTGTCTGTGCTTTAGCTATCTCTTAGTGCAGCCTTATGTGAAGGTCTTCTTAAAGGACTTAGTGACTTAGAGATAGGCAAGAGCATTCTTACAAGTCCTGATTCAAATCCCTATGTGGTCATACTTCCACTGACACTAATAGCCATTAAACACCCTCTTAACCGAGTTCACACAGATACTTGGCTATTTGTGTATTCTTCAGGACAGGGAGTAACAAACAATGAATCAGTCTACATGAACATAATCTGACCACAGACCATCTTCTGTGTGGCTCAGTTCACCTACTCCTGGTTTGTGCCCGTATAACTAAAAGCGGAATCAAGTGTACTGTTTCTTGTGTAGTCCAAGTGTACAATTTCCCAGATATTGTTATCCCCTGATATAGGACTTCATGCCTGCTGCTTGCTGTAATTGCAGACTGAATCCAAGTACCCTGTAGACAATGACAGATTGATTGCCACATTGTCAGGAAAACAACTTCCAAGTGGCCTCTTTCTTTGCTTGTTAGGTCTCTGCTGTTGATGTCATAAATTATCTTCTCTGTCATTTTGGACAGCTGTGGTGATGGCATGTTTGATTGTGCTTTTTGTATATTACCCAGAAGTGTATCTGTAGTGCTCCAGTTGATTATACTATCTTGTGCTCAAAATTAAATGCAACCATCTAAGCAATAGGTCTCCTGTCCTGGAGGTTTCTGCATATGCAAAGCCAACTGCAGTTTCTCATTATTTTTTTTTTCTTAGTTTTACTCAAGTAATTTCTCAGTCAACATCTTCACTGTTTTTTGGGAGGCTCCATCTTTTGGACCCATCAGTTGCACTTACTGTCTTCTGATTCAGCATCTGTAGCTGTAAAATTGTGGTCAAATTTCCAAAGTGTTCATGCTGTGTTGTCTTTTGAAAGATGTGTGAACATCAAAAGTGGCCCCTAATCAAAACGTGATGGTTAGGTTACCTCTAGACTTTCTGTCCTCCTGGGAGGAGGCAGATTGGAAGAGCACCCCAGAACACTCAGGAGGCTCACTCAGCTCACCTAGAGCTGTGTGCAGTGCACTTGGGATCACTGTACACATCAGGACATTTCGCGATTTCAGTGGACTCTGCAGTGGACTATGCAATGATATCCTTCTCTTTCTACTTGTGAGGAATACCTGGTATTTATGTGTATTCTTTACGTTAGATGAAATTCCTGTCCTTTCTCACCTTCTACTAAGTTTAATGTTAACTAATAAACTAATAGAATTGAATGAAGAAACCTGGTATTTTCTGTAGAAATTTGTATTCCTGACCAATTCCTGGTCATCGTTTATGTTTTCCAAATCTGTGCGTGGACACATGCCACCGGTCGTTCCTTTATGAGACCAAATGTGGGCTGTCTCTCTTGACTCCCTTTATTCCTTTTTCTGGTCTTATTAAAGCTGTTCTTGATTTTGTTAACTCTTTCTGCATCCGTACTCTTGAATTTTACAAAATTAAACCAAATAAATTAAATCAGATATCAGCCTGTTCAAAGAAAGTAAGAGGAAGCAAAGGATGGAAAAGCTTCTGGGAACAATTATATAAGCTTTACTCTGTCCAGCAGAGGGCAGCAAAGGAACATTTACTTCTCACCAAGCCAAACCAAGCCAAGCGGTTTGACTTTCGTTTCTCCCTTGAGAACCAGTTCCTGGCTAACAGACCTCACTATTAGGAAACATTTCCTGATACTTTCCCCAAAACTTCCATTGCTTAGTTAGTTGAATCATAGAGTCATGCTCTTCATAATCCAAAACAATTTCTAAAAGGTCATTTACTTTCTAAAAACTTGCTCACCTCAGCTAGGCTTTACGTCCCCTAAAGTCAACAGAGAAATCCTCTTTCTGGTTTCAGTGTTGTGTTTTTGTTTTGTTTATTCCTTCAGTAATTTACCCTTTTCTTGCAAGCTAGAAGTTATTGCCACATCTTTTTGTTGAGCTTCTTGCTCTGAAAGATAACTATGCATATACCCCAGGAGGAATCAGATTCCCAAGCTCACTGCAACATTTTGTCTCTATCATTTCAAGACTCTGTTGAGGAGAGAGTTATTGGTTCTGTCTATGCAAAGCTTTCTTGACATGTGAGAGCACTTTGGAAGACTCCAGAAACTCATTGAGTTCTCCATAGCCCACAGCATTGTGAAACTAACTCCTTAATTGCAAATAAGCTTTTTGGAAAGAGATCCAAGATTACGCAGAGGCAGGGGCAGAAGGGAGAGTGACCTTGGAATTGTTTACTTAATTTTTCGCTCTGTCTGTGGCAATCCAGGGAGTGTATATATTGTCCGTGTGTACAGCTGGCAAAAATCCTATGGCTTTCCAGGATCCTCCAGGCTTCTACTTGCTGTTCAAATATCCTCCAGAGCATGTCACTATGTGCCACCCTACTTTTTTAAGACTGTGTGAATGTTAAGGATAACTCTACACAGAAACAGAACTGAATTTCATTACACATAAATCATTGCCAATCGTTGTCTTTGGAAGTGCTGCAAACAACTGGACTTTGATTAGAAGGAAGCTCATGAATCTACTGCAGAACTGCATTGGGTAGAGGTGATAACACAAGATAGAGCTTCATCCACAAATATTAGAATCACTGTGAACAGTTTCCCCACCACCAATTGCTGACTCCTCTATTATGCTGGCCATTGGCCTCAAAGACCAGCTGTGCATTGGAATGAAATGTCCCTGATGTACCAGGCAGCTGAGAACAAAGGGTATAAACTTTTACATTAACTACTCTGACCTTGGCTTTAGTTACATTTTTGTGTATGCTTACTTAACTGTGTAATAAGTGTAATATTTATCTACCTTCTCCCATCACTGTGGTGTTTCAGTGGATAATGTTTGTACAATGTTATACAATGATAAGTATTATATGATGGAGGTGGGAAGTGGTGAAACACTATCGAGATCAAAGAGAAAAAGAGGTTAGACTCAGAAGTAGTAAGTTGGCACATTTTCTTTTTCTAACATCAAGGAAAACAGCCCATTGAAAATCTGACCTTAATGAAGAACAGGTGGAGACTCTCAGGCAATAAGGAAGAGTAGAACTTCTTCAAGAGAAAGAGATGAGTTCAATGAGATACAATGAGAAAAAAGTTGTTGACTTACAAAAAAAAAGAAAAAAAGGAGAGAAAAAAAGAATAGACACACTGAAGATGAAAAACTCAAGCCTTAATTATCTGAGATTTGGCATGGCTGAGATGACATGAGTAGCTTAGAAACAGGAATCAAAAGAGAAATGAGGAATGATGTAAGGCAATGAACAAGGAAGGACAGATCATATTGCTGGTCCTTCAGTATAGGAATCATCCTGTATCATCTTTGTACAGCATCTAATACAGTGGAGGTCATTTTCTGAGATGACTCTATAACACTACTGCAGTACAAATGAAAAAATCAGCCACTAACTTATACATGTCTTCATGGATATGACTTTATGATTGACAGAAACCAAATGACTCCTAAATTCAAAGCTTATTTGGGGCAGTGGTCCCTTTGAACTTCTGGGAGGCTTTTTGCAATGCTATGGGTAAAACAATGTGAATATTGAAAGAAGATCTTACAATATTGGTTGGAAAAACAAACAAACAAAAAAAGTATTTTGGAGGGCTTTAGCTTTACCTTTCCTAAGCATTTGCTTTCAGTGAAAATTCCATTTGCAGTTCAATGAACATTCCAGAGACCAGATTTTACTTTCTCCAATGTTTATCAATTTCAAAACATTTACACAAGACTCTGGGGTCATGAAAAGATACATACAGTAAAAATTCATCTATTTTTGCCCAGTTTTACAAACTCACTATATTCAAATGAGACCACTGGCATGGTGTCTTTCAGTAGCCCTCAACTCTAATGCAACTCTCACATAATTCAAATTGACATCAGAAAGAACAGAAGCAAGCCAGCATTAAGCATTTTTCAAGCTCCTAATCTGCAGAAATCAGGACAATATAAAAATGTGAATTACCCAGCCAATTACCTTGCCCACAGGTATTCCAGAAGCATGAGAAAAGCTATGGGAACACATTTGCAAAGGTGCTCAGGTACTTAATCTCATCAGTTTCAATGGGAGTCAGGCACCTAACTGCTGCTAAAAATATGGACCTAAATAATTCAAACACCATGCACTTTTTCAGGAATCTGTTCTTTAACAAAGATTCAAAAATATCCACAGAAGTTGGTTCCTCTCTTTCTCAGGCTTTGATCCACAAAAGCAATTAAACATGATTCGTCACTAAGAAGGAATATATGTTGTGTGGAATCCTGCCAACTAGGCACCTGAACCATTCAGGAATTTTCCTGGGCAGGCACAGCTACCTCCTGCATCTCAGCCCTCACATTCCACAATGTTTGCTAGCATGTGAATAATGCATGGTATTTCTCTGGTTATTTCTCACTAGTCTCCCTGATTTACTAGAATTGGACTAAGCCTGAAGGCTTTGCCATATGAGGAAATCCTTGGAGAGCTTCCTTGACTTAGTGCTGTTAAGAAGAGAAGGGTCAAGGGTATTTCCATTCCTGGCAGGTCCTCAGAGTTGTGCAACATAAGGCAAATTACTTAACCTTTCCACATCTGATTTTACCTTCCAGTGAACTGAGAAACAAAACTCACTCCAGTATTGTAGTTTAATACCTGGGCAGCACTTCAGACTCTTCTAAAGACTGACACAGAAGCATAAAATACCTCCCATTGCATTGGCGCAGGAAGACCCACACTTCTCGCAGGTAGAGCACTGCCTTTCCAGGGATGAGAAAGAGATTCCTCATTTCCCTGTGAAGTCACTCTGGTGCAAAAACTGCAAAACCCTAAATAACAGCCCCCTCCTCCTCCTGAGCAGATATTAAACAACACCACTCCAAATTCTTCTATCAGTCACAAAAACATTCTTGTTGTTGACGGAGTTCTGATAGACATTTAATTTAAAGAATACATATATCTATTGCTCATCAGGAATGTAAATGCATGCACCTTCAGAATCCTATTCCTTTCATACATGTCCCAAGTCCCCTGAAGTCTGAAGTGCTCAAGGTTATGATATACTTGATTTTTTTTGCTAAATAAAGAACGTATGGCTGCTCAGAATCTTCTTATAACTCAGTATTCCCACCCTTTTCTCCTCCTCACTAGTGATGCAGAACCAGGTTCAGCTGTGGTCACGAACACAAGAGACTACACTATGGGGACTCACCACTTAGTCTGGCACTCTGCCTCATCATAGAAAGCCCACATTTCCATCTCCTGCCTATTGCAATGAAAACTCGTGTCTATTTGGTTTGTATCACCAGAGAGTCTCTGAGCATTGTTTGCTTTCCAGATTCGACCTTCCTGCTGAATAGTTAGGTTTTTGAATATTTTCTCCCAGATGTGTGAGAAACTTCTTATCTACTAACTGTATTTCCAGCTCACTCTTTGCAGTCTGCCTGTTGCCAAAACTGTGCACTTGTAAAATCTGGCTTTTTTTTTTTTTTTTAACTCACACACACCCAGGTAGCAGTTACTTGCAGAAGACATCTCAGTCACTCAAGCTGTCTTTGTATATCCATTCCACACAGTAAGAGCCATCATTCTAGCACTCCTTTATAACCAGCAGTCTCCCTATCCTTTGCATAACAATATTCAGTTCCTTACACATATTTAACTACATAATCAGACTGAATATGTATTTCATATTAAGTGTTAAAGATACAAACTCCTCTTAAAATCTCTCTCCTCTCTCTTTGTCCACTAATCAGGTGGAGAGGCTTGGACAGGTTTATCTAAAAGACCAAGCATTTTTAAACAGTGTCTTAATTATATGAGTTTCATATATTTTTAAAGCTTTGAGCTGAGTAAGACTTTCTTTGGAATTTGTGAAAGGAGAAATCAGTATTCAGAAATACAGCTTCCTGCACATTACTAAAATGCCCTGGGGCTGTTTCTAAGGCTAGATGATGTCACTAGAACAGGCAGTGACAAAGCATGCTAGAACTCTGCAACATCCTGGCCTTTATTAATGGAAGGGCAAATGGTCTGCACCATTTCCTTGAGGTTCCTTAAAGTTCAGTTCTCCTTTTCCATATGTGAATATATGTCTGACACCATGGTTCATTTTATGAGTGGCAAAATTATTTCATATATTGAAGGGCAGAGGGGTCAAGCCCTTTGTCCCAGCTAACGATCTGGTATCTGTTGTGATTCAGGTAGCTAATGTGGAAGTTTTTACGATCCACAGGGACTAGTTCTCTGCCTTCATCTTCCCTACTTTTCCTGAAGTAGAGTATCTCTTATTTCCTAATAGGTTTTTGGCACAACCCAGCTGGGCTGTTCTACAGGCTGTTATGAGGACTTGCAAGTGCCAGTTGAGTGAGTGAAGGACATATAACATCTTTCATCTGACTGTGCAAAGAGCCAGCAACAATTTACATAGAATTTGAACCAGACGAGTGACATGACCACAAGATACCGAATCTGTGTGCTCACTTAGAGTAGAAACATCAGGAATTAACTTCTGCATGCCAAGCACTCTGCCTTTATCTGCTGCTCTCCTATCCTCTCCACTGTTACAGTCATTCTGCATGTACCAAGGGAAAGCCATTTGCACTCCTGACTTTGCAAAATTCACTATTTAACAAGACTAGTCCATCATCAACTTACCCTTACAGGCTTTTAATCAGATTCCCAAAGTAGCTACTGGACCTTAGTCTCACTGCATTAAGGAGTAATGGTGTTCTGTGAGGATCTAAAAGGGTTCTTTCTACTAAGTTACATGGAATTAATAGTCTTTGTGACAGAGATGAACCAATTACTGGCTACACATCATTTATGTGATACTTGTTCTTCTTTCCGTCTGGCTGCTGTGTAGCCCTCCAGGTAAGGGTGTGGTTGCTTTAAAATAAAAATAGATCTGCACTGTTGTCAAGCATGGCCAGGGCAGCTGCATTAAATCCTTGAAGCCTAAGTCTATTTTAAATCTCATTCCAAACCTGAGTAAAGCCCATCTCTGTTTTGTTCCAACAGAGGTAACTGGTCATACATTTATTGCATTGATCTTCATCCATGAACATGATCCAGGAGATCCTGAACAGTCTTTTCTATCAGTGAAGTTAGCCCTGCCCTAAACAGAGTATTGGACTTCAGAAGTCTTATCTGACCTAAATTATTCTGTGATGTCCCAACTGTGTGGTCCACATTCCGCCATTCAAGTGGTAGATATATTGTACAGTAAAAGGTAGTGAGGGTATTCAGCCCTTGAATTCACCTCTTCTCCACACCACCATACTCGCAATGCAGTCAAGGAACTATTCACAACCACTTACCTCATAGCGTAAGAACAGAGTTTAGGAAGTTCCTTTTCAAATAAGGCCTGAGCAGAAGGGAAGAGCAGAACAGCACTCTTGATGCTTTTGAGGACTCTGTAATAAGGATATGCACTCACTGACTCAGTGAGACATGCCTTATGTACATGCTTTATGTACACATATACACGTGCCTTATGTATTTAGTTGGATGAGAACCATATGTCGTCTTGTACCTCAGAGTGTTTTTGTAAAACTTAACTTAAACTGAATGAATTCTCTCTTGACAGACAGATAAGTATTTGTTTCCTCTTGACATACACAGAAGTAATCAAGATCCAGTCTCCTAAGTACAATACACCTTTACTTGGAAAATATAACATATAGCAATATGTGTTTAACTGCAGGTAGAACTGTGTCTTTAAAAAAAAATGAAAAAAAAAGTCATTAGAGATCCTGAAATTTACTTGTGTTCTTCTAATAATACCAGCCAGTTTTGCAAAAGATCTACTCTTTCCCTGTAAATCTGACCTTACTTAACAAGGACAATCATATGTGATCTGTGATCTGAACTGATTAAACAGATGAAATATGAGTTCTAAATTCCAATATATTTTCTTAAGAGCCGCTCCTTTTGGAAAATAAGTGAACAGTTTAGTATGAATAGTTACAGAACCATAGGATCTGGTTCTGCTTTCACATCATAGTAATTCTGAAGTAACTCCATTAAAGAGAACAATTTCCCCTCTTGGGAAAAATTTAATTTCTTACTGAAAGCCAAAACATCAAGCACATTGCCACAAAAAATGAAGTATTAAATAAAGTGAATGTACCACTTTATGACAGGTATCATTCTGGGTGCTTCAAGTTCCCATTCTTCCTTATTCACTATGGATCACGATCAGACTAGTGGCACATGGAGATCTTGGAGAAGTTATTGCACAAACATTCTACATTGCTCTATCACCTCTAAAGCTCTATGGCAGAATTCTAATGTATTGTATTAGAATAGCACATGGTATAAAACTTTTGTTTTTTTTTTTTTTCAGAAAAAAAATCTGTTTTTCAGTGCAACATCTCAGTATTCTATAGCACAAAGACATTTTTTCCCTAAATTCATTCTTCAATTGGACCTACTCTGTCTAAAATTTCTCTTCCTTCTGAAGAACAATTTCAACAGGAATATTTAACCAGATCTCATGGTAAAGTTGTTTCTAACAGAAGAGAAATTTTCTACTTTATGAATGCCTAAGTATAGATATTAGATTCACAGAATCACAGAATGGTCGAGGTTGGACAAAACCTCTAGAGATCATCTACTTCAATTGTCCTGCTCCAGAAGGGAGATCTAGGGCACATGGCACAGGGTTGCATCCAGGCAGATTTTGAGGATCTCCAGAGAAGGAGACTCCACAGTCTTTCTGGGCAGTCAGTTCCAGGGCTCTATCAGCCTCACAGGAAAGAAGTTCTTCCTTATATGTAGGTGGAACTTCCTGTGTTTCAATTTACAAGCATTATCCCTCGTCCTGTCACCAGCCACTACTGAGAAGAGTTTAGCCCCATCCTCTTTACATTCTTCCCTCAAGTATTTGAACATGCTGATCAGATCCCCTCTCAATATTCTCTTCTCTAGGCTAAATAGGCCTCGCTCACTTAGACTTTCCTCTTAAGATAGGTGTTCAAGTCCCTTGATCATCTTCGTTGCTCTGATGTTAGACACCAACAATAATATTCAGACTATATATATATTTTACTTCCTAACCTAATGTAGTTAATAACCACTGAGGTACCAAGTTACAAGATTTGACTTCCAAAGCTGTTGGACAACTCCAGCATTATGCTTGCAATTTCCCATCATTTCATAGTAAGTGCTTTAGAGGAAGGAGATGTTGGTGTAAAAAGAAGAGCTATTCTGGCCAGAGCATAGAGCTAGAGCTGCCCTTAAAATATTGATTAAGGAAAGGCTCTCCATGCAGCCTAGGCTTCTGTAAATCACAAAGCCCATGATAGCAAGCATTCCTTGATGCTGAAGACACTTTAAATGAGCATCTGAACCTGTTTATTACAGAAGTAAATTTCTAGACTTTTGATGTTGGGAGAACCTACCCAAACATTGATTAAAGTATCTGAAAATGTGCAGTCAACAGAACAATAAGATTCTGAATAGAGTAGCAACCTCTCTTTAAGAAGGAGCTTGAAGGGACTACATAATGCAGTTACCTATAAAACAAGGAAAATTAAGTCATTTACCCATTTATCACTTCTCTTGTATGCCAGTGAACTCCAAAATTATGAAGTTTTAAACAAAATCTCATAATCAGGAAGAATGACATGAATTGAACGATAAAAAATAATTTCCACAGAGCAAACTGCTTAGCAGTTTTTAAAAATGAGGGTAAATGCTTAAATACCTAAAAGAGTCTCCACAAACTTTTTTTTTTAATGATTTAACCATCTGCCTTACTTATTTAAAAATGGGGGACACTGGATAAGTGACGTGCATTTTCCAGCCCTTAATGTGACCAAGACTTTGGCATAAATGCCACTACTACTGAGAAAAGACCATGGACACTTCAGAAACTGTAAGTGGTTAAAAGCTTGGTTTCTCAGCCCAGATTCAGCCTCTCTCATAGGACAGCTGCCCCTTAATACTGCATGTGGTGTTTGGTTCAATGCTGATTCAGAGGGAAGAATGTTACCTACTAAATCACCAGTCCTAGTTCTTCCAGCACTGAGCTCTCTCTGCTAGTTGTCCACGCAAGCCCAAGCATAATTATCTTATCTATGCTGATGAGCATAGGTCAAAATAAATAAGTGGCACAGAATGAAAAGCTTGTATGTCAGAGACCTAGACAAGTTTTATTAGGTTGCTCAGGTTTTCTGCTTGATTTCTGGAATAAACACCATATACTCATCTCAGGAAGACACAGCATACTGTAGATTGTCATCTCAACACTTTAGCTCTTCATGGTCTGCATGAGGGTTGTGTTGGAGTTGCCGAAGCTCATGCCATGCAAAGGAAGCATTCATTTCTGTATGGAATGCAAAATGAGGAAAGGCACAAAAGCCATGGTTTGCTTGATCTGGATTGAATAGATCTGAATTTATCCTTGATATTATCCTGAACTCATTTAGGGTGGCAAAAGGAGAAATTGCACTAGACATAGAAGATCTATACTTAATATATAACCCTGACTAGAAGTAGGATCACCTTGGCCTCCCAAAGTTGGGAAGTTGATAGCATGAAGCAGAAGCAAGTTCTTTCTCTTGTGTCATAAGGCCTGTTTTCATTATTCAAGTTTTCATTTTGAAACTCAAACCAATGTTCAAAAATAAAATAAAATAAAATAAAATAAAATAAAATAAAATAAAAT
>JAUBNY010000926.1:2303295-2318657 GCA_032275445.1 Crypturellus soui
AGTTTTCATTTTGAAACTCAAACCAATGTTCAAAAATAAAATAAAATAAAATAAAATAAAATAAAATAAAATAAAATAAAATGAAAAAACGGGCTACTGAATCTGAAACTAAGCAATCCAAATTAACAAGCTGCAAGTCTGTCAACCCATTTCTGTTCCTCCTCTTGGTACCAGACTACTTATTCTTCAAAAATCCAGTACCTGCCCCATATCCAAAGTATTCTGCTGCAAAGATAGTTGGGTTTGAATTCATTGATCCTCACAGCAATTTGATTGCACATCTCACCTCACCACACTGTATAACCTCAAATGCTGAAGGCTCATGGAAATCTAGAGATTCCTTTTCTGGTTTTCACCTACATGGTACAAGTCTATTTGTAATCATTCCCATTACTATGGGCTCTATTTGCAGGTGTAAATCTTACCTAGATGACCTTATTACTGAATAGCAGGATATAGCCGAGAAAATGGTGCCTTTTTATTGACATGATTTCTTTTCATGACCCATCCATGTCTACAAAGTTCATCCATTCAGTTGCTTTTGCTGTATCGTGAGAGAACATTCATGCACTTAGTAATATTTTACATGTACATTGGATTCTCTGCATTCCAAATGCAATGCAAACATGAACTCATTCATCTTATCTTTTTATCTCATGACAGTTGCCAGCAGTTAAATTGGTCTGATCCCAGCCTCACAGACTTTTCAACATGCAAATTGTTACTTGACTAATTATCTATCTTAACCACTATTAAGAACTGCTGAACAGGCTCCGTATTCAGTTTTAATCAACAATTCCACTACCTTCAGTGAAATGTCTCTGAAGATAGGAAGAAGAAAATCCTTGAGATTTTTTTTTTTTTCACTATAAAGTTGTTTACTCGGGGCAAAACTGATTTCAGAATTACAGATACAATTGCCACTGAGTTCACAGAAAATGCAGTCAAGCATCTCTGTACAAAATTTGCCCACAGGGAATAAAGCAGTAAGCCTAATACAGAACCAACTGGTATTGCCCCTACCATTGCTGTTTGCTGTGCTACTCCCCAGACTCCCACATAGCTTTCTGAATGAACAATGAACTCAAATTAAAATACTAGGACTATGAAAATAGACTGATCTGCAGAAAAAGCTATGTCTTGGAGATCAAAACATTTGTAGATTCAAGTGATAGGTTTTCTCCAAGGTGAGGTGAGTTAGATCTGCATTAGGGCATGAAACAAACAGCAGATGTTCTTGTACAGAGGAAAACATGAGGCAGATTAAGCACCTCTTAGAGATGATGATCTAATATCTGAATACTTTCTTCACAGCTCTCTTTAGCCTGCATAATGTTAAACATTGTGGTGCAAAGGCAGTAAGCAAATAGGAGGGACCCTTTAGAGATGACCATCATTTTTATCCATCGTGAAGGTAAAATTCAAGTTGCTTAGTACACTGAAACTGGGACGAACAGCTAGTCTCTACTCCAAAATAATTTAGGGATTCCTATATTATAACTGCATTTAAAGTGTCAGAGGCATTTATTTATAGATTTTTTACCTTAAACTATTAGCTCATTGGTTGCAAAGAACAGAGGTAAATAAACAGTTGGGTGTACTGTTCAGACACAAGATTTTCCTAAAATAAGCCACCTGACTGAGAGCTAAAAGTGATCCAGGATGTATCAAGAATAACATTTCCTGCTAAGACTGCTCAGTAATAACAATTACCATACCAGGCACTGTGAAGGGGTCTTATTCTCTATACAGTTCAGGTCACTCAGGCCCAGTGAGGTTGAACTCTGATCGGAAGAGCTGCAAAAAAAAAGGACTTCTATGAAAGTGTGCACAGAGCTAACAGAAAAAAACTAAGACCATGTGGCTTACTTGGTTTACTTACTTTAGTGCAAAAAAAAAGCTGAGTAAGGACATGACTTTCCATTCTGAAAATACTGTGTTAGGGAAAGTAAAAAGCGACTTAAGCTAAGGACAACGTTTGCACAGAGTAATGCGTGTAAGTCAACCTTAAAGAAATATATGCAGAAAATCAGAATAAAATTTCAAACCATTATGAGAAAGAAGAATTCTTAAGAGGAGAAGCAGGATACAAGCTTTCTACCCAGTTCCTCACTTCCCTTCCTTAAAAGATTCATGCTGAACATTAGAATAACATATCATCAGAGCAGAAAAAAATGCTCCAAGATTAAGTTTTCAGCAAAGTAGGAATGATAAAACACATAGTTTTAAGCATGTCTCACTCGTGTGTTCCATCACATTTGTTCTCTTCAGTATCCTATTTCATTCTAGCTAAATGAAGAAAATCAGCACAGTAGACGTTCCTCAAGAAACTTCCAAGAATCATCTATCAGGAATCAAGTTGAATAAACCATTCTACACAACTCTGGGTCTGATTTCAGCAGCTCTCATAGTGTTGCCAAAAACTTCAGAATCTTTGAGAAATGCTGCCAGTAACATGAACTGGAAATGATGGGTTACAGAAGACTTTCTAGAAAAATCTCCAAATACATTTGCTAAAGCATTCATTAGCTTTGCTTAGCTGATATGAATTTCTGTCTATTCTGACAGTTTATTAAAAGCTCTTTAAAACTTTTCAAGATACTCTTAGCAGATCTTTGTACATTCATTTAGCATCTCAACATTATTCTCAAGCGAAACAAAACATCCAGCATTGAACTTAGTATTTGAGATGGTCTCACCTGCAACTGTTAATACTGTCTACCAGCACAACTCAGGAGAATTTTGAAGAAATTACATTAGGGTATTTTCTGTTCTCCAGACTAAGTCCTGGTGATACAAGGCAAACATATTTTTATGCTACTATTGTTGTTCTGTTGCCTCCTGTTGTATATGTTTTGTCTTGGTCAGCTTCTCTGTGGTTCTTTGCAGCTTCCTTTCTCTAGAGAGAAACCTGGTCAGACTCCAGCTTCCACATTATATTGCATCACTTCCAAGTATTTGAAGTCTTATCAATCAACAAGATTTAGTTTTCTGATTTTCACTTAATACTTTCTAGTTAAAGAATAAGAACTGTAGCATGAACACAATGAGTACACAATTAGTACCAAGCATTGCAACACTTGGATGCTAATTACCTGTGATTTTGAAGTAAAGTCTTCAGTTTGCCTTCTACCACAATAAACTTTCAGTATGATATTCTGTTATTGCACGTTTCTTACCTTTACTATTGAAATCTGGCAGCTGAATTTCAATCCTGTACATTTAGGTTCCACAGCCAGTCCTCATTTATTTTCATCAGAATTTCCCAGTGCTATACTGCTGTATGAAGCACATTTTTTTTCTATCATTTCTGCCATTTTGCTGGCTGTATAGTACAAGACGCACTTTTTCAGGTACATCTAACCGTAGTTCATTATAGAAATGAATGGGCAAATTTAACTAGCTGAAGAAAATCCATTTTTAAGAGGCAAACAGAATGTGCAGGGACTCTCCATGCTCTCTCAGCCTGTTTTTTCTTGAGAGAGACTCATGGTTGTGTTTAAGTCATTGATCTGAGTCAAGACTAGGCACATGAGTTCTCCACTGGAATCAGATAAAGTACTTATGGCTTTGACATAGTTCTTGAAGACACTGACAGAAGTATGAAGCTTAATGGACATCTTTAAAAGGGTGTATCCACTGCCCCTAAAACAGCAGTTTAACAGTTCCCATGCCCACTGTTCTGCTAGAATTTGAGATGGTAGTTTTAACACTTGTAGAAAGGTTCTTCTCAACAACCTTTGCTTTTAGCCTGACAGGAAGCAGATCTGTAGAAATCTCAGGTGAGAAAAGTGTGTGTAAAACAAATCTCTCAGTCTTGCAGATATAGATTTCTGACAACTGAGTTACCTTAATATCCTGGAGCATAATTTCTGCCCAGGAGCCTTGAACTCTGTTGACTGCCTAAAGGAAAAGCCCATAAGGTGATGCCCTGCCCAGCCATGCTCCTCTGATCAGACCTGTGGAATGAGGCTGGTACCACAATTAGACAGCACCTGCTGAAATCTACTTTCAGCTGCCAACGACAGCTGGTGCCTACTGGGATATGAAACTGCTGTTTGCATACAAGGTGTAACTGTTTGACAGCCTATGTCCTTGTTGTTCCATCTAGTACTGTTATTGCTGTTCCAGCCTTTGCTGAGATAGCTATTGTACTTTCAAGCCTGCCTTCAAATAAGCAGTTATCTTTCATCTTTGTTTTATTGCCAAGCACAAAAACAGACAGGCCAGACTACTGGCTGGCTAAGAAGTAAAAGGGAACTTGTTGAGTCTCACAAATCCTTGAACGCTTTTTGATCATGTTATATATATATTTTATACAGGTGTATTTTTCTGTCTATAAATGCTATGGTGCAAGGAGCAGGGAAGGGCCAACACATGGTATATGAATATGTCAGCAAAATGACTGTCTGCAAAGTGACTCAGCCCTTCTGACAGGTAGAACAAACTCTTTAAGCCCTTTGTTCTTTCCAGTACCCAAATATGACAGCTTAATAATTTTCTAGACATAAATCAAGATAAAGTAAAGTTTCTAAAGGAAGAATGTTCACATCACAGAAAAGTCTGGTAATATATCAAAGCAAAGAAACTCAAAGTTCAGGAAATATTTGTTTTCCTCAGAGCTTCCCACTTTCCTTTCTCCTAGCATTTACAATGTTGGAAATTCCATATGAAGGTTTCTTAAACAAATATAGCACTGTCCTTCATATCACCATACAGCTGGCCATCTATACCACATTTGGTAAACTGAAACCTGAAACTTATTTGCTTTGTTCCAATTCCTTAAAGGTACAGAGACACTGAAATTTTGCTGAAGAGTTTCCTGTGAATAGCTTTCAACTTTCTATGGCTTACAGTTATAGTTAGGGACATTCAAATTTAGAAATAATTTTGTCTTCATCAAAGTAAATGAAGTAAGAATATCTTAATGTTTCAATTCAGTTCACAGCATTCCATGTGAGATGGGGAAAGGGTGTTATTGCTTCCTTTTCTCCTCCAAGTGGCATTACTTGAAACCCAGTAGAGGTTCTTGGGCTCTCTGCTCTTATTCTCATCACACAAATATGGCTTGTTTATCTGAATGTCAGCTAGGAACCTAATATCAGCTTTTGCTTTGATATGCATAGCACAATTGAAGTCACCCACATGAAATGCCACTACACTAAAATCATCATACACACGAGCCAACTCTGACCTCAATTCTGACATGTCAATCTGTGCTATTTGTGTTTTTTTTTTCCTGCCTATATGGCTATTATACTAACACATTAGCCAACAGCATGATAATCTACATTTATTTGCTTTTTATTTTACATTACCTTAAAAGAATGGAGAGTGATAGCTGAAAATATAAACTAGTATTGGAGTTACTAGATATGTTTATTTGCAATGTTTCGGTGTCCAGAAAAAGCCCTGAGGCCTGTATAAACTCATAAGAGGATATAGCGCTAAGAATATAGCACTATATATTCCATATATATATGCTATATATATATACGCACACATATTCTGCATATTCTACTACTATATATAGCACTACATAGATACATACATACATATATATATATACACACACACATATATATATATATATATATATATAAAACACTACATATTTTATGTTAGAATATATGGAATAGAATGAAGAATTTTCATTCCAAATTGGGAGTTGCAAAGTTTCTGGAACAGAATACAGCTTACAAGCAAAGCCATGACTTTCCAGAAGCATTTAGATACTCAAAGATAAATCAGGCAACGATACAAATGCACAGTTCAAATATGCAACACAAATGCACCAATGTGTTTGGTATTTCCTTTTCATGGAAGAATGCTACAGACATACATTTACATACCTAAGAACTTCTATAAACATGCATCTCTTTTCTCTTTATTTCAAGAAATTGAGATTTCCCAGATTTACACTAGAAAAATAATTTCTGGTGGAGATTTTACTGAAGATGGAGAGAGAATGAGAAAGAGAAGTAGAAGGGATGCAGAAGAAATAGAGCATATAAAGAAATAGAGCATATGCTGTATAAATATTAATAGCTGTGGGCTATTAATCCTTAAATTAGAAATCACTAGTCTGCCTCTCAGAATTGCACTGGTACTTCAAAGATGTGAATGAAACCATTGTTCCCAAACAGAGTTTTGGAATTTGCTGTCTTGTAGAAGATATGTGGGGTAGGGTAAGGGACTGCAGGGTGAAGTGTTGAAAGAGGGAGAAAGGGAAGAAAAGGAAGAGACAATCAAGCTATCCCAAGCAGGGACTCATAAAAGTTGCTTCCCATCACAGAGTTTTCATTAGTGCTGTTTGAGGTCTCTAACTCCACAAATGTCTGGCTCACCTTACACATTCAGGCAAAATGTGTGGGGTAGGAATGACAGATTTGGAATTACAAATGGGAACCAACAGGTCTCTGTGAGAGGATCTTAGCCTTGAATGTCTAAGGTATGAAAATACTTTGTTTAGCACATACTCGTGCCAGAAAAATCATGAACGGTTTCAGTGTTAATGAAAGAAGAACAGAAGCCACCATCCTGTATATAATCAGAAACCTCTCTTGGAAAGAAAAGGTGATCTACAGGCCATAATCTTGCTTGCCTCTAAAAGGGATTTCCAGGCAGCAAACCCAGGCAATATAACTCAAGATTGATTGTTTTGATAGAAATCTAAGTACCACTTGAAGTTTTCCATACTGGTGACCTTGTGTTTAGCCCAAGGTTTGGGTGGAGTTTTGTTTGTTTTGTTTTTAATTTTTATTTTTCTAGCATTCTACTTTAATTCAGATTGACCTTGATGTCAGTCTAACAGCATAGACCAGATGGAGACAAAAAGAAATTAAAATTTTCTCCTTGAGAAAGTGGAAAAATCTTCATCTGCAGAAATGAACTATAAAGAACTATGCTTTTCTTCCAAAATTGTCCCAGAATGAATGGTGAGAGACATTCTGTGAATCAGAGACATTGAGCATAGTGAGTCAAGTCCAATTACAGATACTAGAATAAGTATCTTCATGTCAGCCACTGGAAGGCAAATAAAATGCAGTCAGTCTTTGAAAACTGCTACACATTTTTTTCTGGTCCTTTGAAAGCTGAAATTGAGAAGCTTGTCATCTATTATATAGTTTCTTCTTATGGTCATTTTCCTTTCTTTCACTGATAAAAGTTACATACCAGCAGAAAGAAAAAGCAAGGTATGTTTAAAATTGATCAAGCTGGGACAAGCAGTAAGATGTCATTGAATATTGCAATACTATGCTTTTATTTTAAACATTTCTGTGATGAATAAAAGCAACTGATTTGGCAAAGTTGTCTCTGTGGGAGCCAGTCAGCAATTCTCTCTCCCTGATCTGCCGGCTCGAGAGGATGTTCGGGTCCAGTATCCCGCTGGCAGGTATCATCTCGTGAGTTGTTATGCATACTTTGCTGCTTTTATGTGCTTTCACCTGAATAAATGCTCAATGTAGTCACCTTGTTCTGGCGTGATTATTGCCAAATCCCGAGCCCATCCGGAACAGCCAGCCAGTGGATGACGTCCACCTCTGTTATGTTTTCTTAACTCACTGCTGACCATAATGTTTTGTTTTGCTGTTTTAAAGTAACCGTATGTGTGGTTGCATATTAGTTATTAAAAAGAATTTTACATATCTTAACTACACTTAGACAAAAACATCCACAGAATCCAACCCAATAAATCACAACAGATGGAAAACAAAGAGAAGGCAGCAAGGTGGGACAGCACAGATGTGTATGCTTAGGCACCGCAGGGATGTGTCCTCTATCAAGAGTGACTGCCCACAGCCTGTGCTGAGTGGCAAGCAGTGCAAGCCAAAAGAACCAGATGAAAATATTTCCAGCAGTTTTCCAATGAACATTATTCTCTCACTCAGAGACTGTCCCTAGTTCTGCTCCAGTGCTGTTTCCCGTATCTGGTCAGTTCTCCTCATTGTTTTTCTCTGGACCCATAGGAAATTAGGTACATAGAAAGAAAACACTTTCTGGGCAGGACGAAGCTCTTTTCATAAGAAAGAGAAAAGAAAGAAAGAAACTAACTCTAGCAAGCATGATTGTCACCAGTTCCCCCTTCTCTGTCACTTTCTAGACTTGTTTTAGTGAAGACAATCTCTGTCATGGTTTACCTTATCACAATTCCACTAACAAAATCTCCACTAACAGTCAAAAAGAAAAATTACCAAAGGCTAGAGAATAGCTGCCTGAGCACTGCTATAAGCTCATAGATTTGCCACTCTATGGGAAAATACAGCTTTGCACAGAAAAGACCACAGAGAAGGTTTTATCCAGTGTCTTCTTTGGGATACAGAAAGGGCTTGCATGATTGACAGCTTTTATGTTATGTTATGTTATGTTTTATGTTTTAACAAAGTGCAAGCCAGAAAACAGGATAACAAACAATATCCTCTAATTCAGTATAAATTGCAAGTTCAGAAGCTGAGCTTTAAAAACACACATTTCAAAGATGGAGCAAGTCCAGTTCTAGGGCTCCTAATATTGGATCAAAGTTTCCTAAAGGAATGAGGTACAAATCTGTGACTTGATGTCACTGTGTTGATTCTAGTTTGTCCAATAAAATCTGATCGTTAATGATCTGATGAAAATCTGATCAAGGTTGGGCTTTGTGGTGAACCAGGAGAGTTCTGCATAAAAAATGGCATAAGCAAGGATATTAGCACATTACATGTTCTGACTTCCTGGGTAGAAAAGCCATTGGACACCCATGCCTATTTCAGACCTTGGAAAGAGAGATAAGCAATTAAGTGGTGCAGATATCCAATATTAATGAATATGGAAAGGCAGTCTTGCTTTGACAGCAAACTATGGACCAGTGATCAGAGGCAGAGTTACAATCTCTGTTGCATGAGTGTTTTTCCAATTAGCAAAGCCAATATGTGGACATTTGACCTTTAGTGTTCCCTGTCCTGGCCCAGCCACCCCTTTTCATCACTTTGCTTCAAGTCACACACCCTCATTTCTGCCAGTTCAGAGACTCATAATAAACTGAAACAAGATATGTAGAAAATGCCCGTCTTGAAGTACAATTAGTGATCTGTTCATGTATCTGTATCTAATTTAAAATGCTTGATTTTAAATTTTTTTGTGTATGTTTATTTTTAATTCAAAATATCTACAGCACAGCACCTTAAGCCTTGACACAGAAAAGGGGATTTGCTCTGGTGGCTTGTTCCTCCTTCTTCCCCCACACTATCTACCCATGTGCTCTCTCCAGCCTTGTTCTTTAGCACTTGCCATTTCATTTCTGTAAGATGCTTTGACTAACTCAACAGCAGGTTACTCAAAGGGGTTAGGCATCTATAACACATTAACAAGTTAAAGCATCCTAGATAACTCAGCCTGATTAGCAATCGTTCATGGATATATTGGGGAGCTGTGCCTTTAGGATGCATTTCTTTATTTCTACTTAGCTGTACTCAAAAGTGAGCTGCTTTCAGCTATCCTTAAGATAATGGGAGCAGAGGGAGCACACAGTGGAAAAAGCATAACTTCCCTTACAAGGGAAGCATCCATCTAGCACAGCCCGTTTAATTTAGAGCTGCCATGATCCCATCCTCATTCCTGCAAGTAGCTATAAATTTTTGTCCTTTCATTTGTTCCAGAACAGATGCTCATACCATGCCAAGGTGAGCAATTTCAGCTTGCTAAATTGGAAGGAAAGCTATTCACTCGTGTTTTTGAAGGGTTTTCCTGCAGATTTAGCAGCTCATCTTGTAGATGGGGTATAAAGAAGGGGAATGTGGAGAAGCAGAGCAATCCTGGTTCAGTTCAACTGCAATTTCTGTGGGACCTCACTCTTTCTGCAGCTACTCCTTGAAGAGACACTAAGGATTTACCACACTCATATTCATGGGGATGTTAGTCGTAGTTCAGTGATAATATAGACAAATTCTCTCATTATTGGTGTTTTTATTCGAAACATCCAATAAGATAATTGCTAACTCAATTTTACACAGGATTATAAGCCACGGCTATGTTCAGCCCATACAGAAGAAACTCACATTTTCCCCATAACAACTTTCTGTGGATGTAAGACATTTGTCAGGGCAAAAATCTGCTGGATACTGAAAATAGAGGATAGAAATAGTATGAAATGGAATATAATTTAAAACAAATAACACAGAGACTAACACCAAGTGAGTAATGGATTTTTACATATATCTGGGCAAAATCCACTGAACCTTTTCTGCTTAAATAAAGCTGGCACCTAATTTTGAGTCTGCTCTCAGTGCTGCACATCTTAGAAAAAATGTGGACATAATGTGGAATTTAGCTCCATCTTGCCACAGATTGCATGAGATTTAACTGAAAAGCAAATTCAAGTGCAGTAATAAACCAGATTAGTTATAAATGGAAAACGCCAAACAAATGAAGACAAATGGGTCTAAAATATTTCTTATATAATTTTTATATATTTTTTATATAATTATTCTTTAAGAGTAAGCATAGAAGATATGGAAAGTGACGGACAGATATCCAGTCAAAATGGATTCCTGATAATGCTGGCAATCTAGCAGAAGATATTTTTACAGAAGTAAAGAAAAAAAGTACAAGCAAGCTGAAAAGAGAAAGTGAAGTAATTCTGACTGTATTATTTTCACTGAGCAAAAGTGCAGAAAGTAAACAAAAAGCACCGAGGGAAAAGCAAAGATTAGTTCAAAATGTTTTAGCTGTTAGTTATCAGCAGCACACTTGCCAGAAGTTTTAATTCTGTAAATGAGTCTCTGATAAAGGGCAATTCATTTGCATCACTCTAAAATGCTGGCTGTATTTACATCATTGTCTTCTAGATTAGTCTGACACTTTGCATAGCATATGCTAGTCTTTCTAATAAACAAGGACATCCAGAGAGATCAATTCCCACATAGTGCTAAGAGAAAGGAAAGACACATTGCAGGAATGACTAAGCAAGCCCTGCTGGTCATTGTTCTGCAATATTCTCAGCAAAATGATCTAAGGCGTTTTTATCTAAGAAGGGTGCATAGCTTCTGCTACACACTTCTGAGGGTTTTCACTATAGCACTAAAACCAATGTTGAAAGCTTTATTGATTAGATGATTTTCTTTCCCCTTTGAGTCACAGATGTGACTTTTGTTGTGTGTTTTACCTGCTTAAGCAAACAGGAGTGCTATTTGGTGTATTTCAGGGGCAGAACAGGAAATTTCTCACAATATGCAGTAACAGCGCAAAATATTCACTGCCTTTGCAAGTTAGCAACATGGATAAATAGAGGAACAGATTGGCTAGGCTGCAGGTAGGCAACCTCTCCTCCTCCAATAAAATCTGCCTTCTTAGGCTGGGTCTCTGGAAACCCAACAGTGCTGTTAGGCCAAGAGAGATCCTCATGCCTGTGGTATTTGCTCAGAGGGCATGACCACTTTGGCCAAGCCTTTCATGTGAGTCAGCTTTAGCCGATCCATGGGAAAATTCCTTTGTGTTGTCAGGCAGGTTTTGTTCACAGTTTCAAAGGATAATCCCACTGGAAAGAAAATGCTTCTAAATTTCAGCAAATTTGTTTAAACTCTTCACCTAAACCTATTGCAAATCAAGGGATCATCAGTTTTCCTTGCAAGTCAATTTTAATAAGTTACTTGTGCTTTCTGATATGTGCTGTTCTTTTATTGGAGTTTGCATCTTTGCCCAAATCAAACGTCATGTGTAGAAATACGGTCAAAATAGATTCAGAAGAAATATGCAAGTTCTGACTATGACCTTTGGAGTAAAAAACTAAAGAGAGAGTGCTGCAGACATTCATCCATTTGGCTACCCTGTCCTCAGATACGCTGCCTGTTAACTTGTCTAGGATCCTATGTGCTTGGTTTGATTTTACATTCACTGGAAGTAGAGAGAGATGTACAGTTATTTCCATAAAAAAAAAAGAGTTAGACTAAGAAAATGCAGGATTTGTGTAACTATGAAAAAAATGCTATTATCTCTCCGGGTTTTCTAACTACAGGTTTCAGACCTCTATCAGCCCTTTTCCAGTGAAAACATAAGAACAGAATTAGTTCCTTGCATTCTAAATATGTCATCAGAATAAAAGACTACAAATCTCTTATTTTATGCATTCATTTCTGTCAAATAATCTCTCTTTTTCAATAGAGTTACACATACTGCTCCTCATCTTGAAGCACAGAGCACTGGACAGTTTTAGTGCAGCATGCCAAGAATAGACTGGGAAAAGTGATAAGTCAGAATCTCCTGCTTTACTGAAAGTACATTATTGTATCCAAATATAGAGAACAAGTGAACTCTGTGTTCAGAGAAGTCTTTAGAAAAGTAAGAGGCAGCAAAGTCAGACTAAAATCAGGGCAAAATACTTTTCATCCTCCTTCCATTCGTTTACATGGGCAGCATCCAGAAAGCTCTAAATAACTTATTGCTGTTGAAAAGCTACTGAAACGGAACTGGGCAGAGGCACTGGAAATCCTTAGGCCACTTCATTGCTCACTCAGTGGGAACTGTCTAGGCCTTCATCAGCTGAACACCCTGTGAGAACACAAGAAGATATGTACTATGTGCAACATGAGTATGAATGGCAGATGAAGGGCTCACCATTTTTTTAGGGAGTCTGGGGTAACATAGGTCTTATTCATCCTTAGAGCCCTAGGCACCAATGCAATATAAATAAATCATTGTATCTGTAAACACTTGCCAGATATTCAGAGCCATTCTGCACTGCATCTGCAAGCTTATAGCTTATATTACCTCTCACTGGTTCCTGAATAGTATGGCTGTCCATAGCTGACATTATAGCATTATAGCTCAATGCTTAATGCTATAATTTTCTTTAAACTGAAATATTAGCCAGAGACAGAAATTGAGGAGGAAACGATATTTTAAGCTGTATCAGAGCCATACAAGAGACTTCTCATACTCCTTGCTGTGCTTGGCTCTGTCTACATGGTGCGTTTGGAAGTGAGCAACTCATATAATAAAGCCTATCTTGCAATTACTAACACCATCATCAACAATTTACTGGTCACTCCCACATTTATGCTGTCTGCACAGCACCTGTTTATACACCCTGTTAGGTTATAAAGGTTATATAGGTTAGACTATAGCAGTTAAGTTCCTCTTCTGCCTACCCTCTTGTCCATTTTGAAGTGGGTATCTATGTGTGCCTGACTAGTAGGGGTCAGAGAATATCTTAAAGTCTGTTTATGGAACCATTTCCCCTATCTGTCCTATCCTAGGAAATTCACACCTGCTCTAGGAAGAATAAGCAAAATAATGCAAAATCCAAAAACTACTGTGTGAGAGATGTAAAAGTAAATACCAGCACTGCTAGGACCTGTGATAGCAAATAATCTCTGAGGTGAAAATGCCTATGTATTGTTTTTAATGATGGGGTTTTGTGAGGTCAACATATTTTATACAGATAGACGATTCTTCACAAAACATGCAGTTAGGGTATAAGATCTTTGTAAAAGGTATAAGTCTAGAAAGAAGTTACCTTCTAGTGTAGTTTTGTGTCTCTAGCAAAGTCCTGATCATTTTTCCATGATGAATCACCTAAAGTCAGAGTAGGGGATAAGAAAGAATTCATATATGGGCCAGCAGAGTACTTCTTCTTCCACCAAAATGAAGTTGAGAGTTGATTCCTGGTTAGGCCCCAGACCTTTGACTGGTACGAGCTGCCATAGTCAATGGACAAAGCTGAGAAGGGCAGCACAATGTATTACAATGAGTCATGTCAAGAAATAAGTTACTAAACAGACTTCTTTTTTTTTTTTCCCCAAAGCACATTTCCAGTCCTTTCTATGAAGATAGATAACCTTTAAAATGTCTTCAAACTAACTACAGCTGAAAGTCTGTCAAGACTGGAGAAAACGATTAGTCAAAGCAACTCTTACCCCTTCCCACACCAAGCTCCAAATCCTCAGATCATAAATACAAACTTCACAAACAATTCCTGAATCAGATATCAGGCTCCACAATGTTAGCAGATTAAGGCGGTTCAGGGACTTGGGTGCTGATCTGGAGACCACATACTGTGGAACATAATGCGAGACATAGTATTACGGACCTCAAACTTGGATAAGTCACTCCAGGAAGGCGCAGAAGTTACCATAGACAAGCAAGTTACTGGATAACAACTAAACTCTAAGAAAAAGCACACTCCTTTAAACTTCCTCCACAAAAACTTGCAATACAGCATTTCACTTCACACTTGCAGGGAACTCTTAGAAGTTGTCATAACTTTCCCTAATGTGGTGAAGTCATATTAGATGAACAGTCTGGGAAGATTTCTGATGGTCTGCAAGTACACAAAGTGGAAATCTCACTAGATGTCTCTCTGCCCCTTCACGCACTTGCACGAGCTTAAAATTATGAACTGAAATAGCTATACTCAAGTGATTGATCTGCAAAATTGCATTAGTAGATGCTTCTCTGTTACAGGGAACTTAGGGAAGGAGCAATATTTGACTGTTTGAGATACTTGGATCCTGCAGTAATGAAAATAAATAACCTGTTCCTATACATGTGAAATATCTGATGGTACATCTGAAATAAAGGCAAATTCTTCACATTTGTTTTTCAGACAAGTCTCACTGCAGTTTCTTTTGTCTGCTACCAACTATTTGCAAGGGAAGAGGAGTAGCCCCTGGTCCTCAGCTGCTTTACAGTGTGTTCTGCCTGCACTGGAACTGTCCATATGATAAAACACAGTATTTGATCTTCAGCCATGGGGGTACATACTGTCTGTACAGATTTCAGTGTTTGATAATATTACTGTTTAACAAAGGATTTATAAAAATTTTAACTTCTAGGCTGTTTATGAAGAATTTCTTGTGGCTACTCATTTACATACAAATTCCCACTGTTCCCACAAATGTTTGCAAAGACTTCTTTCTTTTATATGTTTGCTTTGCTATAGCATGAAGAACACAGAAAGTAAATACAGCGAGACATTTAGAGTATGATGTAACCTAAAGTAACCTAAAGTAACCTAAAGTAACCTAAAGCACTGTAAAATCATTTGGAGTGAGTATGTCATAAGTACAGCAATTTCCAGAGGTGTTCTTAATAAATGCTCTTTGAAGTCCTTCTTATACACAGATCCCTATACGATCAGTCTAATTTTTCACTTGCATAGACCCTCCCAGTTGCATGAGGTTCGTCAGTGGTCACTTTGACTATCTTATTGGCACAGTGGCTTATCTACACTTTAGAAGTATTTATTTGAATTTGTAGTTGAATTTGAATTGTAAATGAAGTTTATCTACATCTTAAGAAGATGACTGGAGAACAGGTTGACCATGAGGCAGCAGTGTGCCCTCGTGGCCAAGAAGGCCAATGGGATCCTGGGGTGCATTAAGAGGAGC
>JAUBNY010000926.1:2324041-2337873 GCA_032275445.1 Crypturellus soui
CGATTCGCTCCTAGGAAGGCGATTGGACCTACAGTCCACAGACTGTGAATCCGATACTGACTTGATATCTCCTTTCCGCTCCCCCCTCCGCCACCACTACGGCTTTCAAACTGCAACATTTCCTGACACCTTGGAAGACATCTATATTGATTCAGAAGATGTGTACAAGTAGTATCCCTCCAAACTTCAACTGACACTCAAGTGATAGCTATAATTGGATGACTTTTACTCTGTTTAATTGTCCCATATCCTGCATATCATATAGTGGCATATCATAATGGTGGAAGATCTGATCAAAGTGTCAACTCGTGTAGAACTATTTCTGCACTAGCTGAAACCTGTTGGAATTCCCACTGCAGATTTATAGTTCCTTACTGGTAAAGTTTGTACATTGCAGAGTTTCTCACATTTCAAGTCTGAAGTTGCTCTGTGTGTTTTTATTATAGCATCTCTTAATTCAGACACAGTAGAACTGGATGTTTCCTTTTATGTTGTTACTAATCACAGGAAAAAAAGAAAAAAAAAAGCTAATGTGAAAAAAAAAACTTGGTAAATGACAACTTGAGTGCAGAATTTTGTAATGCTGAGTCTGTGTATGTCATATTAAACTAGTTCCAAAACAGGATGTTGCAGTGTATGTCTAATATCCCTTTCCTACCACACCCAAGAACAATTTCTTTGCTGACCATATCTACTTCCACAAGAAGCAGGCACAGATTTCATCCATATTATTGTCACAGACAGACAAAAAGATTCAAAAAAGCTCAAAAGCTTTGAGACACTGTATAGCAAGACCCTCCAACTTAATTGTGCTACTACAGTGACAGTAACAATCATCCTCTTTGTTGGTCAAACCCAAAATTAGCAGATTTTCACAGACTTAATGTTTACTAACTACTGATTCTATAACATAAAAAGAACCTGGATAAAAAATATAAAATAATCTGGTCATACCAGTCATATGGTAATTCATGCCATACTTAATTAGGAGCATTTACTCTCCATGAGTAAAAATGCCACAGTTCAACCTGCAATAATTGCACAGTTCAATTCTGCAATAATCAATCTGCAATCTCAGTCTCCATTTTGGGATATAATTATCAGCAAAGTTGAAATGGAGTTTATTAACATTGCCTCTTGATCTGTGGGATGCCACAATTTGGGTAGTTTGGAGAAAACCGCTTAAGAAAACCCATATTTCGCATTTTTTCTAACAACCGACTGATATTTATTATTGGCAGGAACAGAGCATAGGCTTTAGAATTTAAGTAAAAAGACCTCTAGCAATGAGGAAATGAGCATAGACATTTTTCATGAATGGGGCAGAGCTGCTTAACTCTGACTGGTTTGTCTTCTTTTCTTCCTATTCACATCACTTGAGTCCCACCTTCCTGCCTTAAAAGGCATCTCGTTCCCTGGCAGCAACACAAGTATCTGTTTGATGTCAGCACTCTTTTATTTGCTTAAAAGCATTTTTTTTTTTAAGACAGTAAATTGAAAATGACTACCACATCGAGAACTAGCCAATTTCCAGCACTCCCAGCAGAACTGGTCTGCTTTCACATTTCAGAGATATCATTAATGTTCTAATGAATAATGAGATCAGAGAGCTTGCATGCATGTGTAGGAAAATGCTTATGTAAATTAGTATGGCTGTAGTAGCTTCCCAGGGAAACTTTAAAGCTTATTATATCATTAAATCTGATAACAATTCATTTTTAAAGTAATGCAAGAAAAAATAAAGGTCTATTCACCATCTATTTGTAGTAATATGTTTACAGTATGGAAGAGAAAGGAAGGCTACTGGATCATATATGAGCAAATGCAACTAGAAATTCCTTTGGCTTTGCAAGCTGCATCCAGTATTGAGGGGAAGAAAGTAACCCATATATTTACATAGTTTAACCTTGTGAAGTCAATTTTCTAGGATCACTGCAGCCCTTCTGAAGCTCTTCTAGTACACAGCTTTCAGTAAACTTGATAGGATTCCTGGGTGTTAATTTGCAGCAAAACACAGCAATAGTGTGTTTGTGGCTGCTGACAAATACCCTGCTGAAGAAATCCCTCCTGGAGTTTTTAAGGAGCCGTTGGAGAACAGGTACACATCTTTCAGGGAATATGTGTGGGAACTGACTCCTTAGCAGCTCTTTTTATCTTTTACGATATCGTTCTTTATATCTCCGGTCTATAATGTGCAATTATAAGTCTCCCCACTAACACAGTGAAGTTGTCCATTCCCTCCCCTTCTCTAGTCCTAAAACTAGAAGGTAAAGCACGTTCTATTACTGTGTCTGTGTTGAGTAACTAGCCATGATTGGTTTGTTAAATAACAATATTTTGCACTTTGAGGCTTTTCTACCCGAGAATCTTGCAGCATTTTGCAAAAATGGATTGCTGCTTTTTAGGAATGCAAATATGGAGATATTTTTATCTATTAGCACAAACTGAAGTGATATATTCTTCGGGTTCACATCATGGAGGACTGCAGTCACTTTCACCACCCATCTGCAACAAGCCCCAAATGAGTACTGCTGAGTGGAAGGGAAGTAGAAGGTAATACAGGTCTACACTAAAGAAGATGAGATATTCTTTTTATTCTAGATCATTTACTCTTCCATGTTAAATATCAGTGACTTTTTTTTTCACTTTTGTCAGAAAGTGGGGAAGAGTGAATCTTGTCTTCAGGCATGATGAATGAAAATTGGAACTGATTCAGAAAAAAAAAATCTTTCAGGGCAGCACTTAAACAGAGACATAAGTGTCAGCCTGAATAGGGACAGAATTAAGCCTCTGTTTAAATGCTTTCCTAAACAGGGGATATTATCACTAACTCTCTTACTGAAGAGTGTATTATTACTAATGGAAGTAGCTAGCATTCAGATAGGCATCCAAACTTCCTGATGCTTTCTTTAACTATTTTCTGCTCCTACTTGCAGGCCAGCTGGCTGCTGTGCACTTACAGATCCCAAGAAGAGAAGACTCCCAGCTATTTGCCAAAAGAGATATTCTAATCTGAAGTGCTGGTTTGGAAGAAAATGGTATGAGGTGGTGAACTGAAGGGTATGTGATGGAGGTGGGGACTCCTTTTGGACTAAGAGAATAATGAATGCCTTTTGCTATTGCAATCTTGGCCAACTGATGATCTAGTACCCACACGGGAATTTAGATACACTCTGTACCAAAACAATACAAAACTATACAAATAAATATTTTGACAGATTTCAAAAAAAACCTGATATTTTAAAATCTTATCAGAAAACTAAGGAGGCTTTGTCCTGGGACAAGTATAAATATTTGAATATCACTTGTCAAACTAGAAATTTTTTGAAACACATTTTCCCTCCTCAGTATGTAATTTTAGGTGCATTCTCCTTTTATTTGCCACTGATCATTCACAGACATTTTAAGTAATTCTCAGCTATCAGGTTAAAACCTGAAGTCGGGTGCTTTGTCCTGTGCAGAGAGTGGTGGGACAAGGTAATGTGCCCGGAAATGTGCATGCTTCCTTAAACTTGAGAGTCACTTGGAGCCTTATTCAACAGAGTCAAGTTGGTTATATCACTTGCACCATTCCTGAGCCTCACTGCTGAGCTGTGCCAACATTACAAGTGTAGTGAGGCACCATTAACACTGTCCCTTACAGTGCTCCTCTGGTCATTGTATGTTTGCAGCTTGTCCATAAGGAGCAGTTCCAGATGTGGGGAAAATCATACTCTTTGCCTTTTCTTTTCTTGAAAGAGTTCTTTTTGGAACACATTTCTGGTCTATGAAAAAGGTAAAAAAAAATATGTTCAGGAACGATCATCATAGATTTAACAAGGTAAATCAGTCTGATTACCAGTCTGATTACCTGATATGATGAAATGACTAGGTGTGGATTAAGTAAATGTGGTGCACGTCATCTACCTCCACTTCTTTAGCAAGGCTTTTGTCACTGACTTCTACTGACTTCTATCTAAGTTAGAAAATTAAGATGTGTTGGGGATAACGGGGAGCCATAGAAGCCTGAGTAGGCCCCGGGCTGCCCTTTAGATGACCCCGGTGCCAAACGGCACGACTGAGCATGCACAGGCACCGGGAAACTCATTACATCCAATACACAGAATGTTCTGGCAGCCTGGGTGCTCCTGGTGGAGGGGGTCAGAGCGAGTTGCTCTGACCAACCAGAAGCCTCCGCCGCGGAGTGCCACCATTAGACCGTGATCGACAGTGGCCCCCACCAATGGCTCTCCCTCATCCCATCTCCCTCCTACCCTGTTTGATATATAAGGTTAAGTTTTCTATTAAAGAGGAATGTCTCACTACTGCGTAGTGGTTTTTATTTGCGACACTTCCCCCGGTGCCAGAGTCACCCTCCAGGAGCCTATAGTTTATTCCGTTACAGTTCCTTTTGTATTTTGTCTTCGAGGGGCCTGAGGGTAGCCACGAGGGGCTCGCAGTCCGCAGGGTAAGCTCCTGGAGAAGGTACTGGCGCTCCCCTAAGTTGGGAGGCTACCGGCCTGCGGAGATAACCTTATCGCTGAACCGGAGGTGAAGGCCCCGTCCCCTCAGCACACCTTTGGCCAGGAGAGGCAAGGCTTCCGTCGCACGGGAAGGTGAGGATACGGGCCCCCGGGGTGGCCACGATCACATCGGCCTAGGCGGGAACGGGACGTCGCGCCCTCTCCGGGGATCGCGAGGCCCACATCATCCGTCGCCGCGGTTCCCATTGCGGAGGACCCTTGTTGTTGCTGCCACCCCCTGGCTTCGTCCGCCTTTATCTGGTGACCCCGACGTGATCGCCTGCCCATCGGTGATTGCCCGTATCCTCACCTTATCTCACCTTGATCCCTCACGGGAAGACCCGCCGGCGGATCTCTCTTCGATCGATCGGAGCAATGGGAGCCTGCGCCACGAAGTCGGCGGCCTTAAGGTTATCAGGCAGGCCCGGGCCTACCCAACCTCCCATCATTAAAGTCACCCATCGCGGGGTGGCCAGTAGGAGGGCGCAGTGCCCGTAGAACGGCGGCAGTGGGCCCCAGGGTCGAGGTCGACCCAAACCCTGGGGGCAACACATGGAGCGGGGAGGCAAGCCCCGCTGGGAGGTGGGAGGCCTCGGAGGCCAGCCCCGCCAGGACGGGGGAGGCCTCCATGGCCCCAAGGCCTGAGCCCCCCGAGGTGGGGGAGGCAAGCCCCGCTGGGACGGGGGAGGCCTCCGAGACAGGCCACGCTGGGATGGGGGAGGCCTCCAAGCCTTATGCCACGAGCATATCTCCCCACTTGCCGGATGCCGTGAAGGGCAGCCAGCACCCCCGAGCCCCTGCTGGACAGGGGCATGACCGTCGAACATTGCTCCGGCCCTTGGCTGAGGAACTATGGCTTCGGGAGTACTCCTCGGGCTGGGCCCGAAGGAGTAGGGAAGGGGAGCGTGCGGCAGGGGCGCCATAGCGCTCCTGCTAGGAATATGGGGGTGCCTTTATATTAAAGGGAACCCCTGCTCCTCATATTGTGTATGAGGAACTTATAATTTTACATGATTGTATTATATTGTATTTATATCTATTTATATATTTATGTATGCATTTATTGTATAATTGTTTTACATTCACTTGGTGTATCCTGGGGCGGGTGGTTGGAGATGCCATGCCCATGGGCGCTGCACCGGGCGAATCATTGGGCTTGCCTAGGTCCAGGTTTTAGAACAGGAGTTGGCGGTCCCCCGGGGCCCCGGCTGGAGCCAGAAACCTGGGCCGAGGTAAACCAACCTGTCACTCCCTTATGAATTTATAATTTTATTTGTTACATAATTAGGTTATTTAATTTTTATTTATAATTATTTGTTCATAACGGAGTGATGATATAGGTGCGTTTTAATATAATTGTCTATTTATTTATCTAAAAGGAGCTTCCTATGGGAGATATCCTTATATTTGTTAGGTTGCTGCTGTTGTAGGCAGCGGGCGAAATGCCGCTTTCTTCGCTCCGTTTTGGGAGTGAGGCGGCATGCCACCGTTTGTCCCGATTTCGGGACAAGAAAGTTCCCAGGACCAAGAAAGGAGGAATCAGCAAGCTGCTGATTTAAATTGAGAGCCTGGGGCAGTTCCCTGACCGGGAATGGGTCCCTTTCCCTGAGGGGTGGCACTGAGTGGACATAAGGATTGAGGGCTGAGCTAAGGGCAGTAGGAGAGTGAGGGCTAGGGCGAGTGCATACTGCAATCTAATGGCTGTCCTGAGAGACCTACAGGAGCTGGAGTGCGCGGAGCGGCGAGACTACCAGCACTGGCTGGAGGAGACAGAGAGGAGGACGGAGAGGACGGAGACGTCTTCATTGCAGTCCGTCTCCTCAGCACCAGGAGTGCAGGCGCCGAGAAGGCAGCAGCCGCTGTTGGGGTGCTCGGCCAGCCTGCACCCCCTGCACCTTGGCATGCGGAGCCGCTGCGACCCGGGGATATCATCTAGCCCGGAGTCGCAGGCGGTCGTGACCACCAGCCGCGTGACTGAGGAGTATTACCATCATGGGATATGCCGTGCCGGTGCTGTCGCCGCCATCTTGCTCCAGTGGCCTGGGACAGCCACGCGGAGTGTCGCCCTGCCCAGGAGCGTCCCTGCCTACAGCTCCGCCCCAAGGGATGGGGCCGACATGGGATGCCCCTTCTCTCCGAAGCGTGACGGTCACAAATCCTCAATCGCCCACTGCACCACTCCTGCCACTAAGTGGTGGTATAGGGGGGATGGGATCTGGGACCCAACGGGAACTGTATTGTACGAAAGCTTTACAGATTGGCACGGGTGTGCAGATCCACCCACTGAATGTGACAAGAGGTTGAAAGGCAGCTGTTGCTTGGAGGGGATTGGACTGCTACCGGGCCACTGGGGAAGCGTTGTGCTTTCCCTGTGGTCCAGTCGCTTGGGGTCAATGAGCAGCTGGTCGCTATATTTCAATCTCTGCAGATCAGGGGTCAGAAATAATTTAATGGCCCATACCATTACGGGCATCTGTAGAAACAGGATCCATGAGACAAGCATACCAGATTGGTCTGGAGCAAGGAGGTTCGGGGCCCTGTGATGAAGTCATCAGGTGGCTCCTGAGGGCTCCGGAAAATCACTCGGCCTGCACATGTAATAGGTCAAATAGTTTACTTCTATCTGATTTTCTGGGCTTCAGTTCTGTTTGTTTTGTGTGAATGATGTGGGAGCTTGAGAGGCTGTGGCCACACCACCCCTCCGGAGTGCGTCGTGCAGGGAACACCGGTGTTTGTGAGCTCCCGGGATGAGGGGGAGCTGGGATGGTGTTCAAGGACCCAGGAGACCTGGAAGCTGGGAGTTATTTAGGAAATTGCTCCAGGTGGGTTGGTAATTAGAGGAAGGGTGGTGAAGGATCTTTTAAAATTATCAAGTAAGTATGCACCACTGCAGGGGCTTGGGGGAATGTGTAAAGACCCCTTTACGTAGGTGTTAAGAGTGGCAGAAAAACAAACAGAACCGAAGTGGAAAGTCAAACTTCGAGGAGAGTATGCAGCAACCCCTTGCGATTATTAGTTTTCTGTCAAGTCATCAGTGATCTTTAAGTGCCTTTAGGGGGTATATTGGAAACGAGCACTACAACATGCAGTATTGGTCGGGCTTTCAGCAGGATTCCTGTCAGTCTAGGAGGGGAACAACCTTTGTTTGGTCTGAGTTCCACGCCTGACTTGTCAGTGCTGTGCTCGAATTCTGCGTTGACCTGTCATGGTTGGTGTAGCCGGGGGCCATCATAACTTTAGGTCCTTGGTGGGACTACACCGAGGGCCTGGACGACCCGAACTACAGAATGGACAGGGTTTGGTTACTGGTTTGACATTTTGCGAAGCATGGGACACCGCTAGAATCTGATTCAATATAGCGGGCCTGAGCTAGGACGGAAACGGGAGTTACCCCTATGACTTGAGATCATATCAAATCTAGCAGAGCATTTGGGCTTGCCTTTTGATTCGCGAACCAACTTGGAACAGGAGGTTATAGTGGAAAGGAAGATAAACAATCATGACACTGCTAGCTCCCGATAGGCACTTGAAATAAGATGATGTGTTTGCAGCATACCTAAAGAATATTCATCTAAGGGTCTAAGGCCGAGGTTGGGAAAGATCTATCTAGCAGCCCCCAGGCAACATGTAAATTCAGAAATGTGGTTTCAGGATCAGTGACGTACCCGTACTCGTGTGGAGTGAGGGGCAACAGCTTTGCACTGTGTTGTGGCAAAAGGGGGGTTGTAAACTTGGGACACAAACCAATAGCGATATTTTCTTTTCAGTATGGAAGGGAGTTTGTAATTGGGAAGCTGCCTCTAGCTTCATTTGTTTTCAGTTGCGATTTGCTGTACGTAGAATGCATTAAAGGGGGAATAGGAATTTTTATGTTGTTTGTTGTTTTGGGAAATAGAAATTGATTTATATATTAGTTCAAGAAAGTCCCCATGGACAGAGCTCCTATTAACCAACTCTGTGTGAGATGAGAGTATGGGACAGACCCAAGTTTGTTGAAGATTGATTTATTCCCAGAAAGGCCGTTCTCATGTGAGCAGTATTCCCCCACTCTCTGCAGCAGCCTGAATTCCATTGAGGGAAGCTGTGTGCCGTAAGGTGTATGTCTCCGCTGTCTTTAGATAATTCACGTATTGACGGGATTAGGAAGGGCTGCATCAGCTTTGTATTTTTTGCTGACTCAGTGCCAGAACTCTGTCACAGGACTAGTCTGATTAAAAGTGAAATGTGGAGGAATAAGTTGGCAAGGAAGATCATATTTCTGTTAGTTATAACTTTGAGTATTTTATGTTCAGTTTATGTTTTGGATGTTCTCAGGTCAGGATTTCTGAGTATGCTCTCAGGCTGTACCCCGTTGTGACTTCCCAGTCAGGTGCACCAAAAGAAGATCCATCGGGGAACGTCACCAGGCTACAGCCCATTAACAAAGCTCACAGCTCTATTTTTGTTAACTGCTTTCTGTTGCATTACGCCTTTTCTACGGGTACCAAGAGGATTGCGTAATGGATTTATATCTTGTGTTAGAATATTGTATGTAATGGTTATTTATGCCTTCTGTTTTACCTTGGAGTCATATATGTTTGTGTAGTTTGCGTTATGTAACCGTTGCGGTTGTGCGTTGTACTTTTGAGCTAAGGGTAAGAGCCTTCTGTTTCAAGAAAGTGTTTACATTGTAACCAAGTGAGTTTCCCGCTGGAGCTAGAGCTTCAGTGTGACTAGACTGTTATTTTTATAAGATTGCGTTGCGACTGTTGCGCATGGTATTCGAGGTTATCGGTTATTGTTATTGTTCACTGCTGTTATCCATTGAAATTTTGTACTCACCCTTTTCCCTTCCTATTTGAAAACGGGGGGAGATGTTGGGGATAATGGGGAGCCATAGAAGCCTGAGTAGGCCCCGAGCTGCCCTTTAGATGATCCTGGTGCCTACGCATGCTCAGTCGTGCCGGTTGGCATGACTGAGCAGTTTGCAGGGCACCGGGAAACTCATTACATCCAATACACAGAATGTTCTGGCAACCCGGAGGTGGGGGCCGGGCGCTCCTGGCGGAGGGGGTCAGAGCGAGTTGCTCTGACCAACCAGAAGCCTCCGCCGCGGAGTGCCACCATTAGGCCGTGATCGACAGTGGCCCCCACCAATGGTAGCTCTCCCTCGTCCCGTCTGCCTCCTACCCTGTTTGATATGTAAAGTTAAGTTTTCTGTTAATAAAGAGGAATGTCACTGTTTCTCACTACTCTGTAGTGGTTTTTAGTTGCAGCACTTCCCCCGGTGCCAGAGTCACCCTCCAGGAGCCTATAGTTTATTCCGTTACTAGTTCCTTTTGCATTTTGTCTTCGAGGGGCCTGCGGGTAGCCACGAGGGGCTCGCGGTCTGCAGGGTAAGCTCCTGGAGAAGGTACTGGCGCTCCCCTAAGTTGGGAGGCTACCGGCCTGCGGAGATAACCTTATCGCTGAACCGGAGGTGAAGGCCCCGTCCCCTCAGCACACCTTTGGCCAGGAGAGGCAAGGCTTCCGTCGCACGGGAAGGTGAGGATACGGGCCCCCGGGGTGGCCACGATCACATCGGCCTAGGCGGGAACGGGACGTCGCGCCCTCTCCGGGGATCGCGAGGCCCACATCATCCGTCGCCGCTGTCTCCGTCGCGGAGGGCCCTCATCGTTGCTGCCACCCACCGGCTTCGCCCGCCTTTAAAGATGCGCATGGAAGGACAACTAGATGGGTAAAAATCTTGTTGGATGACTGGGCTCAGAGGTAATGGATCATATTCTACCTTCATTACAGTCCCAACAGGGGTCTTTACTGGGTCCTGTCTTGTTTAATATCTTCATCAATGACCCAGAGGAGGTGATGGAATGCTTAGATGTCTGCAGATAACATAAAATTGGGAGAATTAGTCAATATACTATAGAGCAAGGTTGCTATACAGAGGGCCATAAACAGGCTGGAGGAATGGGCCAACGAGAACTCTACGAATATCAACAAGGACAAATGTAAAATCTTGCACTTCAGAAGGAAGAGACCCTGGCAACAATACAGTCTGGAGACTAACTGGCTGGGAAGCAATTTTGCTGAAAATGACCTGGTTGTCTTAATAAACAGCAAGTAGAACAGAGCCAACAGCAGACACTGACAGCAAAATATGTCAGCTGGACCATAGTCAGTAGATTGAGGGAGGGCATTATCCCTCTCTATTCAGCACTTGCTAGACCACATTTAGTGTACAGAATCTTACTGAGAATGAGTTCAAGGCCCAAAGCTGCAGACTGAGGAAGGGTGGGGAGGATGAAAGTGACAGAGAAGCGATCACTGCTGAAACATGTTGACAAACAGGCAAGGAAATCATCCAGAATTCCCTGAGATGTTCCAGGTAGCCAGAGGATCCTTGAAGCAGAAGATCTGCACAGGTCTTAGACATTTTTGTTCATCTTGGATGACTAAAGCATGGAAAATGGGACATTCTGTCTGGGAATTGCCTGTGGACTACAGACTTGTCAGAGGACCTGAAGAACAAATCAGCTCATGTGATCACCTACAGAAACCTGTAGCTCTTGTTGTTACTGATAAGCACTTACAAGGGGACAGCCTTTTCTTTTGCTGTTTAAAGACCTACAGACTCCTTGTGAGTGAATAGGGAAATACTACCGTTACTTACATGTTGTTTTATTTCCCAGTTTGCTTCAGTTGGGTTGTTAAAAGTTTGAATAATGTTTCCTTTTTTTTTTTAGTGCAGTTGCAGAAAAAAAATCTGTAAAAAGCTGGTGCACTCAGCTGAATTGCCTATCGCACAGCATGTGGCAAAATGGTTACACTTATATGACAGAACAACAGAAAATTGGGTTATTGGATGGCAAGGGGAAATAATTACGAATTACTAAGATGTATGGGTTATGTGGTAATTTCTTTGAATTGAACACAAGAATACAATGCATGGAGAAAACTTTGTAAACAGTCCCAGTGCAGGTCTCCATGTGGAAAAGGGCATTGCTAAAAATGAAGCTTTCAATTTGGTTAAACAGTGCCACACAATCGTATTTCATGGGTTGGCAAGACTAATAAGATATGCAGCATTTAAAGCTTTTTTGTGCAATTTTGTGAGTTTATGCTTGTTTTCATTAGTTATGGGATCGTATTATTTTTCCTGCCACTCAGTGTTTCAAAGAATGTCTAATTCCAGATCACTTTATATGCCCAAAATATAGTCGGAGTTTTAACCAAGCATCTGAATAGTTAAAAATGTTACATCCGTAACATTCCACTTAAATAACATTACAAACCAGCTAATGTTCATATAAAGGCTAGCTTTAATTACTGGGACATGCCAAGAAAGTAGGGCACTTAATTTCTGTATGTGTTTCCACACTGAACAAATTATATCAACTTCAACAGATTGCATGTGAATCAAGCAAATGCTAACATTACTCATTCATAATTGTGGACAGTCAGGTGCTCTCACATAAGCAGGAATATGTTTGAGAAATTTCAACAAGGACATGCCACAGAAATAACCAGCTAATCTTATGTGGTGCTGCTTTCAAGGTAAAGGGGATGCTGTGTTGGTATACGCTGATGGAAGGAACCTCGAATGAACTATGTGTTTTGCATGCAGTCTCTGATGAAATCAGGCATATATTCCCATTTCAAAAATAGAGATCCTTGATTATTGTTTATATATTTTTGCATATTTTATAATTATTTGAAGCATTTAGATTTTTTAAAAGACATTTTTTGCTTTGGGGATATGAATGAACATACAGGATGAATCTGCTTTTTTTTTTACTAGGTCAGCAAGGCAGGGATACCTACAGTATCTGTTATGGGCAAAGAAAAGAGGTGATTATGGGTGGAAAATCAGGGACCTGCCACTGAACAAGGATGGTGATTTGCATCTACCACGACTGGTGGAAATATTCCAATGACCCAGGGCAGAATTTCTCTCACTATCTATCTGCCTTCTTGAATTATTCTAGCTACTTGCACAGATAGTGGGATATCCGTTGGGCCAGAAAATGAGAGAAAAATGAGCTCCTGACATACTCACATTATTACTAAGGTCTGTCTTTCTCTTCCTTCTTTTCTTTACTCCTTGGAGTAAAGCATTTCCTTGGCGATAGTTGGTTTCAAGGAAACGACTGCTTTCACTGATGAATTCCTAGCTGTCTCCATGCATCGATGGGAAAGCGCAAACAAAGTGGAGCGACAGGCTGAAGGCAGCAGTGTGGGACCTGGCTGAGCTGTGAGGGATAGTAGCAAGCTGCCTTTAAGACATAGCTGTCTGAAAAGCTACCCCTTGGGAGACTGTCTACCCAAGAGTAATAAACTGCCCAATAATCCTAGGGCTTTCCAGATAAAAACGTTCAGTGCTAAAAGGCACGATCATTGTCCATTCTTGGATTTTCCAGAATAAGTGGGCAGGCTGTATCGCTGTTGTTTGTTCAAAATGCTACATTCAGAACAATTGTTAAGCTGTTATCTGGAGCAGAGGGTTAAGAGCAAGATGGTGATGGTAAGAAATAAAGCTTTAATTTATCCTGTGTGAGAAACAGTTGAAATATAGTTAATTCTGCCTCAGTTGGCTCCCACAGCAACTGACCCAAGTGCATGTAGGGTATTACATTAAAGCATTATATCGCTGGAATGAATCTTATTGCCTAATTTGTCAAGGTAAAAGTAGGCAAGATTCTGATCTCTGTTTTCCTGATGGAGCTGGGAGTAACAATTCTCACAATTACAGTGAGAAGGGGAGGTCCTCAAGATATAAGTTGCCATAACTGATATTATAGTCTGGCCTGTTTGTCTGTAGCTGTTTGTAGAAGCAGCTCTCTACAGAAATTAAGAACATCACATCAATCACTGGTAATAAAGTGGTTCTGGACTTCAGCCTCCAGCAGCTTCTAACTATCTGTCTCTATAAAACTGATGATTCCTTATGCAGCTGTTTTGTATTCAAAGATATTCATCTGAATGGACTGGAGAATCCCACACTTCCTACAGCCTTGGATATTTGTGCAGCACAGGAAAGCCAGGTAGAGGCAGCTTGTGAAATACAAGATAATCAGAAATGGGGCTCTCATAGTGGAAATCTGCTCAACATAAAGTGCTCATATCTCATCTACTTAACTGTAGAGAGAAAATGGTGTTGGGTGTACAGTGACATATTCCCATGTTTATGATGATGGGCACAATGCACTGAATAGAGTCATAGCATAGTATGTACATGGGTGAGAATCATAGAATCATAGAATGTCTAAGGTTGGACGGGACCTCTAGAGATCATCTAGTCCAACCCCCCTGCACACGCAGGGCCACCTAGAGCACGTGGCACAGGACTGCATC
>JAUBNY010000926.1:2337973-2349306 GCA_032275445.1 Crypturellus soui
ACTCCAGATGTGGCCTCACCAGGGCTGAGTAGAGGGGTAAGATCACCTCCCTCGACCTGCTGGAGATGCTCCTCTTACTCATGTATCTTGAAAGGAAGTCTGTGGAGGAAATTGTGCCTCTTTTACATAAAAAGTGGATTTTTTTTGAAAAATCCCACAGTGTTCTATGCACAACATAATCTTGAATGCATGTCACATGATCATGATTATTATTTTATGTTTATTATGATAGCTTAACTGATACGTTATTCTGTTAGAATTACTGTAAGATGATGCCTACAATGGGTCAGACCAGTTTTGATCACATAAAATCACTATAGCCCCAGTAGCATTGCTTTGAAATGGTTGGAAATGTAGCTTATGTCTCCATTGATATTAAATTGGAGATTTACTGTTAAGAGGAACTTCTGATTTACTGTTAATGGACTGATGGTTTTGTCTCCATCCAATATATTATTAGACATAACTTTTGTTCTCTTTTCTGTAGTCTTGGTTAGGATTTTACTAAAGAAAATAAATGGATTCAGTTAATCATCAGTCCAAATGATTTAGTTAATATGTCTTAATGAATGTCACAAGTTTCGGTATATATTGTAATGTTTATAATTGAAAGGATCCAGTCTGGTTTATCCATAAGAAAGCTAACAGAAAATTGGTTATGGTTAGTATAATAATACTAGTACGAGAAAGAACTCTGACAGATAAAACAAGCAAACAAACAAATCTCTATAATGAGTCTCTGAGCTTAGACAAACTCAGATTAGATAGAAATATTTAACCTGAAGTTTAATTAGCCTCTGAAAGTTCTGCTCTGGCTGTACAGGTTATTGGGCAAGGCCAAAGGTCTTTGTTTTATGCAGGAGGCCTAGACCTATGCTGAATTTCTGCTAAATTGAGATTACATTCAGCACTTCAGTAATTATGTGTTTCAATTTGTCTGAAGATAGCTAGACAAATTTTCCTTTATCCCTTATACAAAAAAGAAAAAAAAAACCAAACAGCTATACATTTTGGTTATTTCTTTTAATGCACTTTTGTATATTCCCAGCCTCCAAAGGTGACTCTTACTTTTCTTCTGTTCTGGAAAGTTATCTTTCATGTGTATAAAGCATTTCATCCAAAGACAGATTGCAAAGATAAAACTTACTGCCACTACCAATAAAGACCTGACATGGTAGCTTTAGAGGCTGTGTGATGAGCTCCTCATTTGCCCAAATAGATTTAAAATTCTGGATATGTGAGGTTAACAGCAGTCTAATTTTATAGTTTGCTAAAAGGACCTCCGTTCTCCTAGCTAGTTCAAACACAGATTTGGAAAGAATTTTTTGATTTGTAAATACAGTTCCTTGCACTTGTCTGTTTTCTTTGCAAGTGCCTCCCTCAACTATTGGGAAATCCTGTTATTACTCTATTCATGACCTAATTAGAGCCACAGAAGAGTGGGTAGCTGCTCTAGATAAAACTAATTTAGAACTTTTTGTCATGAGTGAGTATCCAGCTTTTCAAAGGGTAATAAATAACACACAATTGCTTCCCTGAGTGGAAGCAGCAGGAGCCAGGCACACGAGGGAAAGACAGTGCTCTTACAACATGGTGAAAGAACTGCTGACGTCCAGAAAAACTGGAGAGGATGTGACAGGAAAAAATTTGAAAAATTTTGTTTGTGCGTGGATGCTGAACAACCGTTAGAAAAGTGGGGCATTAAACATTGTTCCTCTTCTCTAAGAAAATACTTTCCAAAGGGTAAAATACCTCAGTGTTACAATTAACATTTTAGTAAAATACTGTTGTAGGACAGAGGTCTCTGCATATGAAATTGTTCTTGACTCATAGATCTCTCATAGAAATTCTGGCACTTTTTCATTAAAGGGATCAAAATCCCTTTAATGTAATCCCTCAGCTGTAACATGAGTTTTTAAATAATTCCAGTTTTATGTGGGAGAAATGTGATTTCTCTAAGGGCAAAAGGAACCATGAAATGTCCTATAGAAAGCAGGAAGAGTATATGAAGGAGGCCCGTGTCTCTCCTACATGAGAACAATTATGGAAAGGATATGGTGTCTGCTCAGAAATTGCTTGAGGACTAGTGCTGATTGTCCCCATTCTGGCGGGTTGCGCATGATGTCAGGATACGCTTACCATGGTAAGTCCATGGAGGGTGCAGTAAGCAGAAAGGCACAGAGGGTATCCTTTTCTGGAAAAAGTGGTGCTGCGTGAGCATTTGTGCAAGGGAGGCTTGAAGAAACCTGAGTCTACGCCAAGGCAAGGGCGAATTACCCAATCGGACTCCATGAGCTTGCCGTGTATGTGATCTCAGCTTTTCCTTTACTGTCTGGTTCAAGTCTCCATCTGCAAAAAAGGATTGTGGAGGTGGAAGGTCTTCAGGGCAGGGGTTATGTTTATTATGTATCTAGCACTGGGAAGCCCTCCATTTGCAGGGCCTCTGGGCATTACTGTAATAGTAAACAAGTTTATTGACATGATTATTTTTTAAAGCAACAACTTAGCAGAGTGCTAATACGCACAAGTTAAAGTGACCTTGTGATTTTGAAAGGAAGTCCTGTTACTTGCTTTGAAACACATTTCCTCAGTAACCCTGCTTGTTTTGCAGACATGTTCTGCCTGGAAATGCCAAAACAGGTTGTACACTGTGTTTTTAACTGAGTAAAGGCTTTGTTGAAATAAAGAATATCAATCAAAGGCCTCAAGACATCATTCTCATCTACACACCCAGTCATTTCATCATAAGAAGGTCATCAGATAGGTTAAGCATGAGTTCCCTTTTGTAAATCCTTTTTGACTACTCCTGGTCACCTTACTGTCCTCCACATGCTTAGAGATGACATCCAGGATGAGCTGCTCCATCACCTTTCCAGAAATACAGGTGCGGCTCACTGGCCTGTATTTTCTTGGGTTCTTTCTTCTGTTTTTTGAAGACTGGTGTGACATTGGCTTTCTTCCAGTCCTCAGGCAACTCTGAGGTGCCTGAGGTCTCTGAAAAGTCATCTGAAAGGTCACCTCCATGACCTTTCAAAGATTACGGGTGGTAAGTCAACAAGCTCCTCATATGGTTTTAACTGGTATAATAATTAGCAGACGCATACTAATTTTCAATACGTGAGTGTCTATCTGATATCTAGGTAATCATAAGGCCACTTATTCAATGCAGTGCAATTCTTTTAATGCGAATTCTTACCTTGTATTGTAAGGTTAAAAATATAAAGTCAGAGGAGAATTAAGAGAAGAAGAAAAGGAACAGGAAGTATATGAGAAAGGTAAAATAAGATATTTCAGATACCTGTATAGATCTTCTGGTGCCACAGAAGGGAAATAGATCATTTGTCTATACTTTATATAGGGCATAGGGCATATATAGGGCATAGGGCATAGGAAGACTGCAGAAATGGCAGAACTGGAGTTTAGCATCATTCTTGGGCTAATCATACTGGTTGACTTCGTGTCCTTTTGTTTTGCCACCTGCTTATTGGGAGTTGCAGTGACCTTGTTTATAGAACTTTTTGAGAGTTTTAGATGAGAATAGATGCTGTTTTTTTTTTTTTTAACGGGGGGTGGTATGTTATTTACTAAAACTTGTTATTTCTAAGAGACAGCTTTGTGGGTTTGCTGTGATCAAACTTATTTTATTCTGTGAAAAGATAGTGTTAAGGATTCTGAAGCTTGTAATAGGGGCAGTTTGGATGGTAAAATGGCTCATCTGTCCTTGAAATGTATGACACTATACGTAGACAATTGAAGGTTGCCTTTTATTGTTTTGTTTTCAGATAAAAAGATGTCTTTGAGCCACTATGAAATCATAAATATGACAGAAAAGTACAAAGTATTCCAAAGTTTCTAATATTTCTTCTGTATGTGTGTGTGACTACGGGGCATCTCTCAGGCATTTTGAGTTTATAGGTGCCAGGATGTGAAGAGTAGTCGGATTTCACCAGCCACAAACAAACCAAGGACCTGCCTGTGTATGAACAAGTACATGCACGCACACTTTTTGTGTTGGCTGAGAATTCTTTTAGGGAATTAATAAAATTTTGTCAAGTCCCTACTTATCAGGCTTTTATAAGGCTTACTAATGGCCATCTTTGCTTTTAAGTATCTACAAACCCAAAATAACTGGCTTAAACATTCAGAGCCAACATGTATGCTATCAAGTTCCTTTGCAGTATAAGGATGATAATGGTTGTGTTAAGTGTGTTGTATGTCAGAAGAATAGAATTTCTATATGTTAATTATGTTTCTGAAAGAATTGAGGGTTGGAGAAGAAAGCCAAATCTCATTGACTCCTTTTTAATTATTTGTTTTATTTTTTAGAATTTAAATCCTTTCATAAATAAGAGAATTTTGAAAATGAGACTTTCTGTTCCAATTATTAAAAATGCGTCTGTGTATTTCCTGAGAAATATTTTCTTACTTCCAATTTTATTCCTTAATTATCAGAATATAAAGCAAAGCTCACTCTTTCCCTAATTTTGAGCACAATTCTGAAGTTTTCCAGCATCAGTAAACTTCCAGCCTTATTTTTTTGAGACCTAACTTTGAAGAAGTTGCATTATCTAGTTAAGAAAATGAGTATTATATATCGTTCATCAGTTAATGTATGAGAAGTAATCTGCACTTCAAAATGGGTAAACTGTACTTGCTGATTTGGTGGCAGGAAGTCTACATTCTGGCTTGGCATAGCCTTCTGCATGTATGTAAGGTACTGCCTGTACCTTATGGGCAACGGACACTACTGCTTTCCTAACTGTAGGGTCATAGCAGCTGAGGTGGAGAAAAGCATTTGAAAGAAAATGCTAATAGTGTTTTTGTTGTTGTTGTTTGTTTGCTCATTTGTTTTTCAGTATGCTGAATAAAGCTCTGATAAAAAAAATCAAAAAAGATACATGTCAAATACAACCTATAACCAAGAATATTGCTTCTTGAGAATTTCTACAGTATTTAGTAATGAAGCAGACTATGCAACCTCATGTGCAAGCTACTTGCCTCTTAAAATTATAGATAATGCTTGAATTATTATGTTCGTCACAAAGGCACAAAGAACCTCCTGTGTTTAATGATATTTGTGCTGCGCTGGATAACAAAACTACAATCAGTGAACAAGGCCATTTTACAGAGGTCATGCAGATGTGCGAAACGATGATTTTAGGACAAAGAAAGAGATGCACAAATATCTCATCAAATATTTCTAGAAAAAAAAAATGGAACAGATTCTGCAGACATCTCTGCATGAGTATTCATTTAAATCTACATAGGAATTTACTTCAACCATACTGCTATTCCACTCATTTCAACTTATTTATTCCAACCAACCAGTGAAGGCAGATAGGATAGGTTGGATTTCCACATATGAACTTTTATGTTCATGGAGGTATTATGGCTGCCCATTTGGGAAAAAAGAAGCAAGTGCCATAATCTCAGCTGGCCAGTGGGTGTCAAAAGGATGGGAACATACAGACAGCAGCTACTTAGGTAATTTCCTCATTTTTTGACCTTCAGTGCTCCTTGCAATATTGGTAAGCTTTGCTTTTCCATTTCTCTCTGGAATATGTTGGTTGTCTTTTTGAGGGGCTTCATGTTGATGCCTTACAGGCTGCCAGAGATCCATTCACATTAACAAACCTTGCACATTTTAAAACAGAAACTGCTGCTGGATCAGCCACTCAATTCATAGGCTTCTAGTTTTCCTCAGGACATTTTTTCTTTCTTCTTATTTCTTAATGCTGAAATCTTTTTAAAGATGTACTATGATCTAACTAGATCATAGTAACGAAAAATCTGATCCCTCAGTCATGTAAAAACGAGCGGGACATACCTCTGGAGGGTACATTCCATGGAACAGTGCACTATTGACAGAAAATACAGAAGTCTTTTCACCTCCTAGTGCAATATGCAGTAATTCTTCTCAGAAACAGATCCCTAAAAACAGTAATTTTAAGCCAGTTAAAATGAGAAGGAAGTAAACTAGATTCAGTCAGTCCTTGCCATTGGCAGGTGCTGTGAGCTGGGCACCTATAGCAAAAGGGTTGGGAGCAACAGGAGTGAGCTGCTTCCAGAGGGAAGCTGATCCAGGAGTTGAAGGGCAGGATGTTACTGTCATGCACGCAGTCTACGTAATCTGAAGTGAAGGGCAGTCCAGGTGTGATCATGGTGAACACGGTCAGCCAACATTCCAGAGACAGCTGGACAAATTTGGGATGATGAGGTTCTGTCAAGGTCGCAATCTATGAGGTACATGGCCAGGAGCAGGGATAGCTGTGATGTAGCTCAGCAAGGACTAAGGCTTACATTTAAGTGCAGCTCCTGAGGGAAGTGGAAACGCTCCCAATGAGGCTTCTTGCAGCTTTTCCTGCACAGCTTTTCCCAGAAGTCTGATTTGAAGTTATACACCTGCACCATAGAAGACTTTGGCCTTGGGAATGGGCAACCAAAGCAGTCCATAGGGGCTGCACTCAGGGTCCTAGAAACTCTTCTCCTGCTTCCTTGTATGAAAAATGATGGTTATAAGTGTATATATAATTATTATAATAAGTATGCTGCTATAGACACCAATCTACATTGCTACAACTCTGGCAGTGACTTGCTTTTCAGGCTGAGGCTGTAAGGTGGAACCTATCATTCCTATAGACATCACTGATTTAGTAATCTTCAGCCTCCTGCACTGGCATCCCCTCCTGGTGTTGCATTCATTCACCCAGGCAACCAAGATGAATTGCCCTTGTAGAGATTCCAAATGTGAGAAATGCCAAATGGGAGCCTCAGGTTGTGCTTGTGTATGGTTTCATGAAGAACAAAAGTGAACTCTGTGATCTATTTTCCATTTGTTTGCCCTTATCCGCTATGCAGACTGAACATGATGTGACCTGGAATAGATGCAGATTTAGGCAATGTGCTATTCAAGCAATACTCTTTTATACGACTAATTGAAATGTTTTAGCAGTTACACTCTAATCCCACTTCTCTTCAGCTCTTGTGAATATTGTCCAAAGTGTGTTTGTGTGTGAGTGAGCACAATCTTAGCAGGTTTATCTCTCGAAGTTCCGCCTGAGAGCACGTTTCCTACAGATTAAAGTGTGTTTTTAACTGGCAGGCTGAAATGAAAAACTCACTCTTACAGTAATCATAGGATGAACACCTTAGTGGACCAGAATTTTCAAGCATCATTTCCCTCTGTCAGAGAAGTGCTTATGAAATAGCAAACCAATAGCAAAGCAATTCTCTCTCTCATTGCCAGGCAGCAGTGTTGCTTTCAGGATACAAAAAGTATGTGGAGTTTCCAAACCAAGCTACTTTTTTTTAATTTTATTTTTGCATTATAAACACAAACTAGAAAATGAAATGTTTTTTTTTTTAAGTGAATTATTGCAAAAATATTTTCTTTAGCTACGTCAGTCTTTTTCATGTCCTGACCTCATAAGTGGCTGTTCATACGTGCATTCCACCTTTGGAATATGTTTCAACAAACATGATTTAAGCTCTATATTCAGTAACAGAAGATTAACAGAGGTAGAAGAAATAATTTAATTGATGCATTTTCATTCATTCTCTTGGTTTACAATTTATGTTCATGCATTTGTGCTGGATTTGAGCTTCTGCTGTGAAATACAACTTAATTGATGTGTAACATTGTAACATTTTTTTGGATAGTGTCAGATTTGTCTTAGGCTTCAACAAAAATGCTTGTCCATCCTAGTACTGGGTCACTGGATATGATTATGCAACACTGTATTTTGTATCATCAGACCTTACACTTCCAAAGGAGAGGCTTTTTTTTTTTTTTTTGAAAAAAGAGGCAATATTCCATTGGACTTTTATATGATGTGCTACTGTATGTGCAAAAATCAGAAAAAAAATTGGATTATTGAAACAATACAATCTTAGTACTTAGATTTAATTTCATTATTTCTGAATGTATTAAAATAGCAGAATGTTTCAAAATGTTTCATTTTGACTTCTATTTAGAAAACAATATATTTTGAAATTTCAGAACTTTCTGTGGAACCATCTTTACATTTTTTCTCATCAACTTCTTTAAAATTGACCTGTATCAGTGTAATGATCCATAACTTAAATATCAGCTAAAGTACTTCATTGAAAATATTTGAATATCAGAGTTAATTTTACTGTTCCCTGATGAAGAATAAGCTTTGCAATTAAGTTTTTAAATCAAATCAAAAATGTGCATTACAGCTACTTTAGAGACCTATTCTTTAGTTTTTATTTAGGATTTACTGTGCAACAATATAAAATAGTTTTCAGAATAAGTTTACAGTATTGATTATTATAAAGATGAAGCATGAGACAGACGCAGAATTCAAAGTGCTTTATTGAAAAAGGTGAATAAAAAATAACAGCATTTATATTCAAAAACACAGGTGTTAGCTGTTAGCTAAATGCAAATCAATCTTACCTCATGAATGCAGATTGATCTGGGTTTTGGTGGTCAGTAAACAACAATGATGATAATTGCTATTACCAGTGTGCCTGTTGTAATTGCATTTTTCCCCCCGCCCCACGATTTCTATTTATTTTATTTTCTCCTGGGAAAAAAATCTCTCAATTTATCATTAGCTTCCTGGTCTAAAAATAAAATGTACAGTGTGTAACAAATTTGGTCTGACAGAATTTTCTCAGTTGTAAAGATGGAATTTTTAAATTGTCATATAAATAAATAGAGATTTGATCCTGCTTTTATTTAAACAACAACAAAAACAAAGGCCTTTCCTTCTAATAGACATAGGAGCAGATTTTCTTTTCTAATGCAAAACATGAAAAATAGACCATATAGCACAATGTAAAAGCTTAGTCAAAACACACAAAAGTAAATGGAAATCTTGCTGCTTCTGTTGAAGAAGGTCTATAAAATTTTCTGTTTCTATACTATTTTAGTTTATAATTCATCAATTCAAATTGCTTTAAAGTTTATATGAAACCTTAGTGATGAATTGTCAAATAAATATCTATTAAGCAAACCAAAACTGTTATGAATTTAAGTTTATCTTGTGTTGTCAGGTTAGAGTGATAGCTTAGACTGGGAACTTACAAATATATAATTGTGTTATATTTATCATTGTTAATTGTAAAAAAAAAGGAATAAAACTTAGACACTAGTCTTTAAAACCAGAAACTGGGAAAGGAAAGCACACAGATCTTTGGAAATTGAGCAATGCATTTTATTTTGAAGGGCAACATTAGGCACTCTGAGACTTTGAAATACTTATTTTGCATTCTTGTACCTTTGTTCTCCAAGGATATGGCCTGGCATAGTGCATTTGGCACTAAAATTTCTGCAACGTGGTCCTAAAGCCTCCACTGTACCAGTTCCTGGCACAAACTTCTATGTCAGGCATCACCCTGCCTACCCCACCTCTGAGCCCAGCCCAGGAGGGGATCTCAGAAAACTGAATGCCAGGCGTAGCTCAGTGGACAAAAGTTTCTGGCTTTGTGCTAAAGCTGTGCTGGCCCGGTCATTATATACTCCTCTGGAGAAGGGAGATCTGATTGCAAATCCTTACTATCTGGGAAACAGTGAGAGGACTCAAACCCACCTCTTAGAAGAGGACTCCTTAACAAGAAGAGCTGAGTGAACCTCTTGCTTTCTGGTCCCACTCACATCTAGTAAAAAGAAGTCAAACAGCTCTGAAGGGCTATCCCCTCCAGAATATGTGATAGCTAAGTTTTTAGGGACTCCCTCACTTCTATTTCTTGGGCGCTGGCAAACTTTTTATTAAAATATTTCAGTTTAAAGAAATATGCCGGTGATGGGCATGTAACATCTTCATGGAGCTTAGCATGATATCACTCTGTCATAACTTTTCCATCTCCACTAAGCTGGACCAAAAATCTCATGAGAAAGAGCTTACTCATGATGTATCTGTAAATTGTTATCTCCAGGTATACTGTAAGTAGAATGAGAACTGCCTTTCTAGCAGTTTTAAGGAATTTGTCTCCCTAACATTGCTAAAAAAGGCCCAGACTATGATATAAGTGAAAAATAAGGGGGAAATAAAAACTCTCCAGTTCTCTAGAAACCTCATTTCTCCAGGAGCTTGGTGTCTTTTGGTCTACTCAGGTGAATTATCTCCTGTTACCAATTACTGTAGAAATGTCTGTAAGGTTAGGTGCCTCAAACAAGACACCTTAAGATGCCATCTTAAGGCATTTACTTAAATGAAAATTGCTTGATGGAGTTGTTCCATGACATCTTTGAGATAAAGAGGACTATAGCCAAAACTGCCAGGAGACTTAGGACTCCAGCAATAGTTTTTCAGTCGGGAGAACCTACAGTGGACCTTCCCAGCTCAACGGATCATGTTTTCTCTACCTCCTTCCAAGGTGCTGGGCAGATGTGTGCTTTTCCTATTCTCTGACTTTCTGCAAGAATTCCAACTACTTGGCCTGTTTCCTGTATAGCTTTTAATAATGGATGTAGGAGATAGAGGCTCTGCATTTAAGCAGGGCCTTTGGGCCCACCCTAATGCAAATGCTGCCTTGAAAAGAAGATGGACATTTTCAGTCAGGTGGCTTTTTTTTTCTTTCAAGAAATTCCAGTCTCTCTGAAAGTCAATCCAGCGTAGCATCCTAACTCAAAATTTAATAAGAAAATTATGTGCTGAGTTTTGAGATCCACAGGCCCCAGCTTGAATACTGGATCCTATCTCGTATGCAAATTATACTTGGCCCTGTTAACAGAAATACAAGAGAGCACATTTCTATAAACATCATTGAGCATTATATACTTGAACAAATATTATATCTAAGATATTTGTTAGACCGTGTTGGGTTACCTTACTTACTAACAGGGGAAAGTGCACTAATGAGAACTCCTTAGTCTGAAAAGATCACATTAAAATTATTATAAGTATCAAATGAAACAGTTATAAAGTATTTAAGGTATGCCATTGTTTTAAATGTTATTAATTAAGATATTGTATATTCATAATGACACTAATGTCACTTCCAATTTTAACTGCATGTATGCTTTGGGACTGGCTCAGTCATAGAATCATAGAATCATAGAATGCCTAAGGTTGGAAGGGACCTTTAGAGGTCATCTAGTCCAAACGCCCCGCACACGCAGGGCTACCTAGAGCTCATGGCACAGGACTGCATCCAAGCGGGTCTTGAAGATCTCCAAAGAAGACTCCACAACCTCTTTGGGCAGCCTGTTCCAGTGCTCTGTTATCCTCATTGTCAGGAAATCTTTCCTTAAGTTCCTATGGAACTTTGGGTGTTTCAGTTTGAGGCCATTTCCTCTAGTTCTGTTGGTGGCCACCAGTGAAAAGAGGCCAGCCCCATCCTCCTCACTGCCTCCCTTGAGG
>JAUBNY010000926.1:2360861-2374004 GCA_032275445.1 Crypturellus soui
GATCAGGATCTAATTCACATGGAGTCTGCGTCTTTGATCCCCTCCCGATTCCTTGGGCCAGCAAGAAGTTTCCAACATCTGGCGCCCAAACACGGACCCGAAGCTCCAGCGACGGGACTTGGTGGATATAATCTTGCTAAGGCAGAAGGTCCGGAGTCGAGTGGAGGGAGGACCGGGAGTCGGGAGTTTCACAGCATGAGGTACTCACACTGGGAGGACTGGGCGGCAAGCCGTGGGTCCAAGGATTTTAGGACGGGGAGGCAGGCCGCACGGCCAAGGGGTTTTACAGTGTAGAGTATCCACGCTGGGTTTTACAGCATGGGGTATCCGCGCTGGGCTTTACAGCATGGGGTGCTCGCACTGGGTTTCACAGCGTGAGGTGCCCGCGCTGGGTTTTACGAGGCAGACACTCGGACTAGGGTTTTACAGCGGGAGGCAGGCACTCAGGCTGGTTTCACAGCGGGAGGCAGGCACTCGGGCTGGTTTCACAGCTGGAGGCAGGCACTCGCGTTGGTTTTACAGTGGGAGGCAGGCACTTGGGCTGGTTTTACAGTGGGAGGCAGGCACTCGGGCTGGTTTCACAGCTGGAGGCAGGCACTCGGGCTGGTTTCACAGCGGGAGGCATGCACTCGGGTTGGTTTTACAGTGGGAGGCAGGCACTCGGGCTGGTTTTACAGCGGGAGGCAGGCACTCGGGCTGATTTTCGCAGCGGGAGGCATGCACTCGGGCTGGGTTCACAGCGAGAGGCATGCACTCGGGTTGGTTTTCGCAGCAGGAGGCAGGCACTTGGGCTGGTTTCACAGTGGGAGGCAGGCACTCGGGCTGGTTTTACAGTGGGAGGCAGGCACTCGGACTGGTTTCACAGTGGGAGGCAGGCACTTGCATTGGGAAGACTGGGCGTCAGACCACGTGTCCAAGGGTTTTAGGAATAGTGAATATATGTTGTTAAAAAGAGGGAAGAATTGTAATGCTTTAAGTGAGGATCATGGAAGGATCGGCGACCCCATGTAGATATCATTAGGTGTGCTGCAAGCACTGAGAATTGAACAAAATAACCTGTCCCTCGCTCTTAGTTGCACCCAGGCCCAGACATAGGTGCAGAGTGTCATTGCAGGCATATTGAGAGACGGAGACAACAGAGACCGAGATTGTGAAAGATTGTGTGGGATGCAGCCATGTAGGGGGAGCGACAGCTTCGGGTGTGGTGGAGACCTGCGACCTTCACCCACAACCAGGTCCTCAGCACAGTTCTTGCCTATGTACTGACTGTGGTGGATGTCACCATTGAGAAGGTCAATCTGTGCTCTTCCCTCCCCCACCCCCACCCACCCATGCCTGAAGATGCTGCCCTTAAAGCGAGCAATGTTTACTTTGATGTCAAGGAGGACGTGTGTCATTTTGAGATCAATCCGCAGAGTAAGGACTTGTGCACAGACCAGTGGTGTGAATGCATGCCCGTTATCCACAACCAACCAAGCACAGTAGAGTCCGGCCAGCTGACCGCCCACCAACAGAGCTCCACCAACCACCGGGTCAGGTAATTAGCATCCACCCAATCCCTTACTTCACTCCTCCCTTTCTCCTCCCCCTTACCTTCCCTATATAAGTTTATGTATTTCCTGATTAAATTTGGTGGTTGACCCTGATCTCCATGAGATTGTTTTGTCAACCATCCATTGCCGGCTTCCCTCTCTTCCTGGCGGCCTATCCTGACCGACCTTCCTGACTGAGGAGATCCAAGCCTGGTTACATCGGTGCCGCACCTCCCTCTGCTGGCACCGGCTCAGGGGTGAGTGGGCCTGGGCATCCCTACTGGGTGGCAGGGTCCCAGGATCAGCGCGACCCGGGAGAGATCACGTGCGTGCGGCAGGCCGAGAGCCGTAAGGCCCGAAGGCCGCATTGGCGGCGCGACGCTACGTCGGGGGCCGCCACACGTTGGCATTTCCCTCGTTTACACTAAGGCAAAATAAGTAATCAGAATACAACATGGAAGTGCAGCCTTCAAGGGTAGGACTGTACCAGCAAGAGCACATCTACATTCACATTAGATTCCATCCCTCTCCCCACCCCCCTTCCCCCAAAAATAAAAATATAAATAAATAAATAAACCTTTTTACCACAGAATCACAGATGGATTTCCTGTGTTTCAGTTTGCATTCCTTGCTTCTTGTCCTGTTGCTGGCCACCACTGAAAAGAGTCTGGTTTCATTCTCTTGACGTCCTCCTCTTGAGATATTTGTATACAATGGTAAAATCCTAGTTTCGTTTTCTCCAGGCTAAACAGGGTCAGTTCTCTAAGTCTTTCCTCATAGGAGAGGTGCTTCTGTCCCCTTATCATCTTCATAGCCCCATGATGATTCAGTAGTTTTATGTCTCTTTTCCATGCACTTGGAAGGCCAGAAGTGGACACAGTCCTCTAGATGTGCCCGATGTAATCTGTGGCCAGTGTTATCCAGATGTTATCTGAGGCCATGAGTAAGAAAGAATAAAAAGAAATGCAATAATGATATTTCATTGGAGTAGAAAAGAAGTTGCACAAGGGAAAGCACCCAGTATGAACAATAACCATCTGCTATTGATGAAGTGGACTATAGAGGATTTCCTCTATAATGAGAAAACCTGTGAGAAACAAGTTCTGACATCTCCAACTCAAGTTCTCACCACCAGCTGAGATCCTTTTCCAGGCAGATACTTTGTGCCATGTGATGGTTTAACATGCACGGTGAGGTTACATGGAGCTGCCAGGAGCACCTCACCCTAGCTCTGGGGACTCCCAGTTCTAAACCTGCCAGGAGCCAGGACCCATCAAACTCTTCCAGCTCCAGCCAGACCATTGGCTGCCACTGGTCTTGTGTGCTTTGTAACGCCTGTCATCCCAGTCTCCTCCTCCATCAGTGGGTAAAATGGGTCAGGAAGGAGTTCCCTTTCTATTCATTGTGGCAGCACATAGGCTTCAGATGACTGTGACTGGGAGGGATGGAATAGTAAAATTGAGTGTGTAGTGTTAGATCAGGGATAATGTGCATTCTCAAATAAATGCAACTGGAAAGATATGCTCTTACAGGATATGTTTGTCATGTTATTTGAGGTATCAAAGAGTAAATTAGGCGAAAGACAGCTCTTTCACTCAGATGGTCCTCTGATATTAGGAACGTCACACTGTCTCAGGACTACGGTGTAATCAGTGATTCCAGCACAGTTATAGAAGTGTCAGTGAGGGCAAATACAATGGAAGCAAGCACGGAGCAAAGCTCTTTCAATTCATTAAAATGTAAGACTCAGAGCCTGGGAGAGAGAAGGCTGGAATCAATCCTGCAAGATACTCACATGGCATTTAATTTTTTAAAAAATACAGATTTTGAAAGCATATTGGGGAAATTCCTTCCCCAAAAGGTTTTGGGGATTTTTGCTCTAGTTTCCATGAAATATGTCAATACCTATTTCTGCAGTTTTTCCTGCTTTCCTACTTGTTACATATTGCAGATTTTTCTATGCAAGCATGCACACTGAAACTGCAAAAAAATATTTTCATGCCCCCTCCATCCTCCAGAACAAGACCACCTCATTCATTTCAACTACAGCCATGTGTGAACAGCAGCTTCCACTGATATATCAGTCAGCTACAGGAAATGGAGAGGAAACAGTGCCTAAGTGAAGGAAAATAAAGGCAGCTATTTGGGAAAAATCACATGCTCATTTCTTTATTTTTTTCTTTATTTTTTTCTCGTGCAGCCTAGCTGTAGAGGAAGTCAGTGGTAAATGAAGTAAACTGATAACTTTGTAAGAAGTTTATCAGCCTTCCTTAGTAGCAACCATTGACCGTGCAAGGCATCAGATGCCCATGGGTTAGCAAACATGGCTCTGGTGAAAGTGAGAGTGAGTCCTATTATGATCAGAGGGGTTGCTCCCCATTACACCAATGCCGAGTATGCCCCACTTATGGCTTCAAAAGGGATTTTGTTATTGTTGGACATTGTTAAAAAAAAGACACTGGAAAACGTGCATTCTATCAAGTGTTGTGAAACAGTGTGAGTTGAAGAAGACTCAGTTTTTAATAGAGGAAATATTAATTGCATCCCATTTCAAGGACATCTGCTGGAAAGAAAGGAGGAGGTAAGTGGAAGCTGATGCCTTTCTCCTGCTAGTTGTCTGTCCCTTCACTATCAAACTGTTACATTTTTTAATGAGAAAAAAAGGGGGAGGAATGGAGAAGAGTAGGATATCCTTTTCCTTTTTCTTTTTTTGTTCATTATTCAGGACCATATGTGTGTGATCATGGAGGTCAGAGGAAGTTTCCTTACAATTTGCAAGTTCAGATCCTGGCACAATGTACAAATTGATGCTGGCTCCATGGGGAACTCAGCTGTGTCGCATTTATTGGAAAAGCTCCATCTACCCAAGCATTACTTTTCAAAATGTTCCTATGGAGTTTAAAAAAAAAAAAAGAAAAACAGGAGGATGAGGGGAAGGAATAAACCAACCCCCCAAAAATAACATCATCTCCTCGAGTCATATCCAGGCATATATATAGTCTTCAGTCCTACTACATTTTCCAAGGCCTTTTCCATAGGGATAGTACAGGCCCCTGGAGTTGTAGGTACAGTTCATGCTTCCTAAACTCCCTCTGCTGTGCTTGCTCCTTATTGTTTTCCTATGCTTACACATCACAGCTGTATTTGTCATAATCTCCTGTTGATATACTTCATGTATGTAGTAAGACAATTGCAGCTGCTCGCTCTGAAGAATGCAAACAGGGATCTGTCATCTCTCTTCCTTCCTCCTCATCACAGAGTTGGGTTTCATGTGGAGCGAGTAGACCTAGCCACTCATAAAGTCACTGCCATTTGCCTGCTCTGAGAGCTGGCAGGCAATTCCTGGTCAGTCCAGTCACTGTTTGGAAATAGCAGTTTTTAGTCAGGCTATATCGTCTCCCATTCAGCATGTATATGTTTATGCAACCTGCTCTTTGATACAAACAGCATTCCTCTTATCATGTGAAGAGAGGATATGAGCTCATTCATGCAGAAGTCCAGCTCTGGGATGCCCTGCTCATTTAATGCAAGCATCCCCTGTGTGCCCCTTTCTCTGGGAGGGTGGAAGAAAAACAAAGCACCATTCTACTGGCTTTTTAATAAGTAGGATAATATATTTCAGAGAAGAGCTCAGACAGGAGAGGAAATGAACTTGGCTAGACAGTCACTTATAATAAAAAAAGGGGGAAAGAAATTTGCAAAACTCATTCCATTATTTTATGTAAATATACTTGGCTTGTTTAAGACAAGCTGATATAATCATAAGATATGGAATAAGACTAAAAGTCTTCTCTCCCCTTTAGACTGATTTAGCAATGCAGTCCCTTTCATTAGTCTGCTTGATAAAGACAGAAACAGATTACTGGCTCGGCAATTGCTGTCAAAACAAAACAAGCAGAGCTCTAAATGTTGCTCTAAATCTTTGGCCGTGCTTCCTAGAAAAAAAAAGCCACCAGACTAGCACAGTACCCAGGTTGGCTCACTAGGATTTATCTGGGGAGGATATATCTGAGGAAAGTTTTCAAGAGATACTGGAAAAGGGAAATGGAAGGAATGACAAGGAAGTATACAAAAAATGAGCTTTTATTTACTTTGTTTTCTTCAGTTAAGATTTCACACCCTTTAAGACAGGAATAAACTAGGGGAAAAGGTCTTTTTCCCACAATATTTTTAAATATACGCACGTAATGCAATACCTTTAAGCAACAATTTGTAAGAAATATCTTGTTCATACATTCCCAGAGCAGTCAATGTCATCATACAGATTGGAAAGCGATTCCTGTGCTTCCAGCTAGAACAATCTTCCTGAACTTTAAATCATAGAATAATTCAGGTGGAAAAGAGCTCTGTAGGTCTCTAGTCCAGCACTTTGCTCACAGAAGGACTAACTGCAAAGCTATGGGAGATCTCTCAGGACCTTGGGGCAGGTCCAAGGGCAGGTGTCTGTCTCACAGCCTCTCTGGACACCTCTTTCTGTGCTTCACCACTCTCACAGGGAAGAATTTTTTCCTCATAGAAAATCTGTTTTTTTGTTCCCCGTTGTGGCCTATGCCCATTGCCTCTTGTCCTTTCTCTGTGCACCTCTGAGAAGACTCTCACACTGTCTTTTCTGTAACCCTCTTTAAACAATGGAAGAATGCAGGTAGATGCAGCTTGATACAATCCATCTCTAATTCCTCTACAGGCCCTTCCTTTGCACGATCGCCTCTAGTATCCCAGTTGTAAAAAAAGAGAGGCAGAGCTAGATTTTGGCACACTAATTCCAGTAAATCTCCCAATTATTTTGGAGGACTATTTCAGGAACATACTGTTTTCCTTTCAAATATCAGGTTGAGCTCTATTAACACCATTTTTGTTTGTTTGCACTTTTTTTTTGAGAAAAGAAGAGAAATGGCTTGTGTTCGTTGAAGACTAAGTAGTATACGAAAAGAGCTCTGTGTGGTGCTATTATTTACTAGGACTGCAATGACTATACAGCATACTACATGAATGATGCCTTTCATCCAGACTTAGGAGAGTCTTGCAGGTTAGATGGAGCAGAGTTCGTTTAATTCCTCCTCTCAGAAGCAGAGTAGAAGAAAAAAAGAGGCATGACCAAGGCATTCATGTACAACAGCCCTGGCTCTTAGAATTCCTTTCTGGGATCACTGGGACGGAAGAAAGGGGAGAAGTCTGGCTCTCTGTATAGTAAGAACACAAAGAATCTAAAGTCACTTTGTGACTTTTTTTTCCTGAGTAGTATAGGCTCTCTTGACTCTCAAGTGAAGACTTGGGCTTTGATATCTTATAGAATCCTCTCATTTTCTTAAGCAGTTCAAGTAAACGATATTAATACTTTTTTCAACAAAAATAGCAATCAAAGTGTGTCTGGCATGTTCTGGAGATCAGAGCAGTATATGACAAATTTCATCTTTCATGTATCTTTGCCTAATTTCCCTGTCATTTTGCTGTTTCATCTGCCCTCCTCAAGAATTCTGCTTAATCTCTGTGTTGCTTCACTATGCCATGTAACCTATCTACAGTAGCCAAAACTGCAGAATGAGTAATAGTCACAATAAGCTCGGTAACACACTGAAGATTTGATACGCTGAGAAATGAAGATAGAAACTAGAACTTCCAACTATGGAAGATAGTAGAGAGTATCATTTTCTTCTATTCCCAGAATATCCATTGGCAGCAGGTTTTTAAAAACATCTCTTTATTCTGAGTAGAAAATCTAACTTAGCATTTTCCTATATCTTTCTTACATATGCCGGTTGTAGTGACTTGTTATTTCTGAAGCCTGTATTTTTGGTGTCCTAGTAATTAAGAAAATTCAGCTTTCCAAGCAATAGGTTCCTTAAAAGCTTTATAGCCTTTTTAAGCTTTCTTAAAGTTTTTTCTAATCTTTAATAAACCTTACTGACATGATCAAAAAGACTTAGTATCCCTTATACAGAATAAATCCACATAGTTGCCGCATGTCTTCAACATCCATTAGTAATAAGGCATCTCCAGGCCTATAATAAGACTGTGGTACTAGACACCACTGTGATATATTTTCTCTTTCTCATATAAATGTATATGTGTGAGAAAATCACAACTTCAAATATGCTATATCTTTCTAGTGGCATTTTCACACAAGAGAGGGCTGCTGAGGTAATACTATTATCACCAAAACGTTCTAAAAACAGCAGAGCATTGGAGAAATTTAATCCTCTTCTAAATTATAGAATAAAAAAAAATCACAATCATGCTGAGCACAAAGATGGAGCTGTAACTTGACAGACTTGTACAATTTATAGCCTCCATAGTCAGAGGCAACATTTTTATTAAACGACTGCCTGAATTTCTATGGCCAGTACAACTTTGTTGATACTATTGAGGCTTACGCTCTCCTGCTGTCATTCAAATTCTTCATTTTCACTGTATGAATGTGGTATATATATATATATATATATATATTATATGTAGTTGTTTATCTATTACTGCTTGTCTATTCAGAAGAGAAGCTACAGGCATCTCACTTAACAGAACTTAAGTAGTTTTGTTTCTCATTTTATACAGCTGTTTTTTCTTTATCAAATAATAATCATTAAAAACAAAAAACAAATTGTAAACAATATTAATTTATTGCCAGGACAATGTCCCTTCCAAAAATGGCCTGTGTTTTAAATAGAAATTTGAATATATTGCTCTAAACTAGAATAACATATAACAAATGAAGAACTGAAGCTTTTTTTCATTGAGCACATACTTTTTCCGTAACTAAAATATTTTTTTACTTCTGTATTCTACATGTGTACAGCAAAAGAGGTGACATACTTTTATCCGCATCCAGTAAAAAATATTTTTGTACTGATAAAATGAGACCAGGCAAATAGGGTGGGTGACTTCAATTTTAAAATTGCCATACATGCTCTAGAAGGATGTTTACACTGCTGGAATGAAAACAATTCTTAATCAAGCTTTTAACTTAAAATAAGTAATATAAATATTTATCAGACTGGTGTTTTAAGGTCTATATTACTAAACTATTTCTGTATTATATTGGAAGTGACAGCTATTGTTAAATGTGAAATGCTTTTATAGAAGAAAATCCACTGAAATCAATTTAGCCAGCTTGGAATTTTGCATTAATGAGTGCACATTTACTAGACTTTAAAAACTTGGGTCAGAAATTTTAAATAGATAGGCTTCATCCTGGGAAGGTGTTTTGTCTTAGGTTGGCTTCTTCTGTTGGTCCTATTGAGATTTAATAGAGAAGCTGCTCTCTCTCTTAATGCTGATTCTAGAAAATGAATTCTGTACATCACAAAACTGTATAAGCCTTTGCTAAGTTTGAAGCATGTGAGTGCTATCATTGCTGAGTCTGACAGTGCAGGCAGACTCAGCATTTGCAAGTGCTCTTTGCTGGATGTGAAGCACAGCACTCAAACCCTTGCACTCTCACATTTTTATAAGTCAGCCATCCTCAGATTATGATCCCTCACGCTTATAAAGAAGCTGCCTTGCTTTTGTTACCATCTTTGCCACTCCTCTACAGCCTACAAAATAATTTTTTAATCTATTGTCGAACAGTTTGTGGAGTTAAACAGTGGCGGAAAAAAACACCCCCAGCACAAATCTACAGAAATCAAGGAAATTATTCCTCATGCCATCACCTCCATACAACACTCTATCTTCCCTGACACAACTGTTAGCTCTGGAGTACCATTCCTTCATTCTTATCCACCTTCCCAGCTCACTCAAGACTGCCTCACATGTCCTGTCCAGAGCTGCTCTTGTTTTCTCCATATTTACGATAGCTACAGCCATGATTATATTGAGGCTGAGACAATAAGCTTGATCAGAACCACTTGGATTTCTTCCAAAACCCCAGTATGTCTGTGACAGGAGAGTTATGCATTGGTCTAGAACAGAGCAGCCAGTGGGACTCACCCAGTTTGGCCCTAATCAGTTGCTCACCTGAAATATGCTTATGACTGTTCAAGTAACAGAGATGCTGCATTGCACCCCTGTCTCTGCCTCATTCCACATGCAACCCTTTAGCAGGTCATTTTAAATTTTAAATATTTTCATTTTGCAACATTTGCAATATTTTTCCTTTCTACGTACTTTCTAGAATGCCACATTCTAACAGTTAGAAGATAAATCATTTATGGAGAAATAGAATTGTAATCCAGAACACACGACTGAAAAGTAGTCCCTTTGAAAAGATATTCCTGAAAAAGCACAACTATGTGAGGCAAGATGAGAAATCTCCAAAGGGAACATTTGCCAAACCTGTGATGGAAGAAAAGTCTATAACAGTCAGTGCAATTCAGGAAAGGATCAGGTTGTCTTCAAAAGCATGAAACAAGTGAAAAATCACAGTGAAGCAGATCCCCAGAAATGTACATAATGCTGTCCACTGGAAAGCTTCCACAAAAAGAGAAAGTCTAGACTAGGAAAAGAATAAGTACAAACTGAGTGCTAGATCAATTACAGCAAAACACATTTTACACCTAGATTCTTTCTAGATGAAGTTACTGTTTACATGTATTGCTGTTGGAAGTAAGTTCAGCCATAGCATTTGGAGGCAGTGATAGAATGATTAGAATTTCCTGCAGTCTGAGTCAGTTCAGGTCTTCTATACAAAGATAATGCCTAGTGCATTGTTTATTTCTCAATTTCAGAATTTACTCAAATTTTCTGATTCAGATCTATAGCTACTATAGGTAGCCCGTATCTTGAACTAGTGCATAAGATCCTCTGATAGCCTTGGAGGCAATCTGAAAAATACAAACCTTACTTACATTTTAAAGTAAGAATGAATTACCAAACATAGGCTGGCCCATAAGATCTTTGCACATTTATCATCCTTTCACTTCCTCTTGTTCCTACTATTAAAAAAGGGTAGCAATAGAAGGCACTTGGAATAAGAGATTCATACAATATATTTTCTATCAGATTTGACAGCTCAAGCTGTCGCTGACAGGTTAGTGTAATATCTTGCATGGTCAACACATCTGACTTGTCCCTCTGTGTCTTTCCTCTTATGCCATAGTTGATGAGGCTACCACACAGATTTGGAGACCTTGATATTTCTAATCAATGTAATACCTGAATCTCTGTAATACCTGAACACCACACATTTTCTCCAGAGATTTTAGTATCATAATGCTCCCTTTACAGGCAATTGAGGTTTGCCCCAAAGTCACAATGTCTGTACCTAACCAAGAATAGAAAAATCATTGTCCATGACTCGGTTAAGGGCCTTCCTTACTTATCAAATAATATGTCTAGGTTTTGCTGAGAGTAATTACTATGACAGAAAACTGTATTTCTTATTTTTGTTGTTGTTCTACAGGTCCAGGTGACCTGTAGAAACTTTAATTACACACAGAAACTGCTGCCTGGGATTTTTGAAGCTACTGCCTGCCCCCACAAAATGACTTTTCATTTAAAAAAAAAAAAAAAAAAGAGTGCTCTGCCTGAGCTAAGCCTTAATCATAAAAATAAAAAAGTACTACAGTCCACATAGCAAATGTAGAGTTTTTAATAACATCTACTGCACACAAAGAGCCAGGGAAACTCTCTTACATTATCCACATAAAATAATGACAGCTAGTGTATATTATCCTGCAGTGTTTTGAAAATGCAGTGGGCTACATTTATATTCTCAGCCTGGGCAGGGTTCTAGTGGCATAGAACCTGGCCCTGTAAATATTTTCCTGGATGTAAAACATGGATAGGCTTTGATTTATTTTATTTTTAATGCTGTTGTGGTAGCAATTTGTTGCTTCAGGAACCACACGGTGATAGAAAATTAAACTAGTCTAAACACATTGAAAGGGAAATGTAGTTAATGTAAATATAATTATAAGTGAATACACCAGAAAGTTGAACATCTGTTCTGAGCTCCTTGCTTATGATGTTTTCATTTACCTACTGTAACTCACATATCCTGAGATGTACAACTGGCCATTTTCCTTTCATATTGCTTCAGCTAAAAACGCAAAAGCAAACATAAATCAGCCAAATGTTTCAGGATTTGCTATACATGAAAGGGCTAGTTTACACATACTAATAAATTATGACCTGCCATTGTGTACGAACTGAGTTAGGAGGTGGTAGAGAAAGATCTTCCAGTTATGCAGCCTGGTAGAGGCCCAGGTGGAGGGTCTCTTACGTGCTGCAAGAAGTCATCTATAATGCTGTTTCCCCTACTGGTTGTACTATATCACTATCTTTCAGTCTACAAGTCACCACTAATGTGTGAAGGATGGCTTCACTACTTTCATTCCCCGTGAGGTTGCAGAGGAGTTGCACAATGGGTGTTGCCACCCTACCTTTTTAAGCTCATGCCTATGCAATACCCCCTTCCCCACCACAAAAGATATGTGGAAGATTTATTTGCCATTTCTTTGGCTGAGACCAGGTTGGTGTTATTTAAGTTTGTGATTTCATGGCCTTTATACAGAAGATTTAAAAAAAAACAATCTGCATGACTGTGCCTCAGGAAAACTAGCAGAAATGTCTCACCTTAGAGACAGAGAAAACCTTTAATCACATTAGAAGCTGCCTGCCAAAAGGATTTTGCTTTTCAGAGATTTTAGGCCCTCCCTGTGTTTTTTTCCTTGTCATTGCTCCAGTGCTGTTATTATTTGCATTACAGTAGTGCTTAGAGACCTCATCTGAGGCATAAGTCTCATGACAGTAAATGCAACTTATTTGCACTGTTTCCAATTGCCTCTTTTCAAAACATCATTTTCAAAATGGTCTCAGCGAGAAGAGTAGGGAGAAGAAAATATCATAACACCTATTTTACCTGTAGGATAATTTCCTTCTGTTCCAAAGCCACATCACATCACTGATAGCATCATGGTAAATAAGAATTGTCTCAGTTTTCAGGGCAGTTTACTAAAGTGAGCATAAATAAGAATCACACTCAGAGAAATTAAGGAATTTGTCTCAGGCCAGACTAGAATTGTGTTGCAGAGCCAGGACTTTAAGCAAAAAGGACTATTTTCTGAGAGAAATATTGGCCAGTACAATGCACTATGAAAGAGGACACAGAAGAATGGATTCCTTTTTTCCTTTAATTATTACCGTGCATAACAGGAGTGCCTCAAATGAGGCTAGAACCACATTGTCCCGAATACTTTACAAAAGCTAGAAAATAGTATTTTTTGCATAATTCTTCCTGCAAAGAATGAATTGGTTTCTACAGCAACCCCAAATGTCATAGAATCTTTTATTATTATTAAAAAGTAATTAAATTGGATTCGTGCAACACAATTTATGAATGCAATGAACTGAACTCTCCACTTAGTTATATTACTACAATTCATATGTCACTTCATTAACAAAAGCAGTTTATGCTTGTGAATGACATTAGAATCTACCCCAAATCTCCATATGTGCACCAAGGGTCCAATTCTGCCTTGTTTTACATGTTACATTGATTTATAGGAAGTTACGGGATTAGTACACCAATGCGAGTCTGATCTCTGTGGATTTCTGTCAGTGTGAAAGTTGATACGGGTTCAGGAACATCCTCAGGGCAAAGGTTTGAGATTCCTCCATAGAAGAGGGGAAGGAAGGAAGGAAGGAAGGAAGGAAGGAAGGACGGAAGGAAGGAAGGAAG
>JAUBNY010000926.1:2385611-2399906 GCA_032275445.1 Crypturellus soui
ACGCCCAGGTCCTTCTCAGCAGAGCTGCTCTCCAGCAGGTCAGTCCCCAGCCTGTACTGGTGTCTGGGGTTATTTCTGCCCAGGTGCAGGACCGTGCACTTGGCCTTGTTGAATTTCATGAGATTTTTGATCGCCCAGTCAAATAGATGAATAGAATAGAATCATAGATGCCCTCTCAACCTTCTCTTCTGGCTGAACAGGCCCAGCTCCCTCAGCCTCTCCTCATAGGGCAGATGTTCCAGGCCCCTGATCATCCTTGTTACTTAGGGTGGTTACCAACAATAAAGTTCCCAAAACACAGGTATTCAGAGTTGAAAGTTGCCACTACAATTAAAAATAACTAATTGAAAATCTATTGGCAGGATGAAATTCCTTGAAAATATATGCAGCAGTTCTTGGTTATCCACATCCTTTCCCACATTTTAATTAGGAGAAACAGAGGAAAGAAGAATATTTTTTCATTCTGTTGTTCCATTTGAATGCACAGTATGAAACAGAAGTACATAAGAGATATTAAAAACAAGAGAAAATGATAGATTGTTTCCATCGACTGGAGCTGCAACTATTTTCCTTAAAATGTAATCTGCAATGTATTCTATATGGTCTTTGCTTTCAAGGCTTTCCATAACTTGGCTAACAGAAACATGGTCATCTGTTTCTTTTCTGTCTTTCAGTCAGTATCACTTTCAGATTCTCAGGTTTCACACTCCGGTCTTCAGGTTTTGAGCCCTGCAAGAAAATACTTATTTCATTAAAAAACAAACAAACAAAATGTGTTTCAGATATTTTAGTGTTTTATTCATGTACAACATTCCCTACTGGTTTGAGGTTCAAATGGAAAGTATGATCCAAGACTTCCCTAAAGTATCTTCAGAACTGTTCTGTCATTTTCCAAAGAAGGGGGAAAAAAAAGCGGGGGGTGGGGGAGGAGGGGAATGTTTTGCAGAGCTGTCTAACATCAGTAAAATGTCACTGTATCTGACAAGTTTTGTAGTAACTGCGTGTCGGTTTATTAAATAAATGCAGAGGTACAAGGTATCCTGGCAAACTGAAGAAGGTGGGCTCCAGTAACTTCAGCGAAGGAGTGATTGCCTCTTCAGCAACTGCGGCAGGGCTGGGAGCAGGACAGTACCCGCAGCCGGACCACGCATCGCGGCGGGAGCGCGAGGAAACCGCGGCGCTGTTTTCCCAGGAAAACAGCCGCTCCACGGCGCGACGGTTCCGCGGCGCGCGCTGCGCGGCTCCGCCGGGAAAGTCCCACCCGGGGCAGCGTGCACCACCTCCTGGAAGGAGTGGGCGTTCTGGTACCGGCGGGATTAAAGGGAAAAACAAATAAGCCAGCATCTACTGACGGTGTTTGATTTAATCATTTGTGCTTTTAAACGGCCAAAGCAGCTGATGGAAAGAAGAAAGTGAGGGGACTGTTTTTTTCTTTCCTTTTTTTTTCCTTCTGGCACTCGGTAATCTCTACATGGAGGCTGTTAAAACATTTGATGTCTCCATACGCATGCGGCATAGTCCATGGGGACAGGGACAATGCGAAGAGGTGGACTAGGCGTGCGACTTCCTCGGCACGGGGTCCAAGCCACACACCGTCTACCTCTCTCCCACTCCACCCGTGGGACAGTGGTGTCGCCGCCTGAAGCCGGCAGAGGGACTGGACACCGAGCGTAAAAGCCGTTGCACTGGGCAAGGGTTTTATAATGGCATCTCTGCAGGTGGACAGCACATCCACATGCAGAATTGGCGTATTTCTATTCCTCTCTTTAGAAGGCTATTTCTTTTTAATCGGATCCCTCCCCCTCCATACCGCAAGATGTCCCGCTGTCCCTTCGCGTCCGTCCCATCCCTTCCGCCCCTGCACGGTTGCCCCACATCACCTTCCCATCGACAACGGCCGTGCCCTGGCCATGACATCACCTGCTTTGGAAAGTCGATGCGGGGCAGCTAGGGCAGTTAGGGCTGATGGCCACCCATCAGCGAGAACCCATAAATCACAATCGCTACAAAGTACAAAATCAGACAGGAGCGCTTCTGAATTTAACTTTGGAGAAGGAAAACGTGCACCAACACAACACGCTCCCTGCCCACAGAAGTAGCAAGGACAGAGAAATACATGCTGCAAGCCAAAGAGTCTGTCATCACGGAGCACACCACACAACTGAGGCTTGCTGCACTCAAAGGCAGCGGGGGATGCCCCTCCTCTCTCCCTTCTCTCGCTGTCTGAAAGAGTGACCCTTACCAGGCAGATCTCCCACTGTCTCTTGCTGTGGTTTCGTTCCCAACAAGCTCCTGGCCTGAGTGTACAAAGGCCACACACGGTGTGCAGCAGCTCACCGACGGCATTGGGCAACAGCTGCCCTCCAGAAGGTGGACGGGATGCGAGCGGGAGGGCAGTGGGGAGAGGGAGAAGGAAATATGTATGAGGTCGGGAAGTGCTGTTAGAAGAGCCCTGAGGCTGTCCCGGACCAGGACAGTTCTCCACGACTTTCTGATAGTAGTAGTAGCTAGTAGCTCCGATAATAGTAGCTTTTGGCTCCGACGGATTAGAACAACCTGGCTAGGTGCAGGGCCATTCTAGACACTTTTTGCACAGAGCCCTCCTGCCTAAACGCCGAGATACAAAGCATGGCAAAGCCATCACTCCCTTCTGTTGGATAAAGTGCTGGGAAGTGAGAGCGCAGATGTCCTTCTGCTGGAGGTGACAGCACACCGCCTGGGGCCAGCAGAGCCAGTACCTCCAGGCGAAGGGCTGAGCGGGACCGTCACCGTCCACTTCCGAAACCGTGCACCAGACGTCCTTAAAATACAATCTGCCCCAGTAACCAGCAGTGCGCAGCGGCAGCTGTCCTGCAGCTATTGGCTATGCAAATCACGGGAAGGGGGTGGTGCCCTAAACTCCGCGCTCGCACGTTTAAGGCGGTATAGGGGGCCCACCGCCCCGACAGAGGCGACAGAGCGAGAAGGGGAGGGGGGCGTGATCTGACCCTGGGGGGAAGCTTTCGCAGATATCACGGAGCAGCGTCGTGACTGTGCCCCGGGGACTCCCGTGCCCGACAGTGGGCAGCTCCATCCTCAGTGGGAGCCTTTCTGCCTCTTAGCGGGCTGTGGCAGAGACTGCGCAAAGTTGACACACTTTCCAGGAGGCTTTGTGCCGGCCGACAGGTAGGCAATGGAGGTGCTCCTCAGAGTGCAGCTGAGCGCTCAGGCCCTGTGCGAAAGGCAGTGGGGGTATGGCCAGCTGCCGGAGCGATGCAGGCATGCACTGGCGGCGCCTTACCGTTCAGGGGCCGACACCCTCCCCAAAGTGACCGCACAGCGGGGCAGCGTATACACGCCATCAACCGAGTGTGAGGCAGGCCCCTTTCCCTCCCCCGTTCAGTCTCTCAAAGTTCCTTCCCTGCTGCATTTTCTAGAAAGTTACATCACTGTGACCGTGCAGTGCTAAAGCAGCTCGCCTGCTAGCAATATGTGTATATACTGGCGGAAGCAGCGTTGCGATTATTGCTAGGTTTTGCCCTGAAAGCACTGCAGAACACAACTCCAAGAAGCTGCGGGATCTTCAGGTTTGCTTTTAGTCTGTAATGAGCGCTTTTCCGTGGTCTGCAGATTAAGGAGATGATGGAGGAAGCAGAGGGGAAGGAAGGGGGAGTGCCTCTGGCACCTCGGCGAGGCAGACATTGCATCCCCAGCCCACATAATGTTGGTGAGTACGGGGGGAATTCTTTCTTGCAATAAGAGTAGGGGAGAAATGGCTACAGATTCAGGCTGCTTGGCGGTAAAGTTTGGGTGCTGTAAGAAAAAGAAAAGCTGCCATTTGTATATGTGTGTGTCCAATACAAGGGTCTCCTGGTTCCTTGTTAAGCTTATAGAGAGGAGGAGAAAAAAAAGAAAAAAAGTTTGATATTACGTGAGACCAGCTGCTGTTCTCCATAATAACGAGAGAGAACTGCCTATCCTGGTGAGTTGCGTCACTTTGTTTCAACTTCGGGCTAGAAATCAAGAGAGGGAGGGACGAGTTTCAGGGGCCGCAGGAGCAAGCAGGAAAGCCCTGTCGTCTTCCTCCTTCCCTCCTTCCCAGCCTTCCTCCTTTACCCCTCTCATCCCCCCCCCCAAAAAAAAAAACCAAAAAACCACTTTTCTGTCAGAGAAAGAGGGAGATCTCTTTGGAAACATGGAGCTGCTGTGCTGTGAGGTGGACCCTATGAGGAGAGCGCTACCCGATCCCAACTTGGTCTACGATGATCGTGTTTTGCACAACTTACTAACCATAGAGGAGAGGTATCTGCCCCAATGCTCCTACTTCAAATGCGTGCAAAAGGATATTCAGCCCTTCATGAGGAGGATGGTGGCCACTTGGATGCTAGAGGTTTGTGTTGGGGGTGCCCATTTCCTTTAATTTCTCCCTGCAATGCTTTGTGACGGGGCTCCTCAGCGCCCCACGGGCTGCCCTTCTCGGGGAGCGCAGCCACTCCCTGCTGTCCCTACTCGATTGCGATGGGTGGGTGATTTTTCTTTTTTTCTCTCTCCCCTCCCCCCCCCTTTTTTTTACTTTCGTTTTCTTGTCCCTGCCGAGTTTGCTGGAGCCTGCCTGGGCGCTGTTGGGGAAGGGGACAGATCTCGCAGCCCGTGGTGGGAATGGCCCTTCGTGGGTGGCGGGTACTGCTCCTGTAAAACGGGTGTAGGCAGGGAGGAAGCGGAGGTGGGGGGAGGGAGAGGTGGAAGAGGCATTTGTAGTCAAAAAAGCAAGGAAGTGCTGCCTTCGCTTTTCGGCGGCTGCGGCGCCAGAGATTGAGGTTTTTTCGTGGGAAGAGAACGGCCCCCGGGACAGGGCAAGAGAAAGGAGGTGATCAGTGTTTTGCCCCACAAATATTTCAGTGCCCACGTACGCAGTGATTAGGACGTGCCTTTTTTTTCACCATATTGTGCTGCATGCAACTCTGCTTAGAGGTCCTGAGCAGTCTCCCCCCAACCCTGCTTCCCCAGGAAGGGGCTCATAAATATCCCTGCAGCCTGCATATCCTAGCCTGGCCAGTGGCTGCTGGGCAGCCCAGTGGGGAGCCAACACCTTCCCCAAACTTGTCCAGGATGGCCGCGGGGCCATTTCCCTGCATACTTGGCTGCCTTTCCTTGGCCCCACCATCATTATTTGCCCCGTGGGATCTCATCGGGGGAGAGGGAGGCGGGTTGCTTTTGCAGACCAAGCCTCTGTGACTGAGATCAGGCCCTCCGCTTGGTATTCATGTGCGATTTGTACTTCTTCTTGCAGGCCTCGATTTTTGGTTAATTTTTCATTTTTTTTCCTCACTGAAGAGATTCAGACTCCTCGAGGTCTCCCCACTTCACCTTCTCTGTGTCTTCCGTCTGCCTCCTCCCCCTCTCAACAGATGGTGGGCGTGTGGCTGGGGGACACCCGCTGGGGAAAGTTTTACAATTGTTGGAAACGATAAGGGATTGTTGTGGATGCGTCTGGGACCAAAACTGGGGCAATTTAGATATTTAATCGGATTTTTGAAAATATGACAAACTAAAAGAAAAATTAAGTGAAAAAAAGAAAGCAGCTCACTGACAGATTGGGGCTTTTCAGCTCTCCCACACAGTGTCTTGAATTCATTTCTTACTGAATGAACTAAAGGAATGTGCAAGCTGATTGACAGCCACCCTAGCCTCTCCAGAGAATTCCCCCTCCCCCTAAAATTAGCTCTCTGGGAAACAAAACATAGCAGGAGCTGTGTCTCAGATCCCATTATTTTGGGGGATCATTCATTTATTTTTTTCTGTCTCTCACTCTCTTCCCTCCCCCCACTGCCACGCTCCTCACTTGCAGGTCTGTGAAGAGCAAAAGTGTGAAGAAGAAGTTTTCCCTCTGGCCATGAATTATTTGGATAGATTCTTAGCTGTGGTGCCCACTCGAAAATGCCATCTGCAACTGCTGGGAGCAGTGTGTATGTTCCTGGCCTCCAAGCTGAAAGAGACAATCCCCCTTACAGCAGAGAAACTGTGCATATATACGGACAATTCCATCAAACCCCAAGAGCTGCTGGTAAGCAGCCCCCTTCCACCTTTGATACCCCCAAACCTCTGTTCATCAGCTCTCTCACTGACAACCTTTTCCTTCTCTCTCCCTTCCTCTCACAACAAACCATCACTATTGTTTCCCCCACTTTTTTTAACCCCTCTGAATCATGGAAAGTATTAAAATACGCATGTGCCAGACTAAGGGTCAATCCAAAACTGCAGGCGCATGATTCCTTTTTTTGGGGGTAGGAGGGATTGGTTCTGGCTTTCCCAAAATTCCCCTCCAGCACATTGTGCAGCCTCTTCTCCCGTGCAGTTCCTTTACACAGCAATTATGGAAGTGCTCCTGGAAGGGATCTGATGGGCTTTCTTCTTTTGTCCTTCCCCTCCTCTCCCCCTCCCTGCACCAGGAACTGAAAAGGTACGGGTGGCTGGGTGGTGGAGCGAGTGTGTGTGCGTGTGTGTGTGTGCGGGCGCGCTGTGTGTGTCTTCATGGTTTCGGGGGAGAGCTGCGGGTGTGGGGCAGCGCGGCACAGCTGCGCCTCCTGGCGACAACCACGCGCGACCGAGCATGACTTCACCCGTTGAACCGCTGCCAGAGTCACTCAGGCCCGGTTGCTGCACTCCTGCCAGCAGCCCAGAAGGCCAGGCCCTGTGAGCCTGATGCTGGGGGCTCCTTGAAATGCTTGCTCAGAGCCTGCAGGCTGAGCAGGGTCAGTGCCCACATACTGCACAACCAGTAAGTTGCTGATCTGAGAGTTGCTTTAGTCACAGTGAAATTGCAGCCTTGGTCTGGCAGCTTTTGTGAATATGGTTCCCAGTAAGTTGTCAGCCAGGCAGGTGGCAGGATGAAAATCCAGCACGGCGGACATTGCTGCAAATAAAACACCTTGCCTCACTGAGTGGTTTGAGATCAGATCTGAAATAGTAAAAGCAGAAATAATTGAGATGACTTGAGGCAATAATTAATATTTGCAAAACATGTCAGTGTGTAGCACATCACACAAATATTAAGCCTTTTGATGAATTATATGCTCAGTCTGTTCTCACAGATTCTAATGACTGTGTATAGTGAATTGAATCCCATGATAATTTCTCCTATGAATCACTGAGCAAAGCCAGTGGGAATTCCCCACTGGGGGAAGCTGGAAGCTTAAGCTGCTGCAGAATAAAGAACTTTATGCTGCAAACTCTGCCATGGCTGTCACAGACATTAGGTGTTCCTCTCATGGGGTCAACTGCTACAGGAAACACTGGCCCTGGTGCAAGAAGACTTGTAAAGATGTGCCTGTGTTTCTGTGTCGTGTGAAATTCAACACCTAAGTGCATTTCTGTATCCATCCTTATGGATTAAGCATTTTTCTGTACTGTTGCCTGTCATATTAGTAATGTTGAGAAGATTAGTCCTTAGGTAATGTAACTCTCCTTAGGTTAAAACTTTTCTTTTTCTCTCTCCTCCCTCTCTTCCCCCCCCCTTCCCCCTCTCTTCCCCCCTTCTTCCTCCCGTTCCTCCGCCTTTTCCTTCCCTTTCCCCCTCTTCCCCGCTCTTCCCCCCCTCTTCCCTTCTTCTTCCCCCCTTCCCCCTTCTTCCTCCTCCCTTCCCCCACCTCTTCGCCCCCACCCTTCCCCCCCCTTCTCTTCCTCTCTTCCCCCCCGCCTTCTCCCTCTCTCTCAAAATAGACATCTGTTTTCTGAGGTTGGTTACATACACGATTGTGAGGTTTTCAAGCTATGGAGGGCTCTGTTACAATCCAGAGGAATATATGTAGGAAAGGAACTTGGGGTTAAAGTAGGCATCTATTCAGAGAAATGACTGCAGAAATGGCATTGTGGGGTTCATGTTTGTGCTGTTCAGCAACACTGGTTGATGTCTCCTCCGCTGGAAAATTAAAGGATGCTTTTTTTTCGACTTGCCAGCTCTACAGACTTAGCTGGGGCTTCCTGTCATGCTGGGCTCCGCCAGGCTAACGCATCATCAGGATTCAAGAATCAGGAAATGGAATTTAGTTAATAGCTAATAGTTGGTGCATGAGACAGAAACAAGTCCAAGGCCAGAGCTTTGCTCATTCTCCGGGGCACTGTAAGGTATTCAAAACTTTTTCTAAATTCTGAAGTGTACGGATCTAGGCCTGTCTGGATCCCTTGGTCAGACCTGTTCTTTAGGTACCATTTTTACATGCGGTCACATTTCAAGGAATGGACAGTCTTATGCACTCAAGTTTTCCTTTGATTTCACTGGGAGCTTTGAATATGAGATCAGAGTCTACATAATTTATTGACAGATAATTTACACAGGATACTACTTGGCAGTGTTCTGTGCCTTTCTGTGCAGCATGCTTTGGAGTACATTAGTCTGCAGTAGATTTATCTGCAGATGCTTTTTGAAAATAGCTTTTGAGAGAATGTCATCAAGCTAACTTGCCCTGTTTTGAAGAAAGAATATATATCTAAGTTATTTTTTCTGCGTAGTTATCTGTAGGGCTTTAAATGGCTAAAAAGTAAGGACTGTAGCTGTTTAAAAGAGGTTAGTATGAAAGACCACAGAGACCTTGGCAGTATGTAGTTGCAGGCTAAACTTTCTGGGTGGGCATTAAGCACGATACTGAAAAAGCAAAATCTTGGCTGGAGCTGCCAAATCTCATTATTTTAAGTATAGCTTGACATTTTTATTTAGTTATTTTTAAAGGAATAAGAGAGTAAAGTTAACAACTTCAGAGCGGTAGGCAGATACTAAAAAGGGAGAAAAACCATTTTAGTGGAGACATAATTGCAATCATGAAAATGAATAGAACATTGCTTTTTTCAGGCTTGCTTATGTTTTTTGCTTTTTTTTTTTTTTTTTCACCGATGCCCAGGAATGGGAGCTTGTGGTGTTGGGAAAGTTGAAGTGGAATCTTGCTGCCATTACCCCACACGATTTCATTGAACACATTCTGAGGAAGTTGCCTCTGCCGAAAGACAAGTTGCTTTTGATCCGGAAGCATGCACAAACTTTTATCGCCCTTTGTGCCACAGGTATGCCAAGGTGCTTTGCGGGTGGCTGCTGCCTACACTGTGATTAGAAAGATGAATTAGTCACTGGCCATTCAAAGGCTCTTCCTCTCTTCCATCCTTGCTGTGTGAAGAGTCTGTCCGCACCAGCAAGACTATTTGCATGGGATGTCCTAAGTCAGGCCCTGAAACTGTATGTAAACCCAATTCTTCTAGTCAGTACCCATAATGCACTTAGAGTCATATTCCCAGTAACATGGGCTCCATTTTTACAGTAAATCAGAAAGATTGGATTAGATTATATGGTTTTCTATTTTGCTCATTCATTTATTTTTTAAAGGACTGCAGATCATTTATTAGGACAGATGTGGTACAGTGAAAATAACATTACCACATTAGCCTGATTTCTTTGTTAAACGGTCATAGTCAGAGGAAAACACAAGATTACATTTGAACATATATGTGATAAAACCATATTACTGAAGTAGAGGGAATGACAATTTAAATTATTTTTTTAATATTTGCATTCTTTCACAGAATCACAGAATGTTTGAGGTTGGACAGGACCTCTAGAGATCATCTAGTCCAACCTCCCTGCTCAAGGGGGGCACATGCCACAGAGCGTGTGGCACAGGGTCGCATCCAGGCGGGTTTTGAAGATCTCTAAAGGAGATTCCACAGCCTCACTGGGCAGCATGTTCCAGTGCTCTGTCATCCTCACAGGAAAGAAGGTCTTCCTAATATGGAGGTGAAACTCCTGTGTTTTAATTTATAGCCATTACCCCTTGTCCTGTTACTGGCCACCAGAGTTTGGTCTCATCTTCTTTACATTCTCTCCTCAGATATTGATAAGATCCCCTCTCAGTTTTTCCTTCTGCAAGCTAAATGGGCCCAGCTCACTTAGTTTTTCCTCATACGATAGATGCTCCAATCCCTTAATGTTTCGTTGCTGTTATGCTGGACCCCTTCTGGAAGCTCCACATCCCTCTTCTACTGAGGGGGCCCAGAACTGCACAAAATACTCCAGGTGCGGCCTCACCAGAGCTGAGTAGAGGGGCAGGATCACCTCCCTCAACTTGCTGGCAACACTCCTCCTGATGCAGACCACAATCTCATTGGCCTTCTTGGCCACAGGGGCACACTGTTGGCTAATGATTAGCCTCTCCATGGAGGTGCTTTCCAGTAAGTCAACCCCTAATCTGTGCTGGTGCCTGTGGTTATTCCTCCCCAAGTGGGGACCCTGCACTTGTTGAACCTCACGAGGTTGTTCATTGCTCAACTCTCCAACTTATCTAGGTCCCTCTGAATGGCAACACAGAGCACTGGAGGGTTGGCCATTCCACCCAGTTTGGTGTCATCTGCAAGCTTGCTGAGGGTGTACTGTTGTCTCCTTATGCAAATCATTGATGGACAAGTTGAACAGCACTGAGCCCAGCACTGACCCCTGGGGGACACCACTGGCCACAGGTCTCCAGCTAGGTTTGGCCCCATTTATCATGACATTCTGAGCTCTGCCATCCAGCCAGTTCTCAATCCACAAACTTCTCTTTCTTAAACTTCTCTCCAGGAATGCAGTGAAACTAGTGAGTTTGATAAAGTTCCACTGCAGTCCCCATTTGTTCTGTATTTGGCTGAGTACAACAAATACTGTCATTGAATACTTAGATTAGAATAATTGCTTCTAAGTGAGGCTTTTAATTTAAAAGTCAATTAAATTAAATTTTCATTCAAAGGACATTAGATGACTTCTTCAGCACTAGACCTGGAGCAGATAAACAGCATGCAGGGGTTTACAGGGTTATTGTGAAGTAGTATATGGCTTAATGCTTGAGTTCTTTTCTGTTTGATGTATATAGTCTTGTAACAGAGATTACATTCTACCTCTGTGTTTGCATAGAGGAAGGAAATTGGAGTGCAATTTTTGGGTATTACCATGGTGTGAATATTTACTGGTATAACTACTCCATGTTATTTTGGAAGTAGTAGCTATTTTTACAAAGCAGGCTGTTGATCAGTTTTAGCTAATGCTTTTATGGGCTATGTAGGGTAACGATAAACTTTTTGCTCTGAAGATGCTAAAGCTTTCACTTTGTTTTCTACTGATATCTTCCATTGATTCTTTTCAGATAATATGCCATAAAACTCAATAAAAATACTACTCAAAGTCCACAGGATCATTTTTGGTAATATTTCTGTCATAACATCATTTTCCTTTAGGATTGATCTGCTGTGTCAGCTATATAGTGTCTTTGTTTTCTCCCTCTACCTAGTATTTAATCAAACCATACTTTTTCTTAAGAAGTGGTCTTTCTCAGGACTGTTTCTCTGGATCTTCATGCTCTCACCATAAGTCTTTCAAAGTATCTGAATGTGTTCTTCCAAGGAAGCCTAATCCTCCCTTTCTATTGTTGGTTTCATCTCCAAAAAAATGCTTTGTTTGTTGTGTTGTATATCCCAGTAGGCATTTTCTGGAATGACAGAGACTTCATTATGGATTTATCTTTTCAGGCTCTAGTCTCCACTCTCACATGCTTGAAGTTTCCATATAATCAAACTTCTGTAGAACTGTGGTTCTGTCTGAACCACAGTTGTCTGAGGTTCACAGCTTTTCTCTACTCTTTCTCCATGGATTTCATGATGATTAAAGCTTTATGATTTACCTGTCCATTTACTGATACCTAAAACAGCATTCTCTTTTCAACCCTCAACTGAATCCCGTAATTCTCTTATGTGTGCCCCCTGAACAGACTCTTTTTCATACTGCGTGTTTCAAATGCATGAACCAGAGTCCTTTATGTACAGTTTGATGAGGCAAGTCAGAGTTCCCTGTCTTGCAGGCAATATGGAAAGACTTAATTGATTGCACATGGACTTTCCTGAAAGATAGGACGTCATGGTGCTGATTGTGGATTTTCTTTTCTTTCCCTGCCATTTTCTAAAACCTGCTGTGATGACATTTGCTTTTGAATAGGGGTAGCAGCCACTGCTTCGAAAGCAGAGATCTTACCCAGGCCTACATTCTGAGTTTTCTACCTCATTCCCAGTTTACCAGTAAACTACTACCCACATATACAATTTTATTCACATTATAAACATACAATGTTATTACTACATTTCCCCTACAATTCCATTTCACTACAGGACTTTTCAAAGATGTTTGTGGTCTATGAAGAGAAACTCCTGCACACCAGAATTTCTTCCAGCTCCAGTTGTTTCCTTTTCTGATTTCATGTGAAGTACTCATTACTCACTGTATTTCTTTTTTCCCACTCAAAAGTTCTCCTGGCACCCAGTTCGGAGTGAGCCTGCTGTTTCATTTCCTTTTTTTGCTTTTTCTCAGCAAGATGACCTCCCTTGACACAGTACTGCCTCTTCTCTTATGCTCTGCATACATGTTTTTAGCCTGTTTTCATCTCTTTTCTGTTACCAGACCTGTCCTTTCCTAGCTGGTTCATGACCTTAGTCTCGAGCACAGCAATGTGGTCCTTTTGACAGCCTGATCCATCTCAGTTTTCTCTGCTCCTTAGTTCTTTTCTTTATTCTGTTATGTGAAGAAGCAGGTGTGTTTTAAGCATTCTTCCTCTAGCTTAAGTCCATCTGCTCAAACTGCTCAGTTTTAATTTCCCAGTAAAAAGCTTCATAAAATAAAATTACCACATGTTCTCTGCTTTAACGGAACTTTTTGAAATTCTTGTCCATACTTAGTGTCAGCAGATGGAGAGGGAAGCATTAACGATTCTGGGACGGGGTTCCTATATGTTGCTTGGTTCTGTATTATGCTCTGAACCATTGTATTACTCATCTCCATTCTCATTTTCATTTGCATGAAGAGCAAAAGGAGATGATGTACCTCTTGTACTGGGGATTGATGAGCTACATTGCTGGCTCATGGTCAACTTCTTGTCCACCAGGATTCCCAGGTCCTCTGCAGATGTACTCTCTAGCAGGTGACCCCCCAGCCTGTACTGGTACTTATTCTGCACTCTGTGTAGGAACCTGCATTTACCTTTGTTGAACTTCATGAGGTTCCACTCCCCCCTCTCTCCAGCCTGTCCATGTCCCTCTGAGTTGCAGCACAGTCCTCTGGTGTATCAGCCACTCCTCTCAGTTTTGAATCATCACCAAACTTGCTGAGAAGGTGCTCTGTCCCTTCTTCCAGGTCACTGATGAATAAATTGAATGGGATGGGGCCCAATACTGAACCCTAGGAGACAGTGCCAGCTACAGGCCTCCAATCTGACTCCACACCACTGATCACAACCCTTTGAGCTCTGCCATTCAGCCAGTTCTCAGTCCACCTCACTGTCCACTCATCTAACCTACACTTGCTGAGCTTGCCTATCAGGATGTTATGGGAGAGGGTGTCCAAAGCCTTGCTGAAGTCAAGGTAGGCAACACTGCTCTTCCCTCATCTACTCAGCCAGTCATTCCATAATAAAAGGCTCTCGAGAAGCATGATTTTCATCCATTATTCCTCCTGCCTGGAACCTAACTCTGTGCCTTTCCACAGCACTCCACAATTTGGAATTGTTTTCACTGGGGTTGCCTGTTTTGTTTGCACTTCCCATGCTCTAATACATGGAATTGCTCTGGAAGGAGTAAACAGAAACCCAATTAGAAAGCAGTGTTCAGAATATCCCACACCGCAGATGAGATGAGAACAGTTCATTACTTCTCAGGCTTTGGCTTGTCAACCTCCTTCCAAGTCATAAATACCTGGCTTCTACCTTGTTCTTTGTGCACTTATTGGAGGCTGTTTGTTCCACTGTTTTGGCACTTCATGCCCTTTTTCATCTTGGGACCTACAAGTGAACATTTTTTAGGGGGGAGAAAAATCAGGTTTTCAGTAGGAGGAGCTCTGCATCTCTGGTGCAAGCTCTAGTGGAGAGACGACTCATGATAAGGAGTTTTTCAGTCTTGGATTTAAATGGCTTGCAAAGCCTGGAAGCACAGTGCTTTGCGCACTTACAGAGAGAAAAGATAACTGTAGATTCCAAGACTCAGACTTTTGTATGATCTCTTCTGTGCTTCAGCTGAGTCCCATGGTAAATGTCGCGTGGTAGACATGATGGAGTATGTCACAGAACAGAAGCTTTAAAAATCTGTGTCTGCAAAGAGCCTAAGGAAGAGAAGGAAGGAAGTCAGTTTTGCACTGTGTGCTCAACCTCTGCCTACTATTATTGGGACATTCATCATCCACATTTGAAAGAAGTAAGCTTCTTTCTTTTTCTTTCTTTCTTTCTTTCTTTCTTTCTTTCTTTCTTTCTTTCTTTCTTTCTTTCTTTC
>JAUBNY010000926.1:2400006-2434966 GCA_032275445.1 Crypturellus soui
GCTTGCTTCCTTCCGTCCTTCCTTCCTTCCTTCCTTCCTTCCCTTCCCCTTCCCTTTGCTCTTTCCCTTTCCCTTTCCCTTTCCCTTTCCCTTTCCCTTTCCCTTTCCCTTTCCCTTTCCTTTTCTTGCCAAATCCTGAAATCCTTACACAGACAGAAGTCCTCTGGAAATCTGTGGGGGTGTTGTCTGAATGAGGGCTGAGTGGTGAGGCTTGTGACTCTAGTGATCTGCAGGATAACCATGCAGAATGTTTTATTACGCCAAGAGGTATGCTCAGCCCACAGGACTCCTGCCGGACACTTCTAGATGAATTCTTCGTTTTCTGGCCTGTGTCAAAGCCATTGGGCTTTGTCCCTGCAAAGTGTAAAAGTGTATTCCATATTTTAGCTGGGACTGTCTCTTTGCAGAGGGAAAGATGGAAGTCTACAGATGCTTTGCTCTGTGGACTAACCTGAAAGAGAAAATACATGCAAGGAGGTGGCAATGGTTGCATGAATACTTCTTGCATGGCATTTATCAGAAAAAAAAGGAATAACCCACACCATTTTATTGGCAGATAGAAGAAGGCTCACTCTTTTTCTTATATAGTATATTCTTTTGAATATACTATATAACCATATTCAGCTCTCCAGCAAAACAAATGAAGGTCCTGGCATCCTGCAGTTAATGTTTTGCCATCAACTTCTGCAGGAATTGTGCAAGACACAGTAGCTACCACATTGTCCCACCTGGAATACCCTGCTGCTTTCCTGTGCTTTCTACCTAGTGATAGATGTGAGGGTGTCACAGAAGCTGTTAGAACAATTAGCAGATAGGAGGCCTATGAATCATTTCATACAAGCAAACTTGGCTTTCCAAGTTGTACAACTTGCCAAACCTAAGAAGATTAGGTGGAAGAAAGTGGAGGAGGGAGGAGAGCCTTTGCTAATACATAATTCCTGTGCGGTCAGACAAGCTGCCTTCCCTTCCATCAGCTTCAGATCTGATCATCTGATGTTTCAAACACTAAATCCCTGTCTTTCAGTAGACCTCCTTACTAAAGGTGAAGGAAAATAAAACTAATGAGTAGAAATAAAATTGGCAAATAATGAATACAAGTATACAAAAAATACCAATATATATAGAAATACAAAATATAAAAACAAAATAGTACAAAAAAACCCCCACAAAAAATACAAATATAAATACCAGTAATAAACAAATGCTTTCTTATGTAAACTGTTTAATATGTTTTCCTGCCTCTACCTCTGCTGGAAGCTTGTGTTCTAACACTTGCAGTTAGGATGCTTTTAGACATATTGTATAAAGGTCAAATTATTTTTGCCTTACTCCGTCCTAAGAACAGAATTAGGTGTTCTTACCTCCTGTTCTTACTAGGTGTTCTACCTCCTGCGTGCTCACAGATTAGAAGCACTTATGGCTGCATCCTTTCTTGCTTGATAACCTTTTTTTGGTTATGCTTGGGACTGGCATACCCTTTCCTTGAACTGCTAAAGCAGGATAGCTAACACAGAAAAATTGCTGTGTCTTACAGAAATATGAGTGCAAGAGACAAAGTGGCCCACATAGTTAAAGCCAACAGTGTTTGAAAAAATAAAAGGTATCACACTAACTTGAGAATTTCTTTTGGGTCCAAACAGGCAAGAAATAATTCATTACTTACTTATGTTTATCTTTTTAAACCTTTCTTTCAGCCTTGCTTGCTAAAATGTAGATCATATAATCATAGAATCACTGTGGTTGGAAAAAACTTTAAAGATCATTGAGTCTAGCTGTAAGCCCTTCAACACCATGCCTGTTAAATCCTGAGTCCCAGTGCCTCATCTATAGTTGAACAGTACTGGGGATGTTGACTCCACCACTTCCCAGGGCAGCCTGTTGCAGTACTTGACTACTCTAATACCTAACCTGAACCTTTCCTGGTGCAACTTGAGGCTATTTTCTCTTGTTCTATGGGTAGTTACTCTGAAGAAAAGATCAACCTCTGCCTTGCTACAGCCTCCTTTCTGGTAGTTGTAGAGAGTCATAAAATCACTCTTGAACTTCCTCCAGACTAAATAATCCCAGCATCCTAAGGTGCTTCTTATAAAGTCTGTGCCCCAGCCCCTCACCAGCTTCTTTGCCCTTCTTTGGACACATTGCAGTATCTCAATGCCTTCCATGTAGTGAGGGGACCAAAACACAGTATTCAAGGTGTGGCCTCACCAGCATCAAGTACAAGTGAACAATCATTTCCTTAGTCCAGTTGGCTACATTGTTACATGCCAGGATGCCATTGACCTTAGCCACCTGGGAACATTGCTGGCTCATGTTCAGCCAACTGTCAACGAACAACCCCAGATACTTTTCTGCCGCACAGCTCTCCAGCCACTCTGCCCCCAGGCCTGTAGCACTGCATGTGGTTGTTGTGACAGAAGTGCAGGACCCAGCACTAGGCCTTGTTGAACCTCATACAATTGCTCTCAGCACATTGATCCAGCCTGTCCAGATCCCACTGTAGAGCCTTTCTACTCTCAAGCAGATCTACTCTTCTCCCAGTTTGGTGTCACCTGCAAGTGTTCTGAGGGTGCACTCAATCTCCTCATCCAGATCGTCCATAAAGATACTAAAGAGGACTGGATCCAACACTGAGCCCTGAGGAACACTGCTCGTGACAGGTCGCCAGTCAGATTTAACTTTATTCACCACCACTCTCTGGGCCTGGCCATCCAGCCAGTTTCTCACGCAGCAAAGAGTACACCTGTGTAAACCATGAGCTGTCAGCTTCTCCAGGAGAATCCTATGAGAGACTAGTCTAAGTAGAGCACATCCACAGCCTTTGCCTTATCCTCTAGGCAAGTCACCTGGTCATAGAAGGAGATCAGGTTGGTAAAGCAGGACCTGCCTTTCACGAACCTATATGTTGGTTTGACCTGATACACTTTTGGTCACGCACATGTTGTGTGATTTTCCTCAAGATGATGAGCTGCATAACTTTCTCTGATTCTGAGGTCAGGCTGACAGGCCTGTAGTTCCCTGGATTCTCCATCTGACGCTTCTTGTAGATGGGCATCACACAGGCAAGTCTCTTGTCATCTGCGACCTACCCTGTTGACCAGGACAGCTGATAGATAAGGGAGAGTGGCTTGGTGAGCACTTCCGCCAGCTCTCTCAGAACCCTCGAGTGGATCCCATCTGGTCACATTGATTTGTGAGTGTCCAAGTGGAGTAACAGATCACTGACTGTTTCCATATGAATTATGGAGGATTTCTTCTGCTCATCGTAGGTGGCTACCAGGTCAGTGAGCCAAGTACCTTGGCAATAACTGATCTGAGTGTTAAAGCCTGGAACAAAGAAGGCACTAAATACCTCAGCCTTATCCTCATCCTTGGTGACAGTGTTCCCCGATGCATCCAGTAAAGCATGGAAATTCTCCTTGGCCCTCCTCTTCTTGTTGATATATTTGTAGAAGCATTTTTTATTGCTTTTCCAGCAGTGGCCAGTGAGTTCCATTGAAGGTTTTGCCTTTCTGATTTCCTCCCTACATACCCTAGTGACATCCTTGTAGTCTTCCTAAGTTGCCTGCCCCTTCTTCCAAAGGTGGTAAACCTTTTTTTTTTTTTTTTTTTTCCAGAATCTCAGTGATAGTTCCCTATTCATCTAGGCTGGTCTTACTCTCCACTGGCTCGTTTTTTGGCGCACAGGGAGAGCCTGCTCCTGTGCCTTTAAGATTTCCTTCTTGAGCAAAGTCCAGCCCCCTGTACCTGTACCCCTTTGGTCTTCAGGACTGTCTCCCAAGGAACTCTCCCAACTAATGTCCTAAGAAGTCCAAAGTCTGCTCTCCAGAAATCCAGTGTTTTGCTGACATCCCTGCTGACTTCACCAAGAATTGAAAATGCTGTAATTTCGTGGTCACTATGCCCAAGATGGCATCTGACCACCACATCTCTGACCAGTCCTTCTCTGTTGGCAAAGAGCAGATTCAGTGGGGTTCCTTCCCTGGTAGGCTCACTTATCAGTTGTGACAGGAAGTTATCTTCCATGCGCTTCACAAATCGCCTAGACTGTTCCTTTCTGCCTTATTGTATTTTCAGCAAACATCTGGTAGGTTGAAATCTCTCACAGGAACAAGGGCTGCCAATTGTGAGACTTCTGCCTATTGCTTTTAGAATGCCTTGTCAGTCCCTTCATCCTGGTTGGGTGGTCTATAGCAGACTCCTGCCAGGATACCAATCTTGTTGGCCTTGCTCCTGATCCTGACCCAATAGCAATCCACTTTTCCATCACTCACTTGGAGCTCCATGCATTCAAAGGACTCCCTAACATACAGTGCTTCCCTTCCTCATTTCCTTCCTTGCCTGAAGAGCTGGTAGCAATCCATTGCAGCACTCCAGTCACAACAGTGATCCCACCACATTTCAGTGATGATGACTATGTCATAGTTTTCCTAATACGCCATGGCCTCAAGCTCCTCCTCAAGCTCTTCAAGATCCTCATAGTAAAATCACTCTGTGGTTGAAATTTAAGGCTTGCTGAGTTTGGGCCATTTTCTTTTTGTGGGCATTTAAATATTCCATAAACAGAACTGATTACTGCCATGATTCTGTTTTCTTGATGGAGGTTACTTTTTTTTTAATGAGATATTTTGCTTTCCTCGAGGTAGCAGCTTCCAATTCTACAACTGCAATTCCAAAAACAAACCTCTGTAAAGTTCTAGAGATCAAAATTAGCTGTTAACAAAAAACAAAAACCCAAAGCCAGAAAATGACAAGGGTCACTGAAAGAAGGCACGCATTCCCACCTGGCTTTGGCACACTGAGCACGTTCAGCTTGGGTATTTGTCAATGTTCTTTTTTCCTTCTGGCATTTTTCTTTTATTGGCTGCAAGTTAGGGCTTCCCCTTACAGGACCTCTCCAGATTGCTGCCTCTGCTTGTCTCCTGCCACAGGCAGCCTGTTAAGCTTTTCTTCTCTTGGCTGTGAGGCAATCTGGTCCACTGGATCTGCCTGCAAGAACAAGCCAGTTCAACAGCTCTGCATGGGTCCTGGGACTTATCATGCAGCTGTGCTGGCTGCACATTTGGAGCAACATGTTCAGCATATGCACGTACATGCCCCAGCTGCCAGTGTGAGATCCGGTGCAGTGCACCTTTGCTGCAAAAAAGACATGGAGTGTCCCAGCCACCCTGGATTTAATAATATCTAGGAATAGGAGGTAAAACAAGTCCTGATTCTGACAATCTGTTCTTGGTGGTGATGTGTCAGTATGTTTAGGTGCTTTCAGAACATGCGTTGTCAGGTTACTCCCTGACACCTGTTTGTAGTTTGCCTTCAAGTTCTGTAAATTACAGCAGAAGTTTCGAGTTGGAGCCTTTTTCCCAGTGAGGCATTGGTTCCCAGTTAACCACAGTCACATACACATCTGAAAGAAGGACTGAGTTTGTAGTCTTGTCTTGCTTTAGTTGTGTAGTAATAAGTACTTTTTATAAGGTGGTCTGTAAGTCAGTGTTCATCATCTCCAACAAGAACTTGAAGTAAAAGTATGTGTTTCACAGTCAGCTGTTTAAGCTCTTTTTCCTTTCATGCCCTGGGCATGCTTTCAAGAGCATGCTCAGGGCATGCTCCTGAATTAACTCCAGGGGTCATTTTGCATGGGTAAATACTGAGCGAGTTTAGTGGGATTTGACTTGGTATCATGAGGGAAACAGAGATGGATGTTTGTATTAAAAAATAATGTTGTATAACAGCTTGTTTTGAATTTCTGAATGGAATATAAGAGACTCAGAGGAGGGCTCTGTGTACCCTCAGATCTGATACTTAGTATTTATGCTGTCCTTGTACCTTGACAAACATTTCACACAGTTATTGCTTTGCTTGAATATGGAAATATGTTAATCATAGCCTTTATTCCAGTGCCTGCTCTTTTCCTTAGCCTTTTCTATTCAGCCCTCTAGGTGGCCCAGTACAATGTGGCTTCTTTTCTCTGAAAGAGCTCTTTCCCCACTGGTAGGGTCCAGGGTGATGTCAAGAACAATGTGCACAAAACTGGTGCACCACCCCCACCACTTTGTGGACATGTCATGTTAAATTCATATCAGCAGGAAGGTCACTGCCATGATTATCAATAGCACATGATGAGGTGATGACTTCAGACAATGGTGCCACACTCTCCAGTTGGAGATACTGGCCTCACCAGTTGCAGTAGTTAGTTAATATGCTAAGAATAGAAGACAGTGATACAAATCACTGCTTGTTGTACAACAAAGACTGGGAATGTGTAGCTTTTATAGCCAAGTCTATGGTGCTTGTCATGGAGGGAAGTCAGTTCAGAGCTAGTGGCAATGTAAGACTTTCTGGATGCTGAGCTTTAGTTACTCTGGGCCATTCGCTAGCTGTCTTATTTGCATTATGAATGACATTAAGGGAACTAACAAGGTTATTGGGCATAGAAATGGTTTCATGTGACCCGACGTGGAAGCAGACCTACAGCAGTGTTAGTTGGCAGGGGCACTGTGGCTCTTTATTCGGCTTCTAGGAAGATGGTTTCTGAGAGTACATAACATGGAGATATAAAATAAACCACAAGACAACCAGCATTCAAATAACTTGTCAGCCACTCAAGGGCAGGGAGGTTGAGAGTCTAGAAAGCATCCTTTCACTCAGCCTGTTGTGCCCAGCTGGTGACAAGCATTGGGCATGTACAAGCTCTTTGTTTTGCTTAGGGTAACCCTCATTAGCCTCTCCAAGCAGTTCTGCATGTGGATCTGTTGCATGTTTGGTGGCATTCATGGACGCCTGGGTCCACCTCCTCCCCAGCATGTCTCCGTTTCTCCCTGTTGCTGACAAGGGAGGATGGGTGAAAGGGGTTACAGCTTCACTCTCATCTACTGCATCTTAGCTTCTGTATGGACTCTCCAAACTCTGAAAGAACTTGAGAAGGTTTGCAGTATTTTTCTGCTGCATCTTCCCTAAAACTTATGACAAGGAGGGCAAATCCATGTCTGCCCATACTTTACCTGTATAATTAGGACACAGTTCGGTATCTTCAAAATTTGAAGGCTGGAGTATTACCACAATTTTGGACCACATTGGTCAAGTGTAATGTGGTTCATGCCATCATGCAAGATTTGTGCGTGCCATGTGGAGGTCTGAGCGTATGCCTTCTCCTTGACATCATATGCCCATACGTAGTTTAGCAAGCGCCATTTCAGCTGCCTTAACTGTTCCCATCCCTGTGTACCTGGAGCATTATGGCAGGATGACAGACAATCCCCAGGAAGCTCTGTTGGGTGTTCACATGTGCTGAGGTGACACATACCATGGTGAAGGAGTCTGCGGGAACTGGTTCCAGCTCTAGAGGAGTTCCACCTACTGAGGAGTTAGGTCTGAGTAAATGCAGTTTGTCTGAGAAGAGAAATACCTCTGGTGAGCTGTATTCTTCTTTTAATTCTGCACTTCCATAGTCTAAGTAAATGAGAGGAATTATTCAAGATTTACTGTATATAAATGAGAGCAGATTTTTGAGACACTAAGTCTTTTATATAAATGATTTTGGACTTTTTTGTTTATTCCACAGACTGGGAGAAGTCTAGAGAGTCACGAATGCATATAAACATTTACATTGAAAAAAATAAATAAAAAAATCTGGATCCTGGAGCCAGATTAAAAATAAGGCCAGCCATTAAAAATTTTTAAAAATCTGGATTTTTTTTTTTTTTGTATTGGAATTCATAAACAAGTGAAACTGTTTATGTGAAACTGTCACAAGTGAAACTGTCACACTTCTTCCACTAGATGATACTAGATCAATCCACAGGAGCAGGTCAGGTCACTGCAACAGACACCCAGAATCAACTTTGAAGACCCCCATTCAGCAGCAATGAGCATGAACAGGGGCAGAACAGCAAAACATAAGGGCCATTTTGAACTTCTGTTTTCAAACAGAATGTCTTGTCAAAAGCAACGATTATATCCCTTTGTCTCTGAAAGATGGTGAAAGTCAGGTGGTCAGTCTATCTGACTGCTAGCATATGCCTCATTTTCTAGTCAGTCTGGATGAAAAAGAGGACACGGATCCCAGTCTTACATAAGTTCTCTGTTCCCAATCAAGCCCACGGATATCATGGAAGGGAACATGCTGTCTCGACAGCTATTCTGGTATCAGCAAGTACAGCACATGGAGACTGAGCTCTCCATGTATGTGCAACGAAAACCATCAGGAGTGCAGGACGTGTTAGCTATAAGGAGGAAGCTTGAGATCTGTAGCAAAAGGGCAGTCCATAATAATTAATTTTCTGTAAATAGACTGAAAGTATTTATAGTGTTTTTTTTCATGTTAAGTATTACTTGGGCTTCCTTTTCCTTCTTCAATCCCTACAAGCGAGAACTGGAAAAGATGAATTTGGTAATGAGTTACTGTTGAACTTGAATTTCATTTTAAGAAGATACTTACAACCAAGAAAATCTCCTGGGGAAAAAAAAGAAAAGATAAACCAGTGCTTACTGCCTTCTAAAGGTTGCAACAACATTCAGTTTGATCTCTTTTTCTCTCTCAGTCTCCACAGATGTCTGAGAAGTTTGGATATTTATTTCAACTTGTTTATTTAGCTATGGGCTCTGAGTGTTCTGACTTCCTAATTGCAAAGTTGTTTAACATAGAATGGTAAAGATGAATTCTTAATTAAGATCTCTTTCTAAGACATTTTTTAAGAGCTCGAATTAATTAAGTCTGTAAAACTGCCTTGATTAAAAATATTGTACATAGAGTTCTAACATGAGTGAGATCCACATTTCTGGCATAAATTATAGAAACCCCCTCTATTCTTCTCTGTCCTTTTCTCTAAGAAAAGCTATTAAAAATTGTTCAGATTTTCTTTATGCATGAGTGAGAATAAAAGAACAAACTGCATTTTCATTTTAATTTGCATCTTCTATTCTTCTATTCTATTCTAATCTAATTGCATCTTCTTTGACTACTGGTGGTGAGTAATGAGATTAATGAAGTCTCCCAGCAAGTGAAGTGACCCTTTTGCCTTTTTTCCCCCTCCCTTTTTTTTTTCTGGGGTGTGGTTCTTATGTTGATCCCCTCTGATGTTTTGTAGCTTTTCTGGCTTGTGCTTGAACTAAATCCCAGATCTATTCTTACAGATTTTAACTTTGCCATGTATCCACCATCAATGATAGCTACTGGAAGTGTGGAAGCAGCCATCTGTGGCCTTCAATTTGATGATGGGGAAAGTTCACTCTCTGGTGACGGCCTAACAGAGCTCCTGGCCAAGATCACAAACACAGATGTGGTGAGTGTCCTGCCCTACTGATTTATTTTTACTTCTGAGAGTGTTGTGGAGAACTAGGTCATCAAACTTGGCTTGATCCCAAAAGCCCAATCAAGCCGAGGAAGTGGAAAACTTCCTTGACATGATAAGGGTGCTTTTGCAGGGTTCAAACCAGTGGCAGAGTTTTTGCATGTTCAGAACTTCATGGCCTCTCATGAATCAGTTTTGATTAACATTTTGCTGAACGGCTTCCTGGAGAGCAGATGGAGGGAGATCACCTGCCTACTCTGCCTTTGTCTAGCTGCCTGGTAGGCCCTGCTTTAGCTCCGGGGGGTCAGACCAGTTGCAGCGTGAGGCCTTTGGCATCCTGCTGTGTAGTGACGTGAACAGGCAGACAACAGTCGTGTGTGGCTTAAGGTCAACTAGTATATAAATCCAAACAGTGGTCTTGTGTTTGCAAACTTCGGAGAGTCTGCTGTTTTGAACCTTGCGGAGGTATCTTCTGAAAATCTTGAATTTAAAGAAAGTCAGTAATGCGTTCATACTTAGGCAGTGGTGGACTATGAGGCAGGTGTAAGCCAGGGTGTCTTTTTTGGACAGGGTGTGAGGCACAGAGAGAACTCCTTTAAGTTCACTTCATGCTGAGAACTTAATGGGTTGTCAGAAAACCCTATTGTAAATAGTCAAGCTGAAACTGATATTAAAGGTGATTTAGAAGTGAGTAGGCTGGTCTGGGGTCAGCATCTAGCGGGAACATCAGCAAAACTAGCTCCTGGGAATCCTGATCGATAATCAGAACAGCAAGTTGGGATGACTGAAGAGAGCATTCAGTAACATGCCTTGTTTCTCCTGGATGTGGTCCTCAACATCTGGAGTGCTCTTCTGGGGAGGCATTGAGAAGAGAACTTATGCTACTGCAAATAAAAATTTCTTGGTTCATGGATGAACAGAACTTTTATCTCTCATAAAGCTGACATGTTTTGCCACACTGAAATTCAATCAAAAGGCAAGAAAATGAATGAGAATTTCTGCAATACAGACCACAACTAAGATAATGCTCTTTTAATATAAAAGTAGTAGATTCCAGTTTCCATTCTTAATTTACGCTAAATATAAATCATTTTCGTGCTTTTACTTTGCAGAGTAAATACTCTGTGCAATTATTAGAGGTGTGATAACATTGTCAAGAGAAACTTGACTTGAAATTTCTTTTTTAAACAAATGATAGATTATGATGAAAAAGAAATAGTGCAGTTTAACCAAAAGCGAAGAATTTCACTATTTCTTTCATTCAGACTAACCCTGATTTTAAAGCGCATTTTTGGGTCTTCCTAAAGCTTGTTTTTTGGAAATTAGATTTGCTCAGAAAATGAAACATTTTTAATTCTGAACATTTACAATGTCCATCAAGTAGCTGCAGAATTTTCACATACACTCCTTTCAGTGGGAATGAAAATTTTACTCTCATGATTTTCTGTTGGAAGTTGAGAGGTAATACATATCAACATATCAATAAGTGGTAGGATCACACAAGAAGAAAAATCTCAGATATAAATTCAGCATGCATGTTCAGAAGCAAGTAGTGCACAAAAACCATTGGACAGTTGTTCCATTTAGATTGAATAAAAGGAATCTGTTATGTTTCCTTCATTGATATGGATAGCAAAAGCACTTGAGAGCCATTGACTGGGGGAAGCTTTGTTTCTGGATGTTTATCCATTGGAATGCAACCCAGTATTCTTGCATACTGCACTCAGACCGTTATGAAATACCAAGGAATGTCCTAGACATCAAGTAGGCAGATGTGAGAAGGTCTTCAGAAGACTGGGCAGAGGAAGTCAAGGATTTGGGACAAGCCTAAAATTATGTGTCTTTTAGCTAAGTCTGTGAATATGTACAGAGTAAAGAGTTAGTGCCAGACATTAAGAACTTCATGTATAGCTATCAGCAATCTTAATTTCAAGGAGTGTCTAAAAGTAAGATGTCCCATAGCCATGCTTTCATTTATTATGCAGCATCTCCAGGTTAAATTGTTTCTGCTTTTTATTCTCATGCATGTTTCTGCTGACACGCATCCACAAAACTTTTCATGTCCCTGTGTTTCAAACCCTGTCCTTGAAGAGATCCAGCTAAAGAAGCAGGGGAAGGAGGGGAATTATTTTTTGTAGTCTTGGAGTCAGGGAGTTGTAGCTGCAGGCATTTTGTGTGTGTGTGTGTGTGTGTGCGCATGGTTTTGGAATTTGATGCCTGCAGAGTGATGGAAAAGGAATTGAAAAGTTTAGGGGCAACTTTTGCAAGGTCGGTGCCTGCTTCTGTTGCTGTGAGGCTAAAAATATGCTTTCAAAAATCCCTAGGCAGTGTTTTGGACATATTTTTTTCTGAACGCAGGTGTTTAGGTACTACCAAAACCTAAACCTGGAAAACAGATGCCTTAGCAGCTTTCATCACTTTGTCCCTGAAGTGCCTGAGTTAGAGTGCTTAATTTTTTCCATCACTAGACCATGTCCTCTGGAATTGTGAATTCCAGATAAAAGTCTCATAGTATTTCCACAGTATTCAGTACTTGTCAGCTGTCAGAAGGAAATACCACAGTAGCCCTTGCTGATGGATTTGATGTATTTGGTGAGTTTTGACTGAGGATTGCATAACTGGGTTCTGTCTTTTTGGAGATGCCAGGGAATGGTGCAGGGTAATCCACATCTTCTGGGAGTTTCCTGGTACAGGAACCAGGATCTTCTGCTTCCTTGTTCTCTTTCAGTAAGGGCGGGAGGTTTGGATTACAGTGACAAGTAGTTGGTGATGTTCAAGGATGACAAAAGATACATCAGTTAGATCTTACAAGATAGTGAACTGTTCTTGAATTCACAATGGGGGAAAGTGTTTGTTCTCTCACCCGCCATTTTTTCCAGCAAAGAGGTTTTGAGAGTTCTTGTCTGATATAGCCCTTGCCACGGTAATCTGTTCCTCAGTCACCTTTAGCTTGGATGATTTCAATTCACTCTGCATAGAGTCCTTTTTGGTAACATTCAGAGACTCCTGATAGCCTAAAATGCAGCTGTTAGCTTGCAAAACAGCTTCTGCTAGGAGGGAGGTGAAACCCATAGTTTTTCCTGCTGCACCCCTTCAAGTATTTCGGTCTGGTTTCTGCTTGACACCTTGCTGTTCCACCTGCAAATCCCTACTTGAGTCTGGATCCCAGCTGGTGTGGAAGCTGACTCTTCCCATGCCAAATTTGTGTACTGGGAAAGTGTATGAAGGCTTCTGGGACACATGAAAAAACACAACAGTGTGTCTTTCTGGTGGCATTTTATTTATCCTTGATCTTGTAGAGCCCTTGTTAATTTACTTTCAGAGCATATTACAAGCATATTACACAAGACTATGTTTGAAGGGGAATATATGGCTTTTTTGGCTGTCTTGGAAGTTTTTCTGGGTTCTCTTCTTTCAGCATTCATGGCTTTACATTTTATGTTCATGTTCTTTGTTAGAGGAGGTACACAAAACTTTATTGGGAATCCTAACACTTTCTCATGTAAGGTCTTGTTGCAGTATCTTACAATTTTGACACACCATCTATTGCATGGATTTTTTTATTCCATTTGTTTTATCTGAAAAAAATACCTGCTTAGTAGTTTCTAAGTGGTTAGAACAAAGGGAAAAAAGTCTTTTTTTTTTTTTTAATGCCAGAAATGTGCTTTTTGTCACCCAGGTGAAAATCTTCTCAAATTTGGGTGAGATTATATGCCTTTGGGAAAAAAACACTCTTCTCAAATAACAAAGAGCTCTTAACATTTAGTAGCCACATCCTGTCCAATAGTCTGTCTGCAATGGGTAGAGATACTCTCTTTTCTCTTTGCTCCTCATCTCAGCCCATAGTAGCACAGACAGCTGGTATCTCCCTCAACCTTAAATTCAGTACAAATAGAACTTTTGGATAACTTAGTTGCTAAAATTTTAAGTTCATGGAGAACTTAGATATGTAAAAAAAGTCAGTACATTCCCATGTTGCCAAACGTAGAGAATATTCATTGAGATGGCCTTAATAGAAAGTTTGTCTTCGTCAAAATTTGAAGTCTCAGCTTCTCCCCAAAGTTAACTAGAATTTTTCACTTGGCCAAAATAGTGTATTTTTCATTAGCCAAGTAGTTAGAAATGGCAGAAATGTTTTGACAGATATATTCCCTCTGTCTTTAGTGTGATATCAGTGTCCAGGACTGGAAGAGTTCATCCCACAAGTTAAAACTTCAGAGAGATTAGCAGCTGAAGCCAAAGTTTTACAGAAGGATCCGACAGTCTTAATACTAGGTAGTAGTATCAACTTCATCTGTAAAATGTATTGTTGGAAAAAAAAGTACTGACTAGATTTTGTAAGAGTTAGCCATAGACTGTGTTAATGAAGAGTAAAGACTATTGTACTATATTTTACTCCAGAACTGTCAAACTTTAATGAACAACTTCATCTCTCTCACTTTCCAATTTCTGATGCTTGCAAACTGTTCCTTAGTGAAACAATTCACTCATCTTCACTGTACAAAGGATTTTGTTTTCAAAGTGTAAGTTAGGGAAGAGGACGGTTCTAGAGCTCTTGGGCTTCTGTAGCATCTCATGGTGCAGAAGAGAGTTATATTTCTGCAAGAAAAGATTTTTGCCTTTTAACACCTGCCTCCTTATGAGCAACAGAAGCATGCAGGTAGCAGAGGGGAGAGCCCTTCCCATCAGCTCTGCTACCCAGAGGCAGGGTAACAGTGGGTTTGGGAGAGTCCCCTTATGTTGCAAACAGCCTCCTAGCTCATTTGTGGATATAATGAACTTTGCTACTTCTCAGTTCAGGAACGCATTGACATTTCCTAGATTAGCCAGCCTGATGTTCCCATTCTTTGAAAATACTTTTGAGTTACTCGGGAGCAAGGAGGCAAGGAGGAATCTTAAAACCCAGTCATTGAGTAGATTTTTTTTAAGTTATTGCCCAACAAAGCAAAAACTGATAATGAAATTCTGATTCAACTAAACTGCAATGAGGTTTTCTAAAATTTTGGTGTTTGGTAATAATAATCTGAGAATGCTGTTTGCTAGAAAATAGCTATATCTGGGCAGCATAAACTGGAAACTGAAATGAAATCGAGTTATTTTATATTTACATTTGTCTACTTGAGAGAGGCATTTGGCACACAATTCTGTTATGCTTTTAATGGATGTTTCATTAAGAATTAGACCAAAATATGTTATTAATAAAGAGCATTTAGTTTAGAACCCCACTGTTTTGTAAACAATACACAAGTGTTTCTTTCAAAAATGCAAGGGTTAAACGTTGATGTCTGTTGTATGAATTGACAGCAGTGCTTTAGGCTTCAAGGATGGTATAACTATCATATATAACTGGCCTAGACTATTTTGGTAGAGGTTGAATTGCAGTCTGAAGAGAGGGTGACAGCAGGGCCACATAAAGCTCAGTTTCATTACTCCTTCAAGCTACCAAATAAACACCAGGTAGCAAGTTTCAGCCTTCGAGAAACTGAGAATGCCCAACAGCATTATAGGTAGTGAAAGTAGCTCTTTATGATATATCTGAATTGCCTTTTCTGATAATTAGTGCTCCAAAGTGCCAGTAAGAGCTGGTACAACCCAGCCTCATATAGTGCTGTAGGAGGGTGGTTGTATGTTTTGTTCTGTTTTGCTGCAGGAGGGTGAAAACATGTGCTTTGTTGAAGGGAAAAGCAGATACTGGCAGGCAAGGAGTTTTTCTACAAAAACAAACAAAAATATCCCACTCATAGGAAGTGAACTGAGTTCCTTGTTCATCTCTTCATGGATCGTTTCAGTGGAAAAATTAACAACTCCAGAAGTCAGGAATTTTCATAGCACTGAGAACAGCATTCCAGTGAGCACAGTATCCTGTTTCCATTCTGACCAGATACTTTGGAGAAGGCCCCCAGTATCCCTGTCTCTGCTGCCTACACTACACGATATGAGGAGTAGCCCAATGGCTAATGCTGGCTCTTTGAGGACTTCTGACCAGTGTTCTCCTTTGCCATAGGTCTGCGTTGGGCAAATCTCTCTATTCACCTCCAGTCATTAGAAGAGCAACTGCTTCCTCAGGGTGTGCATACTTGCTGTTTATGTGCCTGCTAGCTGCCTCTCTGGCAGTTCCTGGAACATCATCATGCATGTTCTGTGGGTCATGGATGCTCTGACGTGGTCACGCTTTGCTTGAACCTGAGTCTGCTTCTGAGACTGCTCTTAGGTTCTCTGGTGCCCCACCTCTCCATGGGAGGCAAAGTATATTAAGGAATCTTACGAGCTCAAGAGACTACTGCAGTGGTATGTAGATGAGGTCTTACCTATTCCCAAGCATCTTGGACCAGGCACAGGAGTTTTATAGCTTAAAGTCAGTGAAAATTAGACATAGAAGTTACATTTTAAAGATGGCCTGCTTTGAACAGGGTGGAACTAAATGACCTCTGGAGGTCCTTTCCAACCTAAATGTTTCAATGAGTCAAAAATTACTACCTTATAATAAAATGATAAAATACATTCAGGATTCATGAGCCTTGATAGAAGTTTGCAAGGTTAGATGCCAAATTAAGCTGGTTGCAGTTGTTATAACCAAAAAAGGATGATAGCTGCCAGAAAGGAGTTAGGACTAAACAAGTGATTCCTCAGTGTCATCATTAAGGAAAGGATTTTCTGACAGATTCAGCATGTAGTTTGGTACATGGGTGCAAAAACTTTGTACCCTTTTAAAAGCTTGTTCATAGATGGGATCTGCTATGTTATAAATTCAAAGTAAATAAGCACTTAAGGTAGAAACTTTTCTTAAAGTTGTGTCAAAATAGCAGGCTATGAGTTCTTGAAAATACAGAGTCAGAGTGTTTTGAGGACTGGATCCATAATAAGTAACATTTAAAATATCTTCATGTAAATGTGCTACATATGTTAGCGCTGGAGATATTTTTTCCAAGGTTTGAAAAGTACATGCATAAAGATACTTAAAAATTTCTGCACAGAAATGAAGATCAGATCCACATTCTTTTTTTTTTATTTTGTGTGCCTGGAATGGATAGTATTTGAATATTGTGTCTAAAACACATACACCATCTATTCTCTGCTTTGTAGTGTTTAGGACCTGTGGTTTTGAAACCAAGTAACAGGACTTGCTCTATTTTACCCAGCCTTATTTGCTGCAGATCACATTTTGTATGCAAGGAAACAACAGACAAAATAGCCTCCAAAGAAAGGAAGAATGAGATAGTTTCCTAAGTTGTCTTTGCCTGACTTGGCAGCTGCACAGGTTCATTCAGCAATTTGTTCCCCAGTGAGTGCTGTGGATGTGTAGTTACAATGGGGTGATGCAGTTACACTGGAGGCTAATCACTGAGTTCCGTCAAGTCTGTTCATAAATGCAGTGGAGGGTGCTGCATCGCTGAAACCACCCACTGCACAGAGGAAGTGAAATGAGGCCCCTGAGTAACGAGTTCCACATCATAAACAGAGCTGTCAGATTGCTGGGGCTGCTGATGGACTGCCATCATCTGGCTGGAGCTTGCCCCAACATGCTGCAGAAGTGGGACCTGCAGAAACCGAGAGGAGATGCTGCTAATGGCCATCTGAGGTTTCTCTGTATGTTCTGCTTTTACAGTGCTCCATGTAATGTAGGCAAATTATTACAGCTTTTCTAAACTCTCATTTTTAAAAACTGACCAACAGTTAATGATGTATTACAGCAGGGTAATTACAGTAAACTCTTTAATCTGACAACTGTGAATTCTTCCTGAACCTGTAAGACAATCAGCTTGAAATCGCAAGTCACATTAAGCAGGGAGTATAACTGCAAGCAGGGCACCTGCCCCTGGATTCCCCCACTGGTGTTTTGGCTTTACTCTCAGTTTTTCCAGTTGTGAAAACATCTTTCTCTCCTGTTGCTCTGAAAAATGCCCACACAAGCAACAGGAAACCAGTGAACTGTTGGTTTAATCACAGTTGTTGGAACTGTCTGTTTAACCATACAGTGAAACTGAATCTAAACAACATACTGTTGAAAGTACTGAAAACACTGAAAAATCACAGAGAAAGTCATCTTATATCTTTAATTACTACAGTAATATAATAATAGTAAGTTAAGAAGTTCTGGCATAGATGTGATTTTTTTTTTTTTACATAAGACGTCCCCCTAGTCTACATGAAATGGCTTTAGGAGAGCAAATTACTATTTTCTGTACTTGTAGATAGAAAAAATAGAGACACAGAAGCTTATCTGTAATTGAGGTTTGCTACAGTAACCAAAATGGACACATTTAGCAGGCAAAATACTTCTGTTTTCAAACTGCATCCATTAGATGTGACCTCACTGAGATAATGATAAATGTAGTAAAAAGGTGTGACATTCCCATAGCTGCTTTTCAGGATCTTATTTTGGAGAATGCTGAAGTACTTAAGGTTAGTGTTCTGCAAAAAAAGACCCCAGTTTGGGAAAAAGTCCCTATTTATGTCAACAGTGAAGCAAGTGCTTTGGAGGGGTTTGAACCAACAGAGGTATCCAGTGACCTTTTGTATTTATAAGTGCAGGTCACATGTCCCATACATGATTTGGTGAAAATCCTAAATCTTTAGTGCATGACTAGTTTCTTCTTTCTTAGATCCAAGTAATGTGTACATGACAGATGAAGAGTACTGTCACTTCAGATGTCTGTGGCATCCTTTACAGTTATCATAAGGTCTTGTTCCTAAAAGTTCTTTTCTGATTTCCTTTTTCCAGTTGTTTTGTATTTAGTTTGAAGAAACTGGAAAGAAAGATATTTACAGTGGCATCAGCAACATAATTGTGGATTATTGAAAGTATAGGGAAATCTTATCTTTTGACAAACAACAACAACAAAAAAAAAAGAACCATAAGAATTTTGCTGTGTTCTTGGCTTTTGGAATTAAGCACACAGTAAAGCACCCAGAGTTTGGGTCTAGGCTTCTAAATTTTGTCAGGAAATGCACCAGTACCAGTGCAGCTCGATGTTTTGTACCTATGTTATATATAAGAAAAGCCCTACTGTTTTCAGCTGTAAAAGAAAGTAGTGTTGTTGTTTGATTTTTTGAAAGTCCTTGAGAAATAAATGACCCACTGGTTTATTTAAAGTGGTTGTTCTCAGGCTTTTCATATCATATACCATGACTTTCCCTTGCTGTTGGATTGACCCCAGTGCTGCTTGGGCTGCGTTAGCAATGGCAGGCTTGCTGATTTCACACTGGTTGGAGTCCTTTCCTATCTGGAGTTACTTGTCTGTGTTTGGAGAACTAGAAATAGATAGGTTCTTTCATGGTAGAATTCAAAATCATCATGCTGCTTCTCTGAAATGACTTCTCTTTCATCTGATCAAAGGTGTCCAATGGATCAGTCTTCTCCAGATGCTGGTATAAATCTGTGGTTGCTGACATAAAACTCCATGATGAAGTTAATATCTTCCCCCGGGTTATGATACATTCATATTTAACAGAAATAAAATGGAATCTCTCTAAAGAGTAGTTTTGCAGCCTTTGGGTTCTTTATTAGATGCTGCCCTTAGGAAATATTCCCTACATGCTGTACTCTAAAATGAGCCCAGTTTCCGATGAGCAAAATCTGGGGGGCTGCAAGGTTCGTATTAGTTCCTGTGCACACAAATGTTCCTCTGAAGGTCATCCTTAAAAAAGCAAATGAACATTGTGAAGATTGCTGGAGTAAGTCTGCTTATTTCTACTCCAAAGCATGAATTGTATATAATATTATGCATGATCTTTCCTTGTGCTTGTGTTTTTTTTTTCAAGGCTGTGATCATGCATGAAAATTGATTCGTGAATTACTGTTTACTTGAATAACTTGGTCCTGTCATAGTGCTGCTTATTTCTCTTTCCAGTCATTTTCATTATCTGTATTTCCATCACAGCTGTGAAATCACTTCTCATCAGACAAAGAAAAATATTTCCTTTCCTTTCTGATTGTTCTAGTAAAATTACCAAGGGGTGAAAAGTTTTCAAGGAGGAAAAAAAGAGTTAATTGCATTCTTATTTCTGCACATGCTGAAGTAAAAATAAAACTATGGAATGGAAAGTACCTGAGCTATTTTAATCATTAAAACTACTAGACCATAAAGAAGAATGAGGAGTTGATCCATGTGACACATACTTAAAAACATTTTTATAAAACAGTATCAACACTACACCATTCTGAAGGAATAGCCCAGTTCCTGTGGCCATTACTTCAATGCATTATAGTGTTCTTTAAGGAAAAAAATCTGTATTTAATTGCACACAGGTAGCACAGATACTCAGGTGACTTGGCATCTCTAGTTGAGCAGTGTTGGCTTTGGCTGGTGTCATCTGTATTGCCATGAATATTTTTATCTCCACTGCAGCATCTCATCCAACCCATTTTCCCTGGGTTGGTGTGAAAAATCATTCCCCATCCCTTTTTGGCAGATATATCTGAAGAGAACCCTATATATTTGCGCCTTCTTCTGGCTCCTTTTGCTTTTCTAGAGCAGTGTGATTTACAATATGTAAGTGTTTGATTGTCTTTTTCAGAATCTGTGTACAGGCTTTTTATTTGCAGTCTCAGTACAGAAATGTCTCTCTCATTTCTTCAGAAAAGATTCCTCAGAGGACAGTGTTTTGTTTTGGTTTGGTTAGGTTTTTTGTTTTGTTTGTTTGTTTGTTTTGTGGACCTTTTCTTATTGCATGTGCTTTCACAGTTAAGCAGCCCCTTCTTTTGCCCTTGTCTTCAACAGCCAAACACAGGACTGGTAACATAGTCATAAAATACTTTCTAGGTGAGCTCAAACCTCTTCCTTCACCTGAATATGATAAATTTGCATATTAGTAAAACTGAAGTGTCCCTGAATCTGTTACCTTGGTATAGCACTTGCTGATTACTTTAGGAGAAAAATACAGCTTCTTTTTATATAGCAAAAACAAATCCAAAACACTTAACACTGCGTAAGAGCATGCAAAAATTACTATATTTTGTACACTACTATGTTGTACACAAGAATGATGAGGATTCCACTGAGTTTCTGCACAGAAATACAACACAAAGGAGCGAGGTAAAATATTAAAATTTGGAGGTTATAATAAATGTGGAATTTGCATTTTTCAACCCAAGGGAATTTGTAAACTGTGATTACTTTTTTGAATGCTAGGTCATTTTCTGGCACATCAGATCTGTCTTAGGAGTGTCTTCCATTCTTTAGAATCACTCCAGAAGAGAGATTTCCATTATTCCAACTTTTAATAGCTCAGTAAGGAGAAAAATCCACTAACATTAATTTGTTTTCTGTTCTCTAGGACTGCCTTAAAGCTTGTCAAGAACAGATTGAGTCGGTGCTAGTAAGCAACCTTAGGCAAGTCCGGCAGCAGCAACAGCAAAGCAATTCTTCTAAGATGGTGGATGAACTGGACCAGGCCAGCACTCCCACAGATGTGAGAGATATCAACCTGTGAGGACATCAGCACCCAAAAGTCATGCTTGCTCCTCCAGCCCTTTTATTTTTGCTATTTAGAGTGATTTTTTTTAATCTGCTCCCACATAGAACATATTTAAAGCTCTTTTAGATAAAGGAAAAAGACAAACACTGAATAATGAAAAAATGTATTTGGTGTCTATGATGTTCTACAGAAGGGAATCTCACAATATGTTTGATAATTGCTATTTGATTATGTATCAGTGATACTAAATGCTTACAAAAGCATACAAAGTAGCTAGACAAATGTAAGCCTGCATTTGTGGGAACAAACTAGAGCATACTTGTTTGTGTCTTATGACTTAGTACATACACCCCTTTTACAAAATTAAGAAAAGAATTGTGTGTGCAATTTCATGGCTTGACTAGATTGTAAAGCAATAGAATAAGAGTTTAGGGCAAAGTGGGAAAAAATCCCAGAAGAAATCGAACCATTATGAATGCAGAAGAGATTTGCTGATCTGTCACGTCTGTTACTAGTCAGAAGTATTTGTTTGATCTCTGTATGTTACTTTTGTTTACTCTTGCTGTCTGTGGTAGCTGCTACCTAAGAAAAAAGATGCTTTATTTTGCCAGCTAGAAGAGCAGGTGTTTTTTTATTCCTCTCTCCCCTCTTGACTTTTTCTACTTTCCCTCATAAGTGGTTTATTCTAAACACAACAACATCTTTGGCATAAGGGCCATCCCACTTACTCGACTGTGGGCCAAGCCAAAGTAACAAATGTTTGCGCTGGATGGGGAAATGCACAGATTAATCCTGACCAGTCAGCCAGTCAGACCACCTTTGGCCTTTGGATTGCAAGATGTAGTGGATCATCTGTGAAAAAAGCATTATATTCATTTTACAGCACCAGTTTTCCACGTCAGTGTTAACTTTTGGCAGCTCCTTAACTTGTCATAAGACAATTAAATGATGCTCTACCCATCTTCCTCTTTAATACATCCTCTCTGTGTTAAAGAAGATTAGATGTTTTGATCCCTCCTCTTGCTATCCACCACCCAAACACACACACTTTTCAGCATTTTATTAACTTCATTGGGCCACAGTGAGCATTATTATAAACCATTTCATTCAGAAAGCACTTTGAAAATTGTTCCTAAGGGATTAAATGACATGGTTTATGACAATTTTGCCAAGTGGGAAAAAAAAAAAAAAAAGGGAAGAGGGAAAGAGAGAGAAAATCACAAAAGCAGCTTTTTATAAGTCAATATTTTCCAGTATCTGGTGTACTTCGTTAGTTGTGGTGTTGTTGGAAATAACAATACCTGCTTCAGATGACATTCCTGTCATGACATTCCGGATAAAAGTCTGATGATTTGTTCAGTGTCACAGAAGGTGCTTAATACCTGCATGCATATCTATGGACAATGAAAGAAAACTGCTAGTGCAAAAGACACAAATGGTGAACATCAAGGAGTGTGATGTGGAATTTTATTTCAAAGGTGTATTCAGTGTACTTGAATTAATTTTTCTGCTCCCTCTGTAAGGAAGACGAATTTAGATGGCAAAGGAGTCAGAACTTTTTTTTGCACAATTGTATTAACAGTTTGCAAATATACAGTGTGAAGCTGTTGGTTGAAATGTTAATGTTTGCATTTTTTAAGACAAAAATCCAGAAAGAACATGCTACTTTAAAAAATATTTTATGAACGAACTCAGATATATTTGGCTAGATGAGGGTAGAAAGTGGATTAAGAGTCCAAGGTTTTATTGTTTTTTTGTGTGTTTTTTTTTGCGCTGCTAAGAAGCTATGATTTGTTTCATTCTTATTCACATTAACAGTACTTAGCTGTATTGTTTCACTGAGTGTGCTGCTATTTTATAAACATTTTTATAATATATTATTTTACTGCTTAAATTTCAAATCTTGAAGTAGATGGTTAAGGGGAGATATGATGAGTACTTCGATTTACTGGAAATGCCCTGTACTTTTTTTTTTTTTAATAGCTTGTTTGTAATTTTTTTATTTTATTCTTTTTTCCTTTTCTTTTTTCTTCCTGATCACATCCTACAAAGACGACATATTTACCTCAGGTTTACTGGACAAAACAAAATGGTTCTCATTTTCACAATACCTCAAAACATAACAGTTTTTTTTTTTCTGATGGGAGCCTCAATGGAACGGTCAATACAAAAGGCAACTTGGAGCCTGTGGTTTGGTGAACAAAGTACGGTCACTCCAGTTGAGTTCAGGAAAAAATGTAGAAAGCAGGGGCATTGGCTCCCTTTTGGTCTTAGGTGCCCTTTTCATAGTGGAAGAAATACATTAATCTAAAGACCCGTCCAAGAAAAATTTTTGTATACCTCAACGTAAATCCTTGAAGCACTTGCAGTGTGCATCTTCACTGCCTCTTCTGTACATGGTTATGTGTTCCTACTCTGGTTGCAAAATACTGCCTCCAGCTGGCAAATGACTACTCAGCTTGCTAGGCAATGGCTGCTTTACTAGCTTTGCTAGGCTGCTTTACTGCCTAGGGTCATGCTTGTAATGTTTGCTAAGTGATCCCAAAGGATTAATTGTAGCCTGCATTATCTGGCTGCCCTGGAGCTGGCCAGGAGACAGGATACCGTTCCAAGAAAGGGTTGGATAGTCTTGTGCTACCATTTGCTCCAAAAGAGAAGGTAACAGCAGCAGTCATGTGTGTGCCATAGCATAGGCTCCTCAGTTCATCAGCCCAGATGTCAGCACTGTCATGGTGGAGATAGGACTGCCCCTTATTTCCAACCTGTGCTGCAAGGGATGTGGCAACCCTTGATCCTCCCTGTAGCATTACCCACTCTGCAATTGCTTCCTGTGCTTACTCCCTTAAAACATTTTAGATTTTAGTGTTGCTCTACACAGAAAGTGTAAGTCAGTACAGTATGCCTTTAAAGTGTCTGCATCACTCTATTCAAGCTTGGAGTACTGCAGTGTCTCAACAGCACTAAACTGCAGCACTGGAATTACAAGGAGTATGTAAGTCAGCATGTTTGGATATAGGTGGAGGTATTTATATTGGTATATACTGCTTAAGACCTGTCATTAATGTGTAATTCTGAACCATCTACACTTTGGAGGTGAAGTTTGACAGGCTAAGCACTCCCTATGGTCAGCTCTGCTTTTAATGATAATGACAAAGACAGCCTGCTTTTAATGATACAATGAAAAGTGTTATGGAACTGACACAAGTACCGTTTTGCCATTCTTGTGTTAATTCGGACTGGGGGGTGAAAAATACCACTAAAATAATGAATTCCTTCATTATTTTAGGTCTTCACAAAGGTGGAGGCTTCTGCTCTATTTTCATCCTTACAAATGAATCTCTTTCCATTCAGGTTTCACTGATTTCACTGGAAGCACTTGTAAGCATGGAGTAGACATCTACTTTTCCAACTGTGATTACAGGAGTGAGGAATGAACGTGAAAAATGTGTTGGAAGTCTCAATGCCGTTTGCAATCCAATGCATGATAGGCAAGAGCTAACTTTCAGTCACAATGACATTTAAAAATGATCTACTAAAACTAGACGCATACTGTATTTAGTAACTTCTACAGTTCACGGTAGCATTCAGAACAAAAATATAGTATTCCAATATAAAACCCTTTTGGGACTTTTTTAAAATAACATAATGCAAATGGAATGTGATTTTTTTCCTCAAATTATAGAAATTACAAAATTTCTTACTGATGAATGAGAAAAATACATTTCTACACTTTTGCATGTGCCAAGTGAGTGGCACAATTTATGCTAAAAGCATTTCCCTGTCTGCTTCCTGTTGATGGTACTCTCCCTCCTTTGCATTGTTGTAGAGTAGGAGAACCTCATTTATTTATATGCCCAACATGATTTCAAATGAGAAATATTTTTAATCCTATTTTAATGTTTTAATGCTGATTTACACTTGAATAATTGGACTTAAGAACGTAGCAAACCATCTGGTCACTGAATTTTTTCCACTATGATTCTTACCATGATCTCCTGTACCTCAGAAATCACCTTTGGTTGCAGTTTTTGTTTTCACACTTTTTTTTTTTTTTTTGCTTTAACACTTTAACAAGTGTGATGCCATATCAAGTCATTGTTATTCTGTCACAATGTGCTCTTTATGAGGTGTGTATGTTTATAAGGTCAGGGGATGCTAGAATGTAGTAGATAAGATCAGTGTAAACAGAAGTATTTAGGAAGTATGTGAGATGACTTTTAATGGATAAGACTCTGAAACAGTCTGAAACAGTCTTGGTTACCTTATAAAAGGTCTTCTCTGCTTAGTGCTGTCATTTTTATTAATAACCTGTTGTTTTGACTAGTTTAAAGATGGTTTTAAGAGAAGTGTTTTGGCAGGATTAGGTACGCTGTATGGACAATAAACTTAACCTTGACCTAAATTTGCCTGTCTTGTTTTCATTCATTCAGTGTAAAGTTTTAAAAGCAGAATATCTTGTAAAGCTGAAAGTGAACAAACTATTTTGGAAAGCCAAGTCATTTTCCTTCTTTTCAGCAAGAAAAAACAGGATCTAGCTCCTAAGTTTTGTGAAGGATTAGAGATGTGGAATCCCCTTTCTCAATATGGTATTAACCCTTCAGCATTACAGTGATGTTTTATCCTCTTATTATCAACACACAGTACAGTCTAGGTCCCCAAACCCAGCTATATGTGGTCACAGACCATCATTCATTCATATTCTGTCTAGAAAGATATATAGAACATCTCTACACTGCATAAATTATAAGCATATCCAAACATACTGTAACTAGTGTCCTATGGGTAAAGAGTGGGAGACATCAAAGGCACCTGGACTACTTAATGGCAATCCAGATAATAAGACTAAAAAGAGATACATTTTAATACTATATTTCACAGAGAAGAAAATGAAGCCAAGAAAGAATATGGTGAATATGGTCTTGCTCATGCTGTTAACTGCATTGTTGATACCCTTTTGCATCATTCTACAGTTGCTTTCAAGTATTACATTAAGTATTGAATTCAGCTTTTAGAGAATAATAATTATTCTCTAAACTGCATTGCTTTGCAAATTGAAGCCAGTCAGCTGGAACTTAAGGAAACAGACTATGCTCCAGTTCTTTGCACCCCATAGCACACTGAATCATTTTTCCCAGTTAAGGGTAAGTTTATTTTAGAAGGCTTCGAGGATCCTTTCAGACCTTTGGAGAAAGCAGGCTGTACTATATTTGCTTTGTACCTCTCCAAAATAGTAGAGAGAAAAAAAAAAAAACCCAAAAAACACACTATTTTTCTTATATCGTAATGATATATTAAAAGGGATCTCAAAAGTGACCTGCATTTCAGCTGTGTGCAGCTGCAAGAGCACGGATAGCACAATATTTTTACACTAGAAAGAAAAAGAGTGCATGGCAGCTGGCACTGTTGCTGGTCCTGCCAAATGAAGGAAATCCGAGTACCTTGACATTTGAAAATATGGGGAATCCTTTTACTGATACCTATTAGCTAACAGGGACAAATTCCAAAGGGTAGTGTGGGTTTCAGATGCACTGTGTTTTTCTCCTGTGAGAAAAGGAGTTGGACAGGGAAAGCTAGGTGGCAAATACGTGAAATCAAGACTTTTCTGTTTCTGAAGTTTCTGAAGAAAGAGATATTCATGCCTGGGCAGGAACTCTATATGTGATAAGACAGGTATTAGGACCTATTCTAAGTCCTGCTGCAGTCTGCTGTAGTGGGATAAGAGTCTATGAGAAGTAAAGAGAGAAAAGAAGTACAGGAGAAAACTTTTTCCTTAACACTTTCTTCTCTTGTGGCAATGATTTTGTGATGCCTATATATTGCTAATAATTTTTCCCTGTGGAAGCTGGAATGCTGTTTGCACTATGGCAAAACGTACCATGCAGAAAGTACAAGAAGAATTAAGGCAGAGCAATGAAGGAGAGAGATAAAGGTCAGCAGACTGGCCACAGTGGAAGCTGCAGTTACTCAGGTTACTCAGTGCTGCTTCTAAGTGCAAAAATGTTCATCATATAACAAGGAACGTCCCAGCATTCCTTAAGAGCAATAGATTGGCTTATCTGAAGATTAAATTTTTCAAAACTTGAACACGTGAGACATAACGTGCTGGAGGATTATGAGCGAGTTAAGTTTGTTACCTGTTCATCCTCAAAGGGATGAAATTTCACTTAATTAAACTTCCCCAGGTTACCCTTTTTCAACCTCCTTGCCTTCCCAAGAACATATTTTTCAGTATGTTTGGATTTGCTTCTTACAGAGTTGCTATTTCTGGAATGCTCAGGCAGTATTATTTACTTTCTCAAATTAAGGGATTAAAACTTGACCTAACATCACATAAAATTGAAGCAGAAATGCATAAAATCTGGATGTGATTATGTTTGATAGACAACAACTATTGATAGACTCACTACTGTATTTAAAATTTATCATGTGTTTTAAACTGCTAATTATGTTTTAATTTTGATTCATAATATTCAGCTGTGAAAACATAAACAAGTTAGGCCAGGTGTCTGGGAAACCCAGAAGAATTTTGCAAATGACTGATTTTTGAATGGTATTTATTCCATCCTGTTGTGAAATCTGAAAGAAAATATGCTCAGCTATCTGAACAAATAATATTTTGATTAATTAATCAAAACATTGTCTGAAATCTATAAAGCCTTATCTAGATGAGCTTTCTGAGGAAAAAATTAAAGTTGTTTAATCATTCTGATTAATGATCACACCTTTTAGACACTGCCAGCAAAATGGACAAAGTATCAGAATAATATTATCTCAGTTCTTTTTCTTTTTGTCCCATCCCTATTCTTCCTTCTTATTTCCCAAGAATACCAGTAACTGCTGAGAAAAATCTTCATTTTAAAAAGCAAATATTCTAAATAAATATTTTGGGAGCCAGGGGGAAGCAGCTAATTGGTGCAAAGCACACACACCTGCACTAGATGCAGTCACTTAAAGCTGCACAGCACACACACTTCTGCAAAGCACATTTTTAAGCTGCATCTGTCCCACACTTTCTGCCAAATATGAAGGTGATTAATCCATGCACTCAAACATATTTAATGGGGGAAAAAACTCCATTTAGGAAAGCAGACAACTAATTACACATTTAAGCATCTGCCTCTCATTGTGATGAGCATTTGGAATGGATCAAGGGAGGTTTTGATATGAAGGAAAGCCCTATACAAAGTATTTTCATACCTGAAGTAAGCATTTGGCATTACATAGAGCTTTCCTTGTGAATCAAATCACTTTAACCCTGGAAATGATCTTTCCACAAATATTAATAACTATTTTTGTTCCATGTATACCAATGAGAGTTTTGTAAACATGCATATCCCTTATAAAAGAATACTTAACAGAAGTCTCAAGGATTCGTTCCACTGAAGTGCCAACAAGTCACTAGTTAGTGACTTGTTGCTGTACCTGTTCCTTTTTCATGCCGTGTGTCGGCCACAGGATGAGGAAAGAGGGATAGTGAGACTGTGCTAAGGTGATGCTCTCTAACAGGCCTCTTTTGCATTCAGGTAGGCGTCAAGCTGTACTCACTCAGACACATTAAATTAGCACAAACTGATGAGCTAGTAAGTATGGTCCTACCTCTTTATTCGCCCTCCTTGAGGGGATTGCTGGACCGACTGCACAGCGTCAGGGAAGCAACGTAGAAGCCACGGCCCCGACGCTGCAGAAGCAGCGCCCCAAACGGCCAGGCTCACGCACAGCTGCCATGGCCCCTTGGGACAGGCGGAGGCGATGACGTCGCCTGGCACAGAGAGCCCAATAGGCGAGCGGGAGCGGGGGGCGGGGCGTCGCAGTGTAGGCGCAAGGAGCCGGTGGGCGCACGGGGACGCTGTTCACGCGCGTGCGCCTTTCTGGGTGGGACGGTGCTGCGCTATGGCGCGCTTCGGACTGACGGTCGTGCGGCAGTGAGTACTGCAGGAGCCCCAGGCTACTTGTTTCGGGCCGCTCTTTTCCGTGAAGGCGGTTCTACAGCACCGACGAGGAGCTGTTGCCCTTACTCCGCCGTATCGGGCGGGACAGAGCGGTGACGTTAGTTGTGGCCGGCCGCGGTGCGGGGAAGTCGCTAGGGCCGTGTCTCGCGTATGGCTCCTCGGGGCGTCGGCCGCCGTTAGGTGCTCGGGCGCTGCTCGGCATGAACCGAGGCATGCACACGTGAGAGAGAGCCCAGGAGCGCTGGCCGTTCTGCATAGGTGTCAAGCGGCCCCATCTCCGGTAGTGGGGTTGGTGTACAGTGGCCAGGGTTACGTGGGATTTTTTTTTTCTGTTAGAGGCTTTTCTCCACTCTTAAAATGGAAAAAATCTCAATGCATGAGGAAAGGTAATCTTATCCCTGCACTCTAACCTTTACACTGTAAATCTTTAACACTATAACCTTAGCAGTGTTTTCCATATGCAATGTGATCTTCTCTGACATTTTCTCATCTAAATAACTAATCCAGCTGAGTCAAAACGGTGGTCAGTAATTCAAAGACACTTGTCTGTGTTGGAGATCTTCCTGCTCAACCATTTAAAACTTTGGAATGCTCACCTCTTTAATTGTGATCTAAAGACATGCAATTCTTCCAAAAGCAAAACATGATAAGTGAGGATGCCATGTTATTTTCACAGTTATCATCAATAGCTAAAATAAATTTTTGACTCTTAAAGAAAGTCTCAAACTAACACTGTATGCTTTAATGATATTTTTGCCTGTCTTCAGTTTGATCATGGAAATATTTAACCCGGAGGGCCTTTTTACTTGCCTTTGGTAATAGATCTTATTAGATAATTGATTTTGTTCTAGTGTATTTTTGTTCACTATCAAAGCAAGTCTAGATATATTAATATAGTTTAATATTGAAATACTATGTTGTACTAAAATTAGGAGGAGCTATTTGTGAACTGTTGATCATAAGACCTTTCCTCTGCCAAAAGCACCACACTTGAGTGATTGGTAATCTCTGCCTTCCCTCTGGCTACCTTCCACTTAGAAAGGATAGTCTCTTCTGTTAAATATTAAAAGCAACAATATCTATTACTTTAAAATCTATATGGTTATTTTTTTTTTCTTTAAAGCTACAGTGGATATTGACGAAGATCATCAGTCATCTTGACTAGTTCTGTCTGTTTATTTCTCCATGTATGTACAATCCCAACTTCATCTTCTTGCAATTGATAACAACTGATTGCCTTTTTTTTAATGAAAGCTATATTTCCTTTAGTATAATACAGCAATTTCTATATTCTTATTTTTCTTATATTAAGAGGAACTTTGGCCTTCCTTAAAAGATTTGACTTTGGTGACTTGCTGTTCTGGTTGCAGCCTCAGATGCTGAGACTGAAATAATTTGTTGCATTTCAAATCTTCAGATGAGACTTCCAAAGACACTTAAAGTTCCAAAATTCATCTATAGAAAATGGATAGGAGTTCAATCAAATGTAATAACTTAGACTGTGTCTGGATATGCTAGCCAGTCCTAGTGCTACTAGGAAAACTGCATGTTTCTCCCTCCACCCAATAGGCAACTATCCAGTCTGCTCTATCTTCCTCTGGAAGATGGAAGTTGTTGTTCAAGATGTGGGCGGAGCCTGAAGAGTAAATAATTGCATACTGTTCAGGAGAGGGTTGAAAAACTTTTTTGTGTGTGTCTTGGAAAATGGTGTTTGTTTTTTTTTTTTTTTTTCTGATCAGTTCTCCATTTGGAGCTCATCTTGGGGGCTTCTATCCTGCAGTGTTGGTCCTCCATTTAAAAAGAAAGTTACAAGTTTGTCCTTTATATGGCAGAAACTCAGGGAGCTGACTTATGATTCCTGTGACGGTCTCAGTGACATCTATATTCTTAACTTTCTTCTTGTCAAATTTAGTTGTTAATTTTTTTTCCTCATTAGATATATCTGTAAAATGTTTTAGTTGCTCTTTTCCTGAAGTACTCTTGTTTTAAAAATAGAGTATTTGAAATCTCAAGGAAAGCTGTGTTTATTCTAGTAGCTCTTCATTGTTTTCTTATCTAAAACTTTGTTAGTTCGGGATTTGTAATCTGTCTGCCATGGTATCTTGTACATCATGTATTGCTTGCTTTTCAAAGCATAGAGGACTAGAGCTTCCTCCTTTTTCTGTCCTCCTTCAAAATAGAATAGTGATTTATTGATAATTTTGCTTCATTTATTATGTAAGCAGTTGCTTCCTTTTGTTTTGGGCTTGTTTGTTTTAGTGAATATTGGAAGTGTGATTGGGACTGACAACTTGAAAATACTTTCCCTGTCTTCCAAATACCTCTTTTTTAAAAGAGGCTCATTTTTTTTTATATATATTTCAACTCTACCATCTTTTGTTTGTATCTACTCTAATAATCATTTTTTGAACTTGGACTAAAAATATGATTAGTGAAGTTTTTTGTTTTGTTTTTGTCTGTAATCTCTTTCAGTGGGGAAACAAGATACAACAAAGACAAGATACTGCAAGGTTAGTATCAGTTATGCTACTAGCATGTTAGAAGGATAAAAGGATGCTTCCCTGCAAAATGAGAACTCCCATAATGAACAGTTGACATGCATTATAATCAGTAATAATACTTAATATACCTTATGCTTAAGAGGCATTATTTGCAAGCCAGTACCTTAGCTTGATAACTGTAATGAATTACAGTGATTCTAATAAACTAATTTTCTCAAAATAACTAGAAATAGCTGTGTACTTATGGTAATGTCAGGAATATTAGAATACTTCCTTTTTCCAAACAAAGGGGAAAAAAGAACTGCCTGAAAACAAATAAAACTATGGAAGCATCTGTTACTAAGGATACTGGAATAACACACACCTCTGTGTTAAGTCTTAGTGGTTTGTATCAAGCCCAAAAGGGCTTCTGGGATTCGGATAAGAAGTGAGAGTGGTGCAACTCTGGCAAAAATCAAGTCAGGTACAAATACCATGACCAGAGTTGGTAGGAAGCTGTAGGGTGATGATTATACTGTAAGGGAGGTTGTTTCTGTGAAAAGGTAATCTCTTCCTTGCAGAAAACTAAAGTAGAGCAAGGAAGTATAAAAAGTAAAAATTGTTTAAAATGCTTGAATTAATCCCTGTTCATTATATGTAAACTGTCTTTAGACAAAGGTTTTAAGACAGCCTTTTATGTAGTGAGTGCTGATTTGGTACACCTAGAATTAAAATATCTGAGCTCTTTGGTGTTTACTGTAGGAAGACTGAGGAACCTAAAGAGATTGTGCTCTAAATCATGCAGTGCTACAGACTGTGAGAAAGTTATACTTCTAGATTTTCCTACCTCTGTTTTGACATTTCAACTTACTGTTTTTGCAATGTGGCCTTTGTGTTCATAATAAAGAGAATAAAGCCTCATGATCTTAAAAGTACTAGTAGTCCTTGTAATTGCTACTTTTGTGTGTCAGGTGATATGTAGTAGGCTTCCTCTTAGCTATCCTGGACTTCTGTTATCATATCTCATGGTACTGTAAAATTATAAATAATTTTGTATTTTTCTTGGTGAAAATTGTTTTTGTTGTTTGGGTATAATGGGAAGTACATGTTCTATTCTTTGACTTCCTCCAAAAGTAAAATACACAATGAGTGTGGACAAATAAACTTGTTAGAATTTGTTAGTTTTGTCACTACCACAATTCTAAGTCCTTTTAGATCCTCTGAGTGACAGGACCAAACCTTTATGGCATTAAAGTTGGATTGCCATAGTGCAGCTTCTTTCAGAGTTGCCTTAGAGCTTTGTGGTGAGTTAATTCCAGTCTACTCCATCTGAAGACTGTTTTGAAGGGTTACTTTTCAACTAGATTTACTATATTTACTTGGTATCCAATTGCATGGGTGTTGTAAGAAGCAGAGGAAGAAACTGTAACAGATTCTTTATATTAACTATAAAATTGTTGTGAAACAGTATGATGAAGGGAAGCTTCTGGTTGCCTCCTTCCTTTAAGGAATTGTCAATATTAGGCAGTGGGGAGGAATAGACATTTCAAGAGCTTGGCCCTTGCTGTGCATGTTTCTTCCTGTGTACATTTTAATATAAGCAACATCTCAATTTTATTTTTTGTTCTTTTTAATAGTAGACAAGCTTCTTTGTGTGTGGATTTTTTTTTTCCCTCATATGAAACTCTGGAGTTCCTTTAGCAGGAAGCCTACTGGAGACTATTCTAAAAAGGTTAAGTGACTTAAAATGGTTACTCACATGTAGAAATGAAGGCCTCTGCATTATGATTAAATTTCTCATGTGCATATGATAATATAAACTAAATCAATCTTTCTGATTTTCTAGCTCGCATGTCTTTTTTTCACTCAATTTCTATGAATAAAATCAGTGAAGGCCAGAGGAACAGTCATTTTCACTATTACTTGTGTCTGCTGGAGAAGGATTTTTTTTTTAAATTTTTAATGCTGAGAAAATTTTTCTATTGTTATCCTGCTTGCTCAGCAGGTAAATTGTTTAAATTTTAGATATCTTAATGCTGATGAATTTATGTTTTACAGGTCAAGGAGTGGATGAACCCCTCTCTGATACTGGTTTCAGACAAGCAGATGCTGCTGGTGTGTTTCTCAGTAATGTGAAATTTACCCATGTCTTTTCAAGTGATCTCCTTCGAGCAAAGCAGGCAAGTGCTTCTTGAGGTGACTGGGTATAAATACTGGTTTGTTTTGCATTTGTTTACTATTGATGCAAATATGGTCAAGGGGAGCTAAAATAAATTTTGATGGATTTAAAACTAAAGTCAGACTTGGGTAGAATTCAAGATGACTTCTATGAGTAAGGAAATTTTAAAGCAAAGGAAGTGATAAAGGCTAACTTCCTGATTTCTGTGGTGTTGGTATAGCTATCTCATGGGAAAACAGTTTGTAATTGTATAATATTCACTTTTTAGACTGCTGCCACAATTATAGGAAAAAATATGTTTTGCAAAGACTTGGAAATCAAGCATGATGCAAGACTTCGTGAGAGAGTAAGTGCTATAAGAATTTGTTTTTAATAACAGCTTGAGAGTGTGAGTTACAGATGATAGATTCCTGAGTTAGTAAAAAGTTGGTTTAGTAATGAGGAGCACAGCAATGTTTTTAATTGTTTGAAGTGAGCTCTTTACATAAGGTAATAGATTTTTTTTTTTTTTCTTAAGTAAGGAATGTTGAAGCAAAGGCAATATTTAGTAATAGTGTTATAACAGTGATACTGTAAGGATATATGTAAGACAAGGTTTATGTGTAGAGGAAAATCTTAAATGTAATCAAAAGGTTATTTTTCTAAACACGTAAAATGGAAGGGATGGTCTTTCTGCCTGTCTTTGCCTTCATGGCACAAATTGATCTGGACTTTTTAGCTATTCATACCTTTCCATTAGCACAAAGACTAATAAAAAATTTTCTAGTAGTGAATCTACCTTCCTAAATAATCTTTTTTTTTGCATAATAAAAAGCATAATTGTATCTCCTGTCTGTTTTTAACTGTCTTGACCAGAATAAACTCAATGTGGCTGCTTCTGCTAATACCATTCACCCTTTGGATACTACACTGATAGTTTGTAGCATTTCTTATTTAAAATTCAACTAAACCAGAAGTTAGAAATATTATGGACCATATTAGATTTTTATAAAACCTAACCTCAACTGTCTCTGCTGCATTTTTCTCCTTCATGGTGTTCATATGGACGTGTAGAAGTCCAAGTACAGTGTCCACAAGCCACAAATTGTGAGACCTTGCTCCTAAATGGAATTAAGCTTGAGTGACATGAAAAGAAGCCAGGTACTTTAAAAGAGGATATGTTGGTGCTCCTTTTAAGAGAACTCCATTCTATCATGGCTTGCATCTCTGAGGAGAGTCTGGAAAATCTTAAATGTAGAATTTCCTTTTCAGCAATTTTACAGCACTCCTGTTTCTTACAATTGCCCTACTTGTGCTTTAGACAAAGCAATTGAGATGCTGAAGTAAATGTATTTCAATCTGTATAAATTCTGAGACTGTAATAAATCAATCCTATAGCATGCATAGGAATCAAAGCGTAAGAATCAAAGAAGCTTCAGTAATGATTATATCATAGTCATAAAGATCTGGATTCCTGGGTTGTGGACACAAGTGAGGGTTTGGTAGTACAGTATCAGTCCTTTAAAATACTGTGGCATTGTCTTCAGACTTTCTAAGAAATTTTACACTCAGATATCATAGAATCATAGAATTGTAGAATGCCTAAGGTTGGAAGGGACCTCTAGAGGTCATCTAGTCCAACCCCCCTGCACACGCAGGGCCACCTAGAGC
>JAUBNY010000926.1:2435066-2456773 GCA_032275445.1 Crypturellus soui
GTTCATCCACACAGGTCTCCTGCACCCTCTGCCTGACTTCTTATGCACAGGGATGCACTATTGCTGGGAGTTGAGGAAGTGCTGCTTGAAAACTAGCCAGCTCTCTTGGGGCCCCCCTTCCTTTTAGAGCTCTAGCCCCTGGCATTCTTCTGAGGAGGCCTCTGAAAAGGCTAAAGTTGGCCCTCCTGAAGTCCATTGTTGCAAGGCTACTTACAGCCCTGCCTCCTCCACTTTGGATCCTGAACTCCACCAACTCATGGTCACTGGAGTCGAGGCTATCCCCCACCCTCACATCTCCTACAAGTCCCTCTCTGTTTGTTAGCACAAGGTCCACCTTGTGCTTTCATCTATTACCTTTCATCTATTAGTGGTTCTAAAGAGGAAAGAGTATTAATCTTTTAATGGTGGCAAACAGGTCTTGGAAAGATCTTAAAAGGTTAAAAAATGGTAATACACATCCAAGTGTCACTATCTTCTAAAATACATTAGAGACCGTAAAAGTTATCTTTTCTAATGTGATTTCTATTTGCTCAAGAATGTTCCAGATGCATAGTTTGTATATGTTGTTACTATTCCAGTTAGAAGCCTTGCATGTGAGTGGTTCTATCTCAGGAAAAAAGTGCATCATTGAAAATGGTGTCCAGAAACAGGCAATTAACTATTATCATTTTTTAAAGCTGTCACTGACACATGCTTCTAACACTGTCCTCATCAGTATTGTTTCCCCTGCTATTTCTCTACCCCAATCTCCAAAAAAAGAGGGGAGGCTATTGTTTATTTTTAATAGATGGAGTACTTGCAGTTTTTTCTTCCTTTTAAAACAACTCTTAAGTGAACAGTCTCTGGAGATGTTTTTTTTTTGAGGTCTGTAGATAAAAGTATTTTACTTTTGAGAGGAAAAAATCCCTTTAGTCTTTCTACAGACATATGAAAAGCAAATAGTTTATCATCTTGAATGCTTACATACATACAAAGATGTTTGCACTGTAGCCTTAATATTTTTATACTGAGTGTAAGATATAGGAAATAATCTCTAGTTGAAGATTAGGCCTGAGGTAACTTCTGAATGTTACCCCTTTAAATAAGATGCTACTCATAGTATGTTTCTCTACCTAATACACATATATCTATTTTTAACCTAAATAACAGATATAGAGAGACCTCCCCTTTCCCTCAGTGGTGGGATAAAATATGAAAGTTAGTTAAGCCTGAACATGATGAATAAGTTCCAAGAATACAAATCTCTTAAGATGATTACATTGAAAGTAGAACTGAAGATTTGATGCGTCTGGCTGAACTGTGTATCTGTAACTTGCCTCTTACAGAAGTATGGTGTTGCAGAAGGAAGGCCTTTGGCTGACCTGAAAGCCATGGCAAAGGCTGCTGGCGAACAGTGTCCTTCATTCACGCCTTCTGGAGGAGAAACACTGAATGAAGTATGGTATTTAGTGTGTCCTAGTTTCCAGACTACTTAATAGGTGCAAATGCAGCTCTAATTTATGTACAACTTTATTGAAAGTTCGTTCTAACCAAAGGAAGTTATTTTCCAGGATAAAAGAAACACTTGGCTGGATTGTACGAGCTGCCAAGTGAGGAATCTCTTTAGAGCTAGAATATTCATTCTGAGATGGATTTTTCATGAAGCTTTCTTTCATCTGCTGAAGGATAATGGCAATTACTCTTACCCCTGAATTTCAAGGGCAAAGAAATTATCTTATCTTCACACCATCAAGTTGTTTACTATTGATTTGAGAGCTACTTCAGTTAATATAAACATTTATCTGAAATAAGCTTTTTTTTTTTTTTCTGAAAACTAAAAATCTCTTACACTAAAAACTAAAAATCTCCTCACAATGCAATCTTCTGACTTTTGCCTTTAGGTTAGAGAACGTGTAAAGGATTTCTTCGAATTTCTGTGTCAGCTAGCTGTTGAAGCAGGACAGAACAAACAAGTGGCACATAGTGCAGCAAGCAACAGCTTACGAAGATCTGAAGTACAGTCAGTTTTTCCCTGGACAGACCATTGTGGTGAACGAGAACTTAACTCTGTTAACAGTGGAGCTTCTAAACAATTAGATGCCAATATATTAGTGGTGAGTCATGGGGCATACATGAGAAACTGGTTTGTCTATTTTGTTTCAGATCTTAAATGTACTTTGCCAACAGCTTTTACAAAATCTCAGCTGTCTTCTGTGAGTCCCAATACAGGAGTTAGTCACTTTGTTATAAAACTTAATAAGGAAAATATATTGAGGCCTGAAATCAACTGTGTTTGTCTTAATCAAGACTCTCATTTAGTGGATGTGAATGCTGAATGTGCAACTTCAAAAATGTTTTAAGAGTCTTTAGAAGGGAAGTGATTTTTTAGATAATCACCATACAAGGTCAGGAAGGTGTAGTAATTAATGGGATTGACTGGAGTTATTGGCACTGCACTGCAAAACTGGAGAACTGCTAATACTTATCACCTTAAAATAATATACGACTTGCATGGTCATAGTATTGGCTGTAAGTTGACAGTGGAGAAATAGCACAAATATTCTTTATGAAAAATATTGCTTCTGTTCAGTCACTTGCATACAAGGTTCTGCAGTGCATATTAAAAAGTTTTTACCATTAGCCCCCTTTTTTTTTTTTTTTTCATTTATAAGAGTTGGGGAGTAGGAGTGGGGGAGAATGGTACTTGAAAAAATGAGATGTACCATATTCTTGTTTCATTACCAAATGCTATTTTGTAATAATAAATATTTTTTAAAAGAAGAACTTTTTTGATTTCAGTAGTATAACTTGAAGAACATCACTGCCTAGTGTGAAAGTTTAATTTAGGCGGTGTTCCTGGTTCTGCTACTAAAGAGCTGTGGGATACTGGACAAGTTACTTTTGCATTTGTAAAATGTTGCCTACCTCACAGGAGTAGTTCGTAAGAATTTCTGAAAGTGTTGAGACCTGTGCTAAAAAGCATTGTACAAACAAAGTAACCAAATATTGCTTGTAAAGCAAGATGAGTAACCTAATGCAGACATAGCTGAAATAATGGTCTCTACATTTAAAAAGTAACCTTATCAGTATGGTAAATTGTTTCCCACCCAGAATCCTGTTAATTGCAGTCATTGTAGGATAGTATAATCTGAGGGTATAGGCAAATTTGAGTGCTTGGTGATTGCTTATATTACTGTTAGCACTGTTTTCTTTCTACACTGGGATATTTGTAGTGTTACTGTATGGTCTGACTTGTGTTTATAATCTCCAGATTTTTCTCCATTTACATAATTTAAGCCTGTAAATAAAAGTTATTAAAGGCTCCTGTATAGAACTCCATTTCATCTGTATTTTCTTTGGTGGAGGAGAGGGGGTGGAATCTGTTAATATCACTCTACAAAGTCTTGCTGAGCTCATAATTTTGCTTTTTCCAAAAGATACAGGCCATTTTGTGAAAGAGTACCTTGTATTTGTGAAAGGCTAATTATGGATCAGTGCTTTCCTGACTCTGCTTAAAAGAACCACAGCTGTTAAGGACAAGCTTAAATTGCTTCCATCTGCCCGAAATTTACTAGTTAGCTGTTGAATTGAAACCTTAACTGCACTTTCCTCAGCCTTGCAACGGAGACTTCAATATTGATGAGGGAGAGGTTGACATTGTTTCCTTAAACAGGTACCTGTAATTGCAACCCTTTTCAAAACTAACAAAAATGTTTTAAATGTTTCTTGTTTTAAATGTTCCTTTAAATGTACCTTGCTTCTGTTCTTGTGACTGATTCAACAGGGAACCTCTCAATATGAATAGTAAATGGAAGTCTGCTTTTGTTCTGTGGTTAAACTACAGTCTTTAACACCAATTGTGATACTACTAAACTGGAAAGGATAAAGCAGGAATGTTCTGTCATTTGATGACCTCACATAGTCTTATAAGGTAATGTTCCCCAGCACCTGTTAGGGAACTTAATACTTTTTACTACTGCAGGGCTTGCTTATCTAGCAAATGACTGTGAAACTATCTGCTGCTGTTCCTGAGGAGTAGTCACAGAAAACTTGTGTTCTAAAAATGAATACTGAATAACTGGTATCAGAAGGCCCTGGGCTTTGAACCTTTAAGACCTTATAATGTGAAGGACTGCCATAGGAAGCTGGTTAGCCAAATATAAACCCATGTATATTGAATTTCAGCTAAGCTTTCTTCTTTCTGATGAACTGTATTTCTTCCACTTATACAAAGCTATAGAGAGAATGCCACTTATATTTTTGGAAGCTTTGTATACCTCCTGTTTCCCAATATGAGGCAGTTCATAAATGTGTATCACTTGATGAATTTTTGACTGCAGCTTTTTCAGCAAAAATGTAACCTTTATGTTAGAATATACTGGGAAACTCAAGATTTTTCTAAAATAAACCCAAACTTTATTCAAAATGTTTCAAGTCTTCTTTGTATTAGTCTTCAAAACAAAGGTGTCTTTAAGGGGAGTATTTAATGTCAGTGTTATTAGGAAGTAAAAATTTCTTAAGATAGTTGGCTTCATTGACATTATTGATATATGCTTTTTAACCTTGTACTTGTGAAAATAAAAAGGCCCTCTTTCAAGTCAAAAATACCATGACAGCGGTAGCAGGACAGATCACTCAAAATTTGTTTGAGAGTGTCCATAAGTTATTCATAAGTAAAATAAATATTTCTTAAGACTTCAAAGAAACCTGAACACCCATGAAGAAAAGGGATTTTTTTTTTTTTTTTTTGCTTTACACAGAATACTGAAGCTTCTAGGTTGACTGAAGTACTAGATTGATCACATCCAAAGATGGCTGAAAAGTTTATTAATGGCTACTTAACAGAGTTATGGGAGAAGGCAGGAGGGAAATTTTGTTCTTAAAATGTTTATACCTATTAGTGCATGTTTATTTCAGGAAGCAAGAGACTTTTCTGTTGGTGCTTTTAATAACTTGAACTTTTCTGTAGTTGCCAACTCTGGAATGGTCAGGTGTTAGTTGACACTGGATCAGAATTGAGAAATACCTCTTAGAGCAGAAACAGCATCTTCTTTCAACTAGAAAATGGGGAAAACAATTACTTATGAAAGAAGATAACTTTTGTTGGATATTTCCAAACACTGACTTCTGTGGTTTTCTTAGATTTAAAAATTCTTCTTCCCCATCCTCAAATACCTTAATTTGCATTTTGATCTTCAGTTATCTTACAGGAACATCTGCTTAATAGTATGGTTGGTTGAATGCTTTGCTTTTTCTTGGGTAATCCTAAGGACCATTGATTCTACCAATACCCTTTAACTTATTTAATGTATTTGTAGGTGTTTAGAACTTAGACCAATCCTAAGGAACCTGTGTAGTTTTCTTTACATTATTGTTAATATTTTTTTTTCATCTTATGTGAGCTCTGAAATAGGGCAAGAAGAAAGTATGTGTCTGCTTTGAATAATATTAAGGGACAAAAGCATTCGAGTTTTCTGTATTGACAAAGGAACATTTTCAATGGAAAAACTTTTAAGCCAGAAATTTCTAATTGGCACTTCTGACTGCATGCATGGTGCAAGCATATCAACTCTTAACTATTTATAGGTGGTGATATATAAAGCGAGGAGGAAAGGCCTTGTATTATTGTGAATTTTATTGTTTCAGATCTATACTTCTGTTATTTAGAATAAAAGCTTTGAAAAAATAATTCTAGACACTTGTAGAGGATAGATGATGAGACTTAATGGGATGTTGAAGTCCCTAAATAACATACAGCCAGGGCGGGAGGTATATAAGCAATCAAGAGTGTTCTGTAGTTGCACAGAAGTCTTCTCTCCCTGCATGTGCGTGCCTGGAAATGTTAGAGACAGAATATCCATCTAGATGAACCTACAAATAGAAAAGGCATAGCTATACTAGGAGTTCTTCCTTTCTTCTCTATGCATTAAAAATAAGTGACTTCAGAAGCTTCTGAAGTTAACTATAGACTCTTTTGTTTTAAGTACACTTACAGTACTGGTCTTTTTAAACCTTTGAACCAATACTGAGATTTAACCTTTCTTGCACTTTTAATAACTTGACTATTTCTGTATGAATGTACAATAAATTTTTGTGATTTATTGGGATAATGGGAAAGGAGAGCTGAAGTTATAGATAGTAGTGTTAGGAATAGTAGAGAAAGATATTTGAGAGATCACTCAGTACTAGGAAATGAATATTTTTGTCTTTGTGAAATGCTAGTCTCTAATTAGCAGCAGGAAACAAGGCGTAATTATAGGGTGGATTTCCAGGAGCAGCAGCTGCCAAAATGCAGCCAGGAGAATGTGAAGGTAAATTAAGCAAGCAAGTGTGAAAGTAAGTTAACCAGCATATTACCAGGATGATAATGATACTCAAGTGGTAAGATACATTTCGTTTGAATCCCTTTGTAAAAAATAATATTGAAATAGAAGTTATAAACACCTCTGCTTGATCAGCTTTAATGGCTTTTAGTCAGATCTTAGAGAGAACTGATGTTTAGTTCAAAATTATCTCTTAGATTAGCTTTTGTTTTAATGTTCACCACTCCTTTAAGTTATTGTTTTCTTTTGCTGAAGTGTTCACTTAAAGCTATACTCCCAAATTCAAAAGGTGAGGAGTTTTGATTTTCTTTGTCAAAGTCTTTGATGATATTCAAGCAATGTTTTACTAGGCTAAATTTGAATCTGTAGAAAGAGAGAAAAAAAGAGTTAAAAGTTGCATAGATGGTAGCACCCTTCTCTGTCAGTTTTGACTTTACCAACCTCAACTTCTGGCAGGACTGTTAAGAATCCAGCAGACTGTTAACAATCCAGACATGCACCTTGACAGAGTGCATTGCTAGTACCAGTTTCCTACCTCTAAAATAGTATTTTGCTGTCATTGCACAATTCTCGGATGCATTTGTTTTCTGGATGTAGCTCTGTCGTTGTAATAGCAGACTTTGGTTTTATAAATTTATCATATGTGTTCTGAATCCAAGCTTTTGATATTCATGAGACTGTCTCAGATCCACAGCACACATGCCTGGATTTAAAATATGTCATTTTTCCCAGATGTGTCCATTTTGTGATGGCTTTGGCTGAATTTCTTTACTGTGAGGGTGACAAAGCCCTGGAACAGGCTGCCCAGAGATGTTATGGAGTCTCCTTCTCTGGAGATCTTCAAAATCCGCCTGGATGCCACCCTGTGCCACGTGCTCTAGGTATTCCTGCTGGAGCAGGGGAGTTGGACTAGACGGTCTCTAGAGGTCCCTTCTTCAACCCTTCTGTGATTCTGTGGTAAGCCTGAGGCTTTGGGATATATAGCAATCCTGAGCATGTGGCAGCTCCATACATGCAAATTAATTGTGTGGTATGTGTCCAAACTGCCTGTGTATGAGTGCCCAAAGAAGCAAAACAAAGCTAGTGAAGGGGCTGGAGCACAAACTTTATGAGGGGCAGCTGAGGGAACTGGGGTTATTTAGTCTGGAGAAGAGGAGGGTCAGGGGAGACCTTATTGCTCTCTACCTCAAAGGAGGTTGTAATGCAGGAGTCAGTCTCTTCTCCAAAATAACTACCAATAGAACATGGCCTCAAGCTGTGCCAGGGGAAGTTCAGATTAAACATTAGGAAAAGCTTCTACATGGAAAGAGTGGTGAAGCATTGGAACAGGCTGCCTAGGGAAGCAGCAGGATAAACAACCCCAGTAGTGTTCAAGAAACATGTGGATGAGGCACTCGGGGACATGGTGTTGAACAGGCATGGTAGTAATAGGTTTATGGTTGGGCTTGGTGATCTAGAAAGTCTCTTCCAAGCATTATGATTCCATGTGAGCTGTTTCAGTGGTATCCCTGGATATGGCAAACCTGATGTGTTGATGATCTGTACATGTTTTGCAAATTTTACACTTTCCAGGAAAGTCTGATTAAGTTCTAGTGTTACTTGCAAGCTTCTCTGCTATTGCCTAGCATGTGGGAAGCCCTCTGTGAGCTTATAGTCCTATCTGCACATTAGAAGCTTGCAGTGGGGCTTCAGAGAGTAAAGGCAGAGGCCTTGAATACAGGTGCAGGATGATACCAGAGGCTCCAAGGATAAAAACACAAATCTCAAGTAAGCAATAACTGGTCAGTAAAGAAATGCAGCCTTGAGTTTCTGACGTAAACAGCTTTCGGGGTGACTTTAGCATTATATCATTTCATTGTATAGTTTATCAAACCATAGTTAAACAGAAGGTAACATATTAGACTTGATGGCGATAACCAGTGAATATATTTTGAAAGAGCCATGTTGTAAACTAAATTAACCTAAAAACATAGGATAAAAAGGTTTTATTTCAGAAAGTCAATCATCAAAGGGCTATGAGGATGATCAGGGGCCTGGAACATCTGTCCTATGAGGAAAGGCTGAGAGAACTGGGCCTGTTCAACCTGAAGAGAAGGCTGAGAGGGGATCTAATCAGTGTATATAAATACCTCTGGGGAGGAAGTGAGGAGGATGGGCCAGCCTCTTTTCAGTGGTGGCCACCAACAGGGCTAGAGGAAATGGTCACAAACTGAAGCACCAAAAGTTCCACAGGCGTTAAGGAAAAGATTCTTAATAGTGAAGGTGACAAAACACTGCAACAGGTTGCCAAGTGGAGATCTTCAAAACCTGCTTGGACATAGTTCTGCGCCACATGCTCTAGGTGACCCTGCGTGTGCAGCAGGGTTGGACTAGATGATCCTTAGAGGGGATCCCTAGGTCCTTAAGGATTCTATGATTCTGTGAAATCAAAGATGTAGAAAGTATCTGGATCTTAAATCCCACTTGGGCAAAAACTATGGTGAAAATCTCTAGAGCCATCTGGGTAATAATTGCCTAGGTAACAGTGAAAAGGGTGCCTACAAGGAATAGGAAGGAAGTCTTATATAGGAAGTTGCAACTTAGTTATAAAATAATGAGAATTTGTAAAACAAAGCAAATAGCAAAAAACTTGATATATGTAGATAAAAGAACAAGGAAAGAAGTATCAGAACTGTTGCAGAATATGGATGGATAGAGATTAGAAATTTTGAAGTATATTCCAAAAATGTTACTTGCAGTAATATTGAATGCAAAGATATAAAAAAGGATGGCTAATGGAGATGAGGAGGGAAGGAAGAAATCAGTGAAAAGAATGAGGGAAATAATTGATCTTTATTCCATAATTGTGAAAACACTTATAAAATTATATATCTATAAGCAAGTATTTAAAATAGATCTGTCAAGTTGAATGTGAGAGTGTATGACTGCAGAATAGGAAATATTTTCTATTTTAGAATAGAGGATGAAATAATTTTATGGAACTGTTGGTTTGCCCTTCATGTTCAGTGTTCAGGGAACAAATTTATGGAGAATGTAATTACAGAGGAGTAAATAGAGCTTGGAATTTAGGTTTTAATAAAAGTAGATCACACTAGACAGGAGAACAGTAATGGAATGTAGGTGATTTTTAACTGAACACTTGGTACAGTGCAAAAGCATCATCAATGCCTAAATGGATCAGAATATCATGCAGAGAAAGAAATGGAGAATTTGAGGCCTGGGATTAGAAAAATGAAATGAAACCAGCTTCTGTGAAATACCAGCTCATATACCTTAATATCAATAACAAGAATGTCTGCTACAAGCTGGAAAATAGTATGTTGAAAGGAGGAGAGTCATCTGAGGTAATGCTAACATTGGGATGACTATATATATTTGATGTAGCAGTTGAAAAAGCTGAGTCTGATCTTGAAAACTACTGATGCTCTACTAACAGCACCAACAATGCACCAACAGCATTTTTTTAACTCTTCCTCAGAGAGCCGGGGTAGCTGGTATTCTCAGGGTGGGACTAAGTAGACAATTATGCTTATGAAAATTGCTGTTTCCAAAACCATACCTTCCCAAGGATCTATCCTGAAAGCTCTGTATTGAGAATGAAGTTCACTCCTGGACAGAGCATCAAGTGTTTAACAATGCAAAGCAGAAAGGGGCATAGTGAATTACAAGAATAAGCATTAAAAGGAAAAGAGGAGGGCTCTCGAAGAGGCATGAATCATAATGTTTTAGAATCTAATACATGTCACAAGGTGGAGAAAGAAGCAGGTTCTACTGCATCATTAATGGGACTCTCAGTTGCCTAGTACTACTGTAAGGTTAGGAATCGGAAGAGGTCAGGCATGAATCTTCATTTCCTGCCTTCCTCTCTTATACCACCAGTACTACCAGGTAAAAGACTTCAGGTTTCTCTTGTTTCTCCAGGTAGTCACATATGTTTCCTAATCTTTTTTCTTGATAGTGTCCAGGCCCAAAGACTAGCACACCAATGTTTATTCTTGCCTTATTTTTTTCCCCACAAATATATTTCATGGGCACATTGTCTATTCAGAGCTCTCTGTTAGGACCTGGTGGGGCTGAGGATCATTGCAGAAAAGTACTATGAGGATGATATCTGTTTTTTTTTTTTTTAATCTGTGATCTGTCACAAAACAATCCTGATGTCGGCTCTAGGGAATGACTTAGAATATTTTGTGTAGCTGATAGCAGTAATTTTCTTAGGGTTTTCTATCAGGAGATTCTGGAGCCAGAATCATGAGTATTGAGAACAGGAATGGAGCTGCTAGATGTTCAATTCCTTTTGAGTTGCATAAGGAGTTTCCCAGTAGAAATGGTGATTCATTCATAATGAATTTTCACATACTAAGACTTTACTCTCTTCATCATCTTTTACAGTGCCTTCACAGGCATGGTGCGTGAAACAGCCAGGAACCTGCAGTCTATCAGTCTGAGTATGGCAAGGGAAAGTAGGGCACAAAAAAATTGTTTCACAGACAGCTGGTACCAATAGCTCAATTCTATTCTTCTGAGAGGTTAAACAAACAATACAAAACTCATAATTTTGAGAAGATAATTTTATTGGTGCTTGAACAGTTACTATATTACAGCCTTATAAATATTTATAAATATTCTGTGGGAATTGCAACCCACTCAAATAAATAAATAAATAAATATTGCCATATAAAAAAGTAACAATTTCTTAATGATGATGGCCAGCACCTCCTCTAAAGGATTAATTCTTTTGACATTTCACTCCTGCTGTCTATAGTTACAAGTACATTTTTGATGCAAATCACACTGTGTGTTCACTCTCAACATAAGGACTGTTGGTTACTGGTTGAGAATAACAAAACAGAGTGAAAAGTGAACAATCCTTCTTTCTCTATTCTAATTTTTGAGACTAGATAAAGTATAGAGATATAATGCCACAGCCTTTTTCTTTTTTACCAAAGCATTATATGGATAGGGAGAGAAATCTTCCTGACTTAAGTTTTTGTTGTAGCTTTGTTGAGTCCAAGACCCAAAGACCTCTGTGAAGCTTAAGACAATTTACATTAAATTAAAATTTTGCTCCAGAGTTCTCAAGGTTAAAAAAAAAAGAACAACAAAAATGGTAGAGGAATCAAGTAAAATTGCTAAAATTAAACACAGTTAAAATTGAACCTGTATAGACAACATGATAAAAAAGTCTGGTGAGGTTTTGAAAAAGCAAGAAAGCATACAACTAGTCCTCCACTCCTAAATCTGTTTCTCTCTTCCTTTCTTTAGAAGCTAATTAAGTTTACTATGAGTTCAAATCATGAAAAATAAAAATTATTAGACAGAAAGCTTGATCTAATCCTAACCGTTTGGCATCTCCTGTGCTCTGACATAACTCCTATAAACAGAGAATCACGCCATATGGAGAAAAATATTCTCACAGCAGAATTAGGTCTCTGACTGTCTTACAGAACTATTTGAATGCTGTAGCTAAGGAATTATTTCATGTGTGTATATATATAAAACATGCTTTAAATTCTGTCAGCAAAACAGACTTTGAGCTAAATCCTGATGAACTTTCATGAAAGCAAAGAATGCAATGGGCCTAATATTGATCTTGTTACACTGATGTAATTCTATTGGTTTCAGTGATTTACCTTACTAGACTATAATAAGAACAGGACTAGAATATAGCCTACTATCTTTCATATTATTGATATAGATATTCCTAGGCCCAATATAGCATTTTCAGACTCTTGTCAGTTGTTAAATAAATTAAATAAAAAAATAGGCGATCTGCATTTTGAGAGAAAATGCATGCATGCCAAAATAGAAGCCCTTCTTATATATCCACCACCTCTATTTTCTGCAGGTTATCAGCACCCTGCTGTTGATTTCTGCTGGAGTACATCAAGAATAATCTTTAAAACTGCACAGATCTAAAATTCTAGGAAGGTGAAATCAAAGGAAAAAAAAGCTATACTGAATTCCATCAGCTAATAATTTGGCACCTCAATTACAGTGAAAAGCTCTGCTCTACAGTTATTTTAACTAAAGATATGTAAACTTCAGTTGCATCTGAGGTTAGATTCTAATAAGTAAACTTCCCCAATATGGATGTCTGAGGAAAAGGATTTGTCTGTAAAGGTTTTAGAGATCTTATGATGAAAATAAAGTCATTTCACTCTTACAAGTATAAAGCATCTGATACTTGCTTAGAAGTAAATAGAAACAATGATTTGTGGATCAAATGCATCTTCCTTTTCTAAATACACACTTCATTTTCAGTCACTGTAGTAGAATATGCAGTAGCTATGAATGGTGTGAAGACTTTGAGGCATGACTGATTGGGAATTAATTTTCTTAGCAGAGTTCAGCAGCATGCGAAATAACAAATTAGCTCATTTTATATATTATTAATTATTAGTATTCCTTTTACTTCTGTGTTGAAAATACATTAATATTTTACGTTATATTTCTATATTTGGAATATAGAAATGTGGGTAGAGAAGGAGTTGAGAGAATACCAGGAGTCTACTAGTCTTTTTCCAAACCTCAGCTTAGATTCAATAGGAGTAAGAAATGACTCTTCCTACTCAAAAGCATTTGATTCCTGTTCTCTTGCCTGTTACTCTTGTTTTCCATGTGTGCAGCTCCTTTAACAACAGAGCAGTCATTTTTGGTTTCTATGCGTGTGAAACAAAACTACAGCTCCAATCCTACCAGTTAACGCTATACACAATAAAGTTTTTAAAATCATATAACAGCAGATATCTTTTATGTTCTGTTTGAACACTTCATGCATCTTATATTGTGCTAAGTAGAGGCTTCCCCACTTCTACTGGAATGATGGCCTAAGTCTTTTTCCAGTTATGCCAGTAATGTAACATTCTTTTCTTAACTTTTTTTTTTGAATGAGTTCTGTTCACTGATACAAACTAAAGGTGATTCAACCCCCCAAAAAGTTTGCTTTGTATTATTCTTTTTGCAGATATTTCTTCTGTCCAGTGGGATAGAAACCCACCTGGGAAACATACTATTTGTTTTTGTTCAGTGCAATTTGAAGTGCAATCTAAGCGTGCAATTTGAAATTCATTTTTTCAATTGCCCATTACATTTCTAATAGTCACTTTGAAATCTGGAAATTCAATCAAATGTGCTAGCCAGTTCTCATCTATCATATTCAAATACTTCAATTTGCAAGTGGTGTGACCCCATTATCTTATAATGTAGAAACGAGGGCTCACATGTCTTCTGGCATCCATCATAGCATGTGGGTCTTCTGGGTTGACCACATCATTCTGATTGATTCTCATAGGTTCTCTGGGAACATGGTCTGCTTGCAATTGCAACCGGGATCCTAGGGCAGAAACTCTTCTCTGGGGAACCAAGATCTGATGAGGATCCATTGGATCAATGTCTGCACTTCTAGTGTTCCTGTGGGGCTGAGGTGTATTGAATCTGAATAAAGGAATTTCATTTCTCCTGGACAAAAACTGGGAATATGGTGGTGGATTCATACCAGGGAAGAAAGCTTGTTTAACTCTCCCCAAGCTAACCAGGAAATTGTGTTTAGGAGATTGGTACACATCATATCCATTTTCCAAGGTCCTGTGTTTGAACACGCAGTCTTCTTGGCTGAAGTAATGCTTAAGGAAAAAAAATACGACAGCTGTGAGCAGAGAGAATTGGTAATTAAAAAGTCCCAGTTAAAAACAGGAAAAAAAAAAAAGGATGAGATCTTGCAGCAGGTGTCTTTCTGATCCTCTGGTTCTGCAGTAACAACTGAGATGAGGCTTAGTCAAATGTAGATCTAATATGTGTGCCCCATAATTACAGCAATGGTATTTATAGGATAACATTTTCTTCTCTGAGAAAACTGTAATGTCTTAACTATTTCCAAGCCACAGCTATAGACTATAGCAGGAGTTCAGGTTGGTCCAGCCTTAGCTTTCATTATGGTCTCACTTAAGCCAGCAGGACTCGCATGACTTCTGTCAGGAATATGATTCAATACAATTCACCAGAAAAGGAAAATTTAATCTAAGTGACAGATCCTCAGATGGCTAAAATCTGCATTCTCCTTCTCTACCTTTCCTTCACCTCTACGCTACACAGATTGGCCTAGCTGAGGAAATTGCCCAATGGAAAGAACAGCAGGCTATGTCTGCTTCAGTCTTGAATCTCAGAGAATGTCACTCACCGATCCAAAAATATTTCCCTTCATGTCCATACATAGGTAGCATCCGCTCTTCACTCCAGTGATTATTACATAGCCAGCACCCTCAGACTTGATCATTAGGGCACCTGTTTGGAAGAGCAAAGATGTCAAATCCAGTTCTACTTTGAACTATTGCCTTTAAAATATACAGAATTGCCAGCAATTCTGGATGGGCTGGAAGGCCCATCCTGGGGGGTCTTTGGGACAATGTTGCACTCTTATGTAGACAGATGTGCTGTTGACTAATATTTGATCTCATGCTCTCTGCAACCCTTAGGTCCAGTCCAGCAAAACTGTCTCTCCAGTGAGACTGCTCCAGCTTGTACCACCACCAAGAGTTACTCCAGCCCAGGTGCAGAACTTAGAACTTCTAATGTGTCTGTTGTCTCAGTGGGACTTTGGTGACTTGGCAGATGTTCAGTCATTTCCCTTTCACAGCTCCTTTCCTTGTCTTATCTCAAGCTTTCTGTTTCACCGTTCTAACTATCTGTGGCAGATTGTTAAAGCATGGTGTTTTGTTGGCTGCTGTTCTTGGCACCATCATACTTTTTCTTGATAAACACAACAGAATTTTGTAAAACCTACCAATATGCAGGAAGAATAATTACACGAGGATGAAATCTTTCTACAAGTGTTTGACCAGTAATTCCTAAAAAATGTAGCAGGAATCAATCATTTTATTCTCCTTAATTAAATCATAATCCTTTAAAATCTTTCATTCCTCATGAACTTATAAGCAGAAGTCACTGGATATGCTTACATTTTTAGTTAAGTAGATGAAGAAGATGGTATGCAGTAAGAACAGCTAAAATGACTTTCTGTTTTATAGTTACTTGTGATGTGAGCAATGAAAAAAGAGAACTAGTGGAACGTTATAAAAGAACCCTTTTTTAAAAAAGCACTTTTCTACTCATTATCCTCTTTGGACTAGGTATACAACAAAGGATCTTAATTTTGCATGAAAACAGATTATGGTGATGAGAATTTGAGAGCCACACTGCACTCTAAAGGATAAGCACTTCAATAATGAGATTTGTAGTTTCCCCTTGTTAAATCAAACTTTGTGTATCCAGTGACTCATGTTCTATGCACAGCTGTGTCTCTGTCATGCAACATATTAAAGGGACATATCTGAAGGCTGTCTCACAAACCAATTTTCAATACAGACAAGTGCTACTGTATTTTGAAAGCAATGGCCAACTCATGCAGTTGCTTAGAGATAGCTATTAGCTCTCTACCCAAAAATATTTTATAGACACAATCAATTTTCCATTTCTGCTATGATGAGGTCACTTAGTGTACTCCATTACAGATGCCATAACTAGAATAGGAAGGGGCTGCTTGGGGCTTTTCATCACCAACCTCTCATCAGGCCTTCCACAAGAAGCTGTGATTAAAACCATGAAGTGAAGGATAATTCTGGAAGTTTTTGCTTGCAAAGTATAACAGAAATCACAGAACTTACTGTAAAAGTGAAGAGTGAGAATCCCCATCTGCTAGATTTCTTTGAAGAAATTACATTTATTTGTTAAATAAAAGAAAAACTATAATTATGTTTTCCATCTCACGGCTGTCTGCCTACCTACTTGGAGGATGGGAATGCTTTAGTTAGTGAAAAAAAAAATCACTGTGCTATTTCCCCTGTTCACATGAAAACCGAGGGTCCATAATGAGCTACTTACTGTAAATGGTTTGGTGTGGAACACCATCAATGTAGCCATCAGCATTGATTTGAAGGTGGAAGCTGTTTCTCTCCATTGCTGTGTACAGGTGCATCAGGTGATCTGTGCTGCCCCAGCTGGGATTCAACAGCGGAGAGGAGTTGAGAAAGGCAGTGGTAGCCTTCAGGCTGTAGAGCACGAGCAGCTTGTACACCAGGCAGCTGTAGGGACCCGCTTGTGGCATGGCTGTCTGTCCTTAGTGGCTGGTCAGTATCTGAAACTTGATACTCCTCTTTGCTTTTTTTCCTTTGTTTGTGTATTTGGAGCATGAAGCCTCAGATGGGCTCCCTTCTTCTTTGTAGATGCTTATAAAGGGAAGCCAAGTGACATCACACAGGAAAAACTTCTCCACATCCTTGAGTTTTGTCAAAGAAACATTTTAAGTGACCCGAAACCTCAAGGGAAGGAAAGCACGTAGGTTCTCTGGCTAAGGTGTGGGGTGGAACAAAAGTAAGGTTTCTAAATACAGCTCAGAAAGTTAATCATATGTTCAAACGTTATCTACAAGTCTGTGACATCTGAGAGCTTCCCACGCCCCTACTGTTAAATCCAGGAAGAACAGTCCACTGTGTTGCACTGAAAGTTTTTTGGGCAGGGAAGGGAATGACCCTTCAGACTTTGAACTCTCTTTTATTCTCATATGTGCTTGTTCAGATTCCCACCTTCGCCTTAGTTTTACAAACCACATTCTGATTTGAAAAAAACATCAAATATTGCTCAAATTTTGAAGATATGTCAGAAGCTGGTATTAAATTGATTTGGACACCCAGATCTGGATTCCCCATAGTGATGAAAAGTAAGCCTGAAACTTGTGTTACCTCATATAAGCAAGAGAAGCTTGATATGAACACAACTCTCTTGAAATAAACTCTCAATTAATTTTTAACCTTTTTTCTGTAATTTGAAGTTGGCCAAACAGCCTGTGTTGTTTATCTAGCTAACAATTATTTATGGAGTCATATATGTTAGCATGGATAGTAGATTGAGAATTTGAATCCAAACTGAAATGACTCATCTTCGCACATTTTAGTTATTGCAGGTATAGCAAACAAACTTGGAAGGACTATGAAGGCAAATGACCAAACAGAAAATTAATAGCCATAAAGCAATGTTCAAAAATGGCTTAAGATACAATACTCACATTTCAGTTGTCCTGACATGTTTCTGTGGTTTTACAAACAAATTTTCTAATAATTTTTTTTTATTATGAAAAAATTAATGGGAAAGTGACTATGTTGGTAAAATGATGATGATGATAATAGGTTATGAAATGATGCTATACTAAGATTTCTTTCAAACGGTGAGTATAAAACTGAAGGGAATGCTGAAAATTAAGTGAATCACTTTATTTTTTTCAATAGGTTATCAGGTTTTTATTTGTAGCAGTTTGAGGTCCAGAACTTTTAAGCAGAGATAAGAGTTAAGTTACAGTCTCTAGCTGGACACAGTTATGTCAGATTCTCCTTAGCAAGCTGTGGAACAATGCCACCAGCACCATACATATTATAATTTTTCACAAGTGTAACCGAATGCAAAAACTGATCTGATTTTTTTTGATGTTTAAAATTAGCAAAACTCTGCCAATTTCTTCTGACACCTGTGTAAATCTAGAGACTTACGTCAGTGTATATACACCTGTGTAAATGACAGTAAATTTATGCAAAGTGTGTTAGGGTCATATCTAAAGCTGAGTAGATTAACAAAATTCACTTCACTGAGACAGTCAAGGTTACAAATGTTTTACTGGATATAATGAAATACTTTACTGTCTTAATCTAAAAGCTGGTTTGAAAGGAAAGGAGGAATATATTTTCTTTTTTAAATGATTTCTTTTCTAAATACTTCAGTGGTGAAAAATACTTCAGTGTTTTTTTCAGTCTGTTATTAGAATCCAAGGATTTATATTTTTTGTGTGTTTTGCTCCCTTTCATGCAGACAACATGGATACAGATACCTTAGAAGCATATATAGGATAGCGTGTTTTCTTGGAAATTGTCATCTGGAGTTTTACTGGTGTGATATTTTGTATTCATCATGATTTTTGTCTGTGTTTACTTTCCTGCATTCATTTGATTTCTCTCTGGTGTCTTAGCCATAGAGATTTCTGATGTTTTTGAAAAATCTATTCAGTCATCTCAACACATGCTCTTGTGACCAGCTGTCTCTATTTTTATGTGGCAGACAAGCAAAAACTACTTTCAGGTGATTAAATTGTTTGGCATTTTCAAAAGTTTCTCATGGGGTCAGTAACATTCCAGGCTTTGCTGAATTGTGCTTGTTTAAGCTGACAGATTAAAGCAAATTCATTTAAATTTCTGCTTGTCAGGATCTTAATGCAAATTTTGCCTTTTAATACACATTTTTGTATCCTTTACTTTAAATCCTTATGCACATTGGTGGTACTTTTTTAACAGTTCACTTTTTTTTATTCTAGGTTAATCCATCTGTTCCTTTTGCCAATATGCTACTTAACTTCTCCTACCCATTCAGCTGCTGCTGAAGAAAGGAAGCTTGCATACTTGTTCAGCTCTCTCAGTTTTAATAAAAGTGATTCTAACCTTATTGCTCTTATATCCTTATGCTGTTGCCGCAGTGGCAACAATATTTTTGTAACTTTTACCATGTATGTTGATATTTATTTTTTGTTTATATCATTCTTAGGTGTTTGACCAATCAAGACTTTTTTTTTTCAGTACCAAGAGAATTAGGTGCAGCATCTTGTAGATTGTGTTTGGTTTAGAGGGAATAAAATGAACAGAATTTAAAGATCAAAAATGTTTCAGCAATCTTAGAATTTATGCTTTTCTTTAAATCCCACCTTAATTCAAATAAATAATTCAGGGAAGCAGGTTGGTGCCTGTTCTGAAAAACCTCTTAAGCAAACAGGACAGAAGGTGGGTGCTTTGAGCAGCTGGAACGCGTCCCAGCTTGAGTTTGAGGCATGCTGGTGGAAAGGACAGGTTTGCCCTGTCCCTTACCAAAGGGAAATGAATACACACCTTTCTGCCATAAGAGCTGCCACGTCCACATTTCCCAGTTTCCACTATGGAGTCGTGGCTTATCCAGGGTCAGGCAACACAAGACACAGGGCTTTTCTTAGCATCCTTCAAAGGCAGTGTGAATCACTGATAGCCTAAAGGCAGCATAGAGGGTGGTTTCCTGGCACCACTAATGAAGAGAAAGGTATGAATCAAACAGCCTGTTTTGCAGGCTGAAATGTATTTTAGAAAACAGTTGGTGTTCTGCACTTCTCCAGACCCAGTTACCCTTATCTTCCTGGCAGGCCCTCCCCCTTTACCTGCTCCTTTTGCCTTTTTGCTTCATGGACAGAATTCTGGCTGAACTGGTGGATCTGGGTGTCTGTGGGCTCATCAATAATGCCTACTGTGCAGGCTGTAAGTGCTAGTCCAGGGCATGCAGTGACCAGTGGACACAAAATACCAGTTATCTGTAAGTGAACATAATCAGTTTCTTTGTCCAGTGAGGCAAATATGTAGTTGGAGGTTTTGTAATTTAATTAAAAAGATCCTTTAACTAAAAGTTATACCCCAAACTGTGCACCAAGGGAACTGAATTATGATAACCAGAGGCACCTGAGTTCCAATATTTACCACATTTTGAGTATTTTACCTTTCAGCCTGAGGCTAAAAAGTCTGATTTTTGACCATAACTTTCAGTTTCAAATCTGTCAAACCCTGAGGCTGGCAGCTTCCTGTCCCTACGTATGCGGAGGCTCACAAGGTAACTCCTGTTGTTCATTGCTAGCACTTCAGTCTGCAGTGGATTTACAGGGCAAGTGCAAGCTTTTTGAACACACATAAATTAGTACAAGAAATTCACTCTAGTTACCTTCTGCAGACTCTTTGCACCATTCAAAATTTGCAGGTTAAAGAATGATTTTCTTACTCCATATAAAAGAGTTGCTCTCCAGGATCCTCTGACAAGTAAAAATGCACATCTCAGTGTTTGACTACCTTTCAATATGTAGACATACATGTAGAGCTGTTGCCTAATAAAGCATTCTGACCTATATTTAAACAGGTGCGTAGCTAGTCATTTTACAGAACTATTCTGGCTAAAGTCAGGGAGATGTTCACCTATCATGAACCTGTCCCCATGGCAGGGAGCTATGTGAGCATGGAAAAAAAAATTGCCCTTTCTGTTCCAAGGTAGCTGGGAGGACCCTCTGAAAGCCTCCTGTTTTGGCTTTCTGCTGTTTCAAAGATCACAGGAGAATTTGGCTTAACAAATCTTAAACATCTTCCTTTTTCACGCTTTCCTCTGCATTGCATCTCTTCTAAGAGGTCAGAGATTTTTTCCTTTCCTCCTTCTTCCTTAAAATCACTGTAATAGCTGGCTCTGGGACAATCACTGCTTCAGTGTTGGAAGTACAAGGGTGGAGTGACTCTCTAGTAGTTATTCTTGGAATAATGACACCCCAGGATAGTGATATATACTGTGGATGCCCTGTGTGCATGTGTGTGCATGAACCTTTGCCATAAACTTTACCCAGTGTTGTTAAACACATCCTGAGCGACCTTATTTGGACATTCCATCCTTGTCACACTGCCCACGACTAAAGCAAACATCCTGGCTGGGCTCACCTACGTGAAACAAACGAAGTAAACACAGCCCACTGCATCTGAGACCACAGGGTATACTAGTGGTTTCTTCAGCTTGCTAAATGAATGATCTTGGGTCTTCTATTTTTAACCTTCACCTCTTCTCTTTGTAGTAGATATTTTGGAAAGCCATTTCCAGTTTTAAAGTGATAAGTTACCTAGGCAGGCAGACAGTGAATATTGCTGGAGTAGCTCTTGGACACCTATCCCTGTGTAATGCAGAATATACAGTCTTCCTTAGACATGCTTGTCTTTTCCTCTTGGGACTTTATTTTCCACATGGAAACTGAATTTGCATTTTTGTAGGTGTTGTGGAATAAAGAATAGTCACAATTTGTTATGGGAGCTGCTGATACTTCCTATTGTCGAGGAAATGCTTCTTGAAGGATCCCTATGTGTTGTGCCCATTGTGTCCCTTGGGGGACAGAGAGACTCCTTGACTCCTTGGGAAGGATCTTGGTGATGCGTAGATGAGAGGATGGATGTGGGCCTGGGATGATAGAAATGAAAAGGACTAGCAGGGATCTGGGGCTGGGTCTTGGCGTAAGAGCATGTGGGAGGCAAGTAGTCAAGGCAGGAGATGAAGGTGTGACAGGGTACACCAAGAAAATAAAAGAAATGGGTAGAAAATGGACCTGTCCATCAGGGTCGGTAGGAGCTGCAATACAGCAGCTTGTACACAAACAAATTTTGAGGTAATCTGCTTGAAGGCCACAAGAGGCTGCACTAAGATCCTTTTCTTCGTACATTTTGGTAGTGAGTTCTCCAGACAATCTGTGGCTTTAAAAATACATGTTTAAAATAAATTTTAGTTTTTCAGTGTGCAAATTGTAGTTTCATATAATGTATTGTAACAGTGAAGGAG
>JAUBNY010000926.1:2456873-2468045 GCA_032275445.1 Crypturellus soui
ATACATGTTTAAAATAAATTTTAGTTTTTCAGTGTGCAAATTGTAGTTTCATATAATGTATTGTAACAGTGAAGGAGCAACTTCTGTTCCTACATTGGTATTTGTATCATTTCTCAAGCTTTTTAACCACAAAACTAGACACCACAAATCAAGCCTATTCGCTCACATGGAGATCTCTATGTTTTTGTTGAATGTCTTTGGTTGTTTTTGCTACTGTTATTTTGCTCTTTCTGCTACTGCTAGGATCCTGGTCTGAATACTTCAATTCAACTCAAATCACTCTATATAACAAAATGCACATGCCCAATCGTAAGAACCTATATGCATCCCATGTTTCACTGTATGACCTTTTCTTCCCTCCATTGTTCCCTCCATGGTTCCCTACATGCTTTAATACCGCTTAATGTTCCTGTATAACATTTCACTCAAGGCAGTAATGATTAGCTGAAGAAGCCCAAACATGGGAAAGTCTCAATCCGATTTTGAGCCGAACCACCAAACAGTGGAAAACTAACTTATCTGAGAAACTGAACTGGCTATTTTGCCCTCATAGGTGTGAAGTGAATTATGGACTACACACTGTCACTAAGGGAAACCAGCAAATATCACTCTAGAATATAGGACTTACCAGGGCTGTCAGAAAAATTATCGGGCATACTGAGATGTGAGAAGCTTCTGAAGAAGTAATAAACATGTGCTAGTAGAGAGAGACAGCATGACTTTGGGTAACACTGAATAACTGGGTAACACTGAGATGCTGTGATTTGTGCACATGTATGTGTGGATGTGTGTTTTTAACCAGTAAGATAATTATAATAGTCTCCCATTCGTATGTAGGGCAGGGGAGCAAAAAAGCAAACAGCAGCTTTGGAAGGGCTCATTTTGGCTACGTTATAGGCCAGAGTCTGATGTTTTGGTATTTGTGAGGCATGTCAGAGTGTTTTGTTCCCAGAGCAGCTGTTGCCTTTCAGCCATTAGTTCTTACTCGACCTGGAGAGAGAGAAAGGGAGAGAGAGAGAGAGAAAGAGAGAGAGAGAGAAAGAGAGAGAGAGAGAAAGAGAGGAAGAGTGGGGGTTTTGAGTTAGGGTAAGAGTTAAGGTTAGTGTTAGGGATAAAGTTTAGGCTTTAGGATTTAGCATTAGGTTTCAGGTTTAGCGTTACGGTTTAGTGTTTCTAATCATAGAATCGTAGGATCATTATGACTGAAAAAGACCTCTAAGGTCATCAAGTCCAACCTTAAACCATAACCATCATGTCTTCTAAGCCATGTCCCTAAGTGCCTCATCTACACATTTCTTGAATACTGTCAGTGATAGCTACTTCACCACTTCTCTGGGCAGCGTGTTCCAATGCTTCACCACTCTTTCCATGTAGAAGTTTTTCCTAATATCTGATCTGAACCTCCCCTGGCACAACCTAAGGCCATTTCCTCTTGTTCTATTGGCAGTTCTTCTGGAGAAGAGACCAACCCCAAACTCACTGCAATCTCCTTTCAGGTAGTTGTAGAGAGCAATAAAGTCACCCCTGAGCCTCGTCTGTTCTATCCTGGCTCCCTCAGATACTCCTTATAAGGTTTGTGCTTCAACCCCTTCACCAGCTTTGTTGCCCTTCTTTAGACATGCTGCAGTGCCTCAATATCTTTCGTGTATTGAGCGTCCCAAAACTGAACACAGTATTTGAGGTGCAGCCTCATCATCACCCAGTACAGAGGAATGATCACTTCCTTAGTCCTGCTTGCTACACTATTCCTGATACAAGTCAGGGTGCCATTGGCCTTCTTGGCCCCCTGGGCACATTGCTGTCTCATGTTCAGTCTGCTGTCAGACCCTTTTCTGCCACACAGCTCTCTAGCCATTCTGCCACCAAGCCTGCAGTGCTGCATGGTGTTGTTGTGACCAAAGTGCAAGACCCGACACTTGACCTATTGAACCTCATACAATTGGTCTCAGGCCATCAACCTTGCCTGTCCAGGTCCCTCTGTAGAGACTTCCTACCCTCAAGCAGATCAACTCTTCCTCCCAGCTTCATTTTGTATGCAAATTTCCTGAGCATGCACTCAATCCCCTCATCCAGATCATTAGTAAAGATATTAAAGAGAACTGACACCAACACTGACCACCAGGGAACACTGCTTATGACAAGTCAGCAGTTGGATTTAACTCCACTCACCACTTCATCTTGTAGATGGGCATCACATTGGCAAGTCTCCAGTGGTCTTGGAGGAGGGAGAGTGGCTTGGCGAGCGCTTCTACCAGCTCCTTCATCTGGCCCCATAGAGTTGTGAGTGTCCAAGCACTGATTGTTTCCTCCTGAATTGTGGGGAGTTTCTTCTGCTCATTATAGGTGTCTTCCAGCTCAGGGGGTAAGTACCCTGAGAATAAATGTGTATTAACTCTGTGTATTAAAGACAAAAGCAAAGAAGGCACTAAGTATCTCAGTCTTATCCTTACTCATTGTGACAGTGTTCCCCACTGCTCCCAATAAAGGATGGAAATTCTGCTTGGCCCTCCTGTGATGTATTGTTGAAGCTTAATTTTTTTGTTGTCTTTTACCACAGTGACCAGATTGAGTTCCAGACCAGTTCAGGACTGTCTCCCAAGGCACTCTCCCAAACAATGTCCTAAACAGTCCAAAGTCTGCCCTCCAGAAGTCCAGGGTAGCAGTTTTTCTGACACCCTTCCTGACTTCACCAAGAATTGGAAACTCTATCGTGGTCACTATGCCCAAGACAGCCTCCGACCACCACATCTCTCACCAGTCCTTCTCTGTTGGCAAAGAGCAGATCTAGCAGGGCACCTTCCCTGGTAGGCTCACATCAGTTGTGACAGGAAGTTATCTTCCATGGACTTCATAAACCTCCTAGACTGCTCCTCCCTGGAGTATTGTACTTCCAGCAGACTGATATCTGGAAGATTGAAGTCTCCCACAAGAACAAGGGCTGCCAATTCATGCTATTTAGTCTTAGAGTTGGGGTAGGATTTAGGATTGCAGTCTCCTATCTCAGTTCTCCAAAAACTAGAAAATGTTCTTATTTCTCCCTTCACTCATGTGCCTTAACAAGGAAGCCTGAAGCCCTGCTTCTTCTGTTGAATCATTTGTGACTCCAGACCAATTACAGAATCACAGAATGATTAAAACTGGAAGGGATCTTTTAAGATCATCAAGTCCAATCCCACCTGCACAAGCAGGATCACCTAGACCACATTGCACGGGATTGCAACCAGGCAAGTTTGGAATATCTCAAGAGACTCCACAGCCTCTCTAGGCAACCCGTTCCAGTGCTGTCACCCTCACAGTAAAGTCATTTTTTCCTCATATTCAGGCAGAACTTCCTGTGCTTCAGTTTGTGACCATTGCCTTTGCCTCATTGCTGGCCATCACTGAAAATAGTCTGGCCTCATCCTCTTTGCACTCTCCTTCCAGGTATTTATACACATTGACAAGATCTCTGTTAAGCCTTTTTTTTAAGGCTAAACAGGTCCAGCTCTGTCAGCCTCTCCTCACAGGACAGAGATCCAGTTCCCTGATAATCTTCATAACTTTATGCTGGATTCTCTCTAGTACTTCTATGTTCCTTTCACTGGGAAGCCCAGAACTGGACACAGTACTCGAGGTGCAACCTCATGAGGGCTGAGTAGAGGTGAAGGACCTCCTCTCTCGACCTGCTAGTAACACTCTTAATGAACCCCAGGACACTGTTGGCCTTCTAGGCAACAAGGGGACATTGCTGGCATGTTGCGGCGAGCGAGGTGAAGCTTAAGGCAGGTCAGGATTACCAGACTAAGACTCAATATGAGTTATGTCCGGCTCCGTTTATTTCGCGTTAGCGCTGTCCTTTTATACACTGAGCGCTTCAGAAAGGGGCAGTGAGGTGGGGAGGGAAAGGAGCCACAGTCCGAGTCATTCCTGACGTTCCCGCTTTCAAATTCTACACTTTCTCATTGTGCTTATTCAATCCTCTCTGCTGATATATATATTACACACGAAAGATCTAAAAACCACAGACATAAACAGCACAAACACAGTTTCTATCCAGTGGCAGGACCTCACGTAGCTGTGCACTCCACTATTGAGCTCTATTGTCTCAATTGCCTAAAGGTACATTAAAGAAACAAGTATGGATAACTACTCTTGAGGTCATACTTGCCAGCAGGATACTGAGACTGAACATCCTCTTCAGCTGGCGGATTAGAGAGTTGTTGACAGGCGCCCAACCAGGCAGGCGTCCCCACAGAGACAACGTAGGTCTCGGTGTTAGGAGTCTCAACCCACTCTTTCCGCACTGTTTTTTCATGCCCAGTGCATCCTGCCACGTAGGGTCAGTACGTGTCAGCAGGCAGGCCGGGGAGCGGACAAGCTCCACTGTCAGTCACATAACTTTCCCTTCCGGGTGCACAGGCGCGCATACCAGTAAGAGATCCCAGCCATCAGTCTGAGGGTCCTGCTGTACTCATCAGCTGTGAACCTTGCTGAGCAACTGCCTCCGTGCTCCTTATCACTCAGCCCGGGCAGGCAAACCTCTTCTTTCTCAAGGGCTGGATTCTGTTTGGCACAACAGTTTTGACTCTACAGATCATATAAATTTCCACCTCCTATATGTGCTGTCCTATGATCTGTAGAGGTCAATCTACTGTAACGAAGGACCCAAACAGATAACGTTTTCACAGCAGTTTCAACCATACCTCGTGTCAGCATCATTATACAAGGGATACAACACATAATACAGACAAACATAGTGAATAGAAATAATAGCCCTAATAACAATTTCTGTCCTCACTTAAAGCATTACAATTCCAGTAGCGGGGGCAGCCTACGCATCCCCCCGCAAGCCTTTCCCTTTGCACCACAATAGTAATGTTCTTAAAACAGTTTTATCATACTTGATCCCTCTTTTAGAGAGAATAAGCTGGAGGAGCTTAACAATTGCACTTTTTTTTTTTTTGAGTTAATGTGGACGCAGTGGCCATCGCAACTTTCTGTTCTGCCTGCATTTCCAGCAGTATATTAATAACGTCCCGCCGAGGGGCTCCCAAGTCCTTAGCTTTGTGACTCGTCTTTCCCCCGCTGATCGTCTCTTCCCAGAGTTGGTCTTCTCTCCACACCTAGCCCAGCTCCTTAGCGGTCTTGCTGCCGTCCCAAGTAGATGTCCACAGAGAGTCCCCTAGTTCACGCCATTCCGTTACACTGAACATCAACTGGGGGTTAGAAAAATGACCCTTTCCCTGGCCCATTTTAATAGTTCCTGTAGCTTCTTTGTGCTTACAGCTGCCTCTCGCTTAGCGAGAATCTGCAATAGCAGCCGTGTTGCCACCTCCCGTTCCATATCAAGACGGTCTTCTCGAGGGGTTTTCCGTTCCGTCAAGTCTCAACCCCTGGGCCCCGTGTCTTACCGCCCGGCTCGCTGTTCCGTGTGTGCACTCACGGTTAGCCGCTTCTCTGCCTTCAGTCCCCCGCCTTCTGACCGGCCCAGGACATTCTGCTCCCACGATGCTTCGCCATCGTCCTGACTTGCGATGTTTTCAGATCCCTGTTCAGGCACCAAATGTTGTGGCGAGTGAGGTGAAGCTTAAGGCAGGTCGGGATTACCAGACTAAGACTCAATATGAGCTATATCCAGCTCCATTTATTTCGCGTTAGCGCTCTCCTTTTATACACTGAGCGCTTCAGACTCGATTGTCTATCTAGCTGACTGGTAGATAAGCGCAAGGAAGAGATAACCTCTGTATTGTTTATCACAGCTATCTTCTTCCAGCCAGTCCCCTGGGCTATCTTCTTCCTGCCAGTCCCCCTGGCTTCGTCCTGTTTATCTTGCTCTAATCCTTATACTCAGGGACGGGCCCAGGGCACCCCCCTGTACCAGCCAGTCCTCCTCACTGGCACATGGTCAACTTCTTGTCCAACAGGACTCCCAGGTCTGTAGGCCTGCCCTCCAGCCAGTCAACCCCAGCCAGTACTGGTGCATAGGGTTATTGCTCCCTGGGTGCAGGATCCTGCACTTGCCTTTGTTGAACTTCATGAGGTTCTTCCCTGCCTATCTCTCCATTCATGTGAACTATCCCACTATATGTGTGTGATTGCAGTGACAGATCTCCAATTCCTCCTGCTTATTTTCCATGCTGTGTGCATTGGGTTACAGGCATTTCAGTGTGGTAATTGAGCTGCAGGTTTCCCAGAAAGGACGTAAGAGTGCTTTCCATAATGATCTTGTATACTCTTACCCAGTTTTATGCATGTGGTCAAGGCATCATGACTTGAGTCAAGTTACACTGACTGCCCTATCCCTGCAACTCTCCTCTTCCCCCATTTTTTTTTACTTTAAAGCCCTCCTAACCAGGCTGGCCAACCTATTGGCAAAGAAAGACACCTGTGCCCGGCTTAGTGACGTGGCTCCCATCTCTCCTCATTAGTTGTCAGTCTTCAAACAGGATTCCATGGTAATAAAAACCAAAACACAGTCAACATCAACAGGGCAGCCAATTGTTAAATTGGAAAATCGATATTCTCCTCCTTTAATTCCTTTCCCCTCACTGCCAGGTTTGAGAAGAAAACAATCTGGACTCCTAGACCTTTCATCTGCATCCCTAGAGTTCTGAAATGCTGTTTGATGGTCCTCAGTTTCCCCTCGGAATCATTAACACCCACATGGAAGAGCTGCAGTGGGTTATAGTCTAGAGCCTTGGCTCCATCACATCCCTTATTTAAACACTTGTCTGGCAACAAACCTCTCTGGGCAAGGAGTCAGGTTGGCAGATATGCCTGTGTATCCTGCAGCAGGGACTCACCCACAACAATCACACACTATTTCTTCTGGGTGTTCCTGCACGGCACAGATTCTGTAAACCAAGTTGCCTCCCTTGAAACCATGCCCTGTTCTTTCTCAGCCAGGACAGGACTATTCCTATCCCTCACCAACAGGTCATTGGGAGGAGGAAGGCCCTATTTCGTGCTATGAGAAATAATGTTGCCAACCTTTATCTACTTTGCAACCATATACCATCTCACAAGGCACAGAGCTCTCTGGTGACTGCACTGTAGTGGGAAGCTGAGATTCTTGTAGCTGAATGATCTCTAAGAATATCTTGTCTATCTCCTCATCTTGCCATATACTACACAGCCTGCTGACTTTCTCCTGTAATTCCTTTACCTGCTAATGCAACTCTGTCCAAAGAGCAGCAATGACAGGAAGGCTGACTGTCAGCCAAGGCCTCATGGAGAGGCACCAAGCACTGCTTGAGACCTGTAGAACTACGTCTGGAGGGTCAGTCCGTGTCAAAGACCCTGACAAAGCTTATGTAGCAGCTCGAGCACCTACTGGAGACTGTGCTCTACTGCATGTTGTGACAATTTCAAAAAAAAAGAAAAAAACCCACAAACTTCCCGTCCCTTCTGCACAAACTGTTGCATTTGCTATGCTCTATACCTGACTCTTACATAGGCCACTCTCTAGTGTCTACTGCACACTTACAGGGTGATAAACCCATCTGAATCAAACACATCCGACTCCTCTGTGTCAGGAGGAACCAAAAAAGCTCATTAACAGCAGCTCCACCTAGCTAGAGCTACTCTCAAAAGTCATACTTGATTAGCTTCCCTTTCCTGTTTGCAGCAATCACCCTCTATTTCCTCAGGGTCGTCCACTAATATCATCAAAAGTACCAAGTTCTAAGCAGAGCCCAGACTGCTGCATCTTTTAACTGCACTCCAAGGCACAAGAGTTTGCTACTGTGTCACTTTACCAAGAAGAATGCCATCTGTAATTACATGTCAGGGATCTATATCTTTCCTCCATTGTGTCAACAAATGATGAAATGAAAAAAAAAAGACAATGCAGAAGAGATTTGGGGCTCTTTATTTCTTTTGATGAGTTTAACTTATGTGACCAGTACTGAGCAGTAGTCATTGATATACCTTTAGATCATTCTCAAGATTGATATACCTTTCTCAAGGTTTCTCAAGTCATTGATATACCTTTAGATCATTGTCTCCAAATGTCTGTCAAAGATGTCCTCTGCTTTCCTCAGCAACAGTGGGAATGAAACTTAGATTTTATTATTAATTTATTTTATTCTCCTGTTTTAGCCAAGCAGGATAAGATTCCTGAAGGGCCTGCTAATCTTGCCAACCTCATTAGGTAATGAGCAAACCCAGTGGACAGCCAGAAAACCAGGGATGAGGGTCATAACAACATAACTGCTGTTCTTTCATCAGGAAGGCCTAGTCTGCATGTCTCAGGGTTTTGTCAGCTTACTGAGCAGGCTTTGAAATTGTGCTTAACACTTTGTTAAAGTACTGTATGGTGAGTCTAATTATAGAAAACTCCTCTTACTAGGCTGTAATTGTCTCTTCATGACAGAGCATTCATTTTGCATTCAGTTTTTCACAGTCACAGGTATTGGAAAAAAAATCTGTCTGGTATCTTCATTTGCTTTTTTGTCAGCTGCTGATTTTATCTTTTTATATTTTAAATTTTGTTTTCACTGTTCTCCATTTTTTTCCCTTGACATTCTCTATTCCCCATTCTCTGGATGTTTTTTTCTGGGACATCTTTTCCTCACCAAAAGAAATACTGTTGAATATATCCTGCTTACTGTGGACTCCACCTTTCCCATGAGAAACCTCTGAGCTGCTCATGGGGTTTTGTTCTTAGCCAGGCCAATTCAGATACTATCATATTCAAGCCCAGAAAGCATGTTTGACTGAGGGGATTGGCCCAACTTCTGCAAGGCTGAGTTTAGCCAATATACAACAGGATCAAGGACCTTTGCTTCTGCAGCATTTTCCTGAGCTATGAAAATCTCTCACCCAGCTTGGCCCAGCTGTCAGCTTCTATTAACTAACAGTAAATTGTTTTCTGACATAAACTTTCTTGATTTAAAAAAGTAGGGTAAATAATTCTGAAAAACTAAATGCTTTCAGGTATCATTTTTCAGATTTCCCCATTTGCATTTCTAAAGAATGCAAATACCTTACCTGAAAGGATTTTACTTCATTGAAAGTCACTTTTTCCTAGGTGAAATGATTTGGCATATTTTTTATGAAATCCTGGAACATTAGCTTCTATGCTACTGCCATTCTGCTATTTTATTCCAAATAGAATCATTTATTTTAGAATGAAATTAACAAGAAGGAACATCTGAAGCTCTGTAGATCAACTTAAAGCTAGCTTCAAAACTAGAACTGGTTGCTCAGTGTCTTGTTCGGATGATTTTTTAAATTTTCAACCAAAAAAACTGTATTGAAGTTTCCAGATTCTGTATATTCATGTAACTATGTACCACTGATTTTTAAAGGTCAATCAATGCTATAATGTACAAAATAGTATTCTCCAGAATACTTTTCCAGTCCCTGGATTACAAAAGTTAAGATATGTCTTCAAGGGTGGAGATTTTAAAGTTTGATGTCTGCCTAAAGGCTGACCTTCTTGGTAAGTTTGAAAAGAATCCCTGTCATGATCTCTAGTTGTTTTTTTTTTCTCAAGAAATGGCTGGAGTTTGAATATCAGAGCTCATCTAGACAAGCAGAGCTGGATTGGCTACTGGCTCTTCTTGTCCAGAGCTCTACCAGAAATGGCTCTGGTAGAGAACTAACTAATTCTTGTATGATTTTAGATATTTTGCTGGTGCTGTAAATCTTAAGCTTATTTCTTAACAATGTACTTGTTTATATGTATGTAAAGGTCCCCTCTATGTATTTTTCCATTCCCCCCCGCCTCCCTGCCCCGAAATGTAGTTTCAGGAGGTGGCATACTGCGCCCTGGCAGGAACCTGCTCTGGGCTGTCAGTACCACAAAAAGTGCTATTTTTTGTGGAAGAAAAGCCTAAGACTTTATCACTTTGCCATCACTTAGGATCTCACAGCAGTAGTGCTCATTGAGCTCATAAAAAAAATGAATTCTTAACATATCTTAAAATTGCTGTAACACTGGCTTTTATTTTGGAAAATGCTGTTTTGTTTGACTTTCCCACTCAAGGTGTTCCACTCTGCTAAACAGCATTTCTTGCCATCAGTATTTCCTGGAATAGTTTTAGCAGGGCAGTGCAATGAACTGTGAAATTTTATGTCTTTTACAGGGTTTCTTGTGCTTTCAAAGGGTTTCAAAGTACTGAATTTGATGAGTAGGATCAGGGTTTATGTTTGCAAAAATCTTGGCAAATCTCTGCATTGTTTAGTAAAAGCGAAGTCATTTCATGATCAATTAACCTGCTAGTGATATGAAAAGTCACTAATGAGAGAGAGTTATTTGATTTTCAAAGATTAAAAGTTCTGTGGCTTCACAGTTAAAATTTTGGGTCTCCTATACAAGGATGTGATACATACTCACATACTGAAGAACATAAAGCCTGAATCCTAACATAACCAAAGTGTGGTACTTTCCTTTTCTCCTTGTGTTCAGGGCCATGAGACAATGACGAGGCCCATTTTTAGTCTCTGAGATCTAGCTGATAAATAACAAAATAGCCACCAGAGGGCAATAATATTAACTACAAATAAAAGTATAATAATCAGCAGCAGGAGATCAGACTCATTCTAATTGCCACTAGGAGCGTAGACATTAGTTGAGATCTAGATTTCAGAATAGCACTGCAGCCCTTTGCCTTACCAATTGTCCAGAGCTGTCCTGAAGCCAGGAAATGAATACATTTGATTCCTACCCCAAGTCTTTTGTATCTACAACTGAAGAAGTGTTGCATTGCATTCTGTAGGTGTCAGAAAACTTTTTTTTTTTTTTTTTTAGTCTGTGGGGAGTTGAATGCTTCGGACATTTCTATAGCCACTAGTGCTTCTAGTGATGAGGTCGATCAAAAAAGCTGTTGCTTCTCTGTGGCAGGCGAGATGCAGCATGTAGTACTGCTTGATGTTCTCATCAGTTCTTCAAGGAAAAAACAACCAGTAAAACACTGGTTGTCCTGGTGACAGCTTTGAGACATTTTTCTGTGATTGACACTTTACGAATTCCTATCCAGAGTTTCATGCAGATCTTAATGAATCATGAAGTTTCAATTAGCAATAATCGCGCCTCGGATTAACCTCATTGGCTACGATACTGATACTGCCACTGCGCAAAGCACCCAGAGTTCTGCACCACTGCCACTGCGCACCCCAGAGTTCTGCGTGAGCTGGCGGATGTCGTAGCCAAGCCACTCTCCATCATCTTTGAAAGATCCTGGAGAA